>CM055266.1:8430978-8894625 GCA_029237695.1 Conchocele bisecta | reverse complement strand
GCGTACAACTAAAATTATGATAGTTTGTAAATATTACATTAACAATGTTTTCTTGTAAACAATTATTGAATTTACATTTATTGAGCATAGGCTGCATATGCATTCTATGCTCAATAAATGTAAATCCATCAATTTAATTCCCAGACGATCCCTAAATTTATACGTACGAACATTTTAATTGTACAAAATTTAGTGAAACGGCCCCCTGTTCTTAACCTGTTCACCCCTAAGTAACTGACATAGACTATTTCATGTTACGCTTCAGACTGTTACATTATGCAGAAACGTGTGTCATTATACCCCCCGCAACGAGTTGTGGGGGGTATACTGGAGTCAGGTTGTCTGTTCGTCCGTCCGTCCGTCCATCCGTGCGTGCGTCTGTCCGGGCACACATTAGGGTACTTATGTGGCTAGCCCCACAGGGTTATGGACTTGGTAAAGGATAGGGTTGGTTACAATTAGCCACCTAAAAAAATCCTTTTATGTGGCTAAAAATCATTTTATGTGGCTAATATTTAACATGTGATAAGCCACATAAGTATAGTACTGTAAGAACGTCCGTGCGTCCATCCGTGCGTCCGTAAACTTAACATCAGAGAAATATTGTTATAACTTCTATTTCCTTCATCTAAAATGCTCTACTACCATGCTGTGCCAAATCCACGACCGTCCAACCCCCGCAGATCCCAAGGTCAAGGTCAAATACTTAGTCCGTAAACTTAACATCAGAGAAATATTGTTATAACTTCTATTTCCTTCATCTAAAATGCTTAATATTTCACACATGCATTCCTGTAAGGCTCTACTACCATGCTGTGCCAAATCCACGACCGTCCAACCCCCGCAGATCCCAAGGTCAAGGTGAAATACTTAGTCTCTTTACAAAACTTATAACTTCTATTTCCTTCATCTAAAATGCTTAACATTTCACACATGCATTCCTGTAGGGCTCTACTACCATGCTGTGCCAAATCCACGACCATCCAACCCCCGCTGATACCAAGATCATCCAACCCCCGCTGATCCCAAGGTCAAGGTCAAATACTTAGTCTCTTTACAAAACTTAACATCAGAGAAATATTGTTCTAACTTCTATTTCCTTCATCTAAAATTCTTAATATTTCACACATGCATTCCTGTAAGGCTCTAATACCATGCTGTGTCAAATCCATGACCGTCCAACCCCCGCTGATCCCAATGTTAAGGTCAAATACTTAGTCTCTTTACAAAACTTAACATCAGAGAAATAAGTTATAACTTCTATTTCCTTCATTGAAAATTCTTATTATTTCACTTGTGCATTCCTCTAAGGTTGTACTATCATGCTGTGACAAATCTACTGTCCAACCCCCGCTGATCCCAAGGTCAAGGTCACATACTTAGTCTCTTTACAAAACTTAACATCAGAGAAATATGTTATAACTTCTATTTCCTTCATTGAAAATTCTTATTATTTCACTTGTGCATTCCTCTAAGGTTGTACTATCATGCTGTGACAAATCTACGACTGTCCAACCCCCGCTGATCCCAAGGTCAAGGTCACATACTTAGTCTCTTTACAAAACTTAACATCAGAGAAATATGTTATAACTTCTATTTCTTTCATTGAAAATTCTTAATATTTCATATGTTGTGACAAATCCCCGCTGATCTCGAGGTCAATGTCACATACATACCGTATAACCTCGAATTAACGCCCCCCCTCCTATAAATGCTCCGCCCGCCCCCACCCCCAAATAAAAAAATAATTTTTTTTTACCAATGACCGCCAATTTCAAACACAAATAATCCTTAGATCCTTATTTGTGTTTGAAATTGGCGGTCCTTGGTAAAAAAATTTTACTGGCTAATAAACGACCCCCCTTTTGTAAAATGTAACGCCTCCGGGGGTGTTAATTCGAGGTTATACGGTAGTCCCTTTACAAAACTTAACATCAGAGAAATCGGTTATAACTTCTATTTCCTTGCTCGGATCTGCTTCACATTTCACACACTCATTGCTCCGATGGACCTCTACCACCCTGTGACAAATTCACGTTCATGCCGCTCGCGCTAATCCCAGAGTCAAGGTCACAAGCCCACACACTTGGAAATTTTTACATATTTTAGGGGTACCTGGGCCCACGCGGGGGGTATTCCGTAAGCCTCGCTTACTGACCAATCTAGTTTTATATAATTTAAAAAATGTCTACAACTGGTGCAGATCTTGATGAGACGGCTCGTTACGAGCCGGCTCATCATGATCTACACCGTTTGCCGATATTAGGAATATTTGCCAATCTCTATTATTGAAAGGGTTAACCCATTCATGTTACACATATACTACATGTACATTTGTATAGCGCTTGGATTGTGTGTACGTGTGTGTGTCTGTGCTTCCAGCCAAGAAGTTTGATGAAGTTTCTCCAATCTTCCATCTGTGGCCACATTTTCTTGTTTTTACTTCTCAAAAGTATATGTACTTTGTCGAATTACCGGTTTGCTAATCAATGGAATAGTGTAAGTATTCCCATGGAAAATTCCATTTCAGTTACAGTTTGAGGTGAAAGGGTAAAACACAATTCTGTCAATTAATTTATGTAAAACAGCACAAAACTGCCAAAAAATGTCATCTTCGTGAACATTTTCATATTTAATACGCAATTAAATCTTGTGAATTAGTCAATATTACAGTGTTGTCATTCAACTGTCGGTGAATTCTTGTGTCAGAGGATTAAAAAAAATGCATAAATTCTGGATTACATATTTTAGAAATAAAACATGTGAATGGACAGAATTAATTAAGCTGATGATGTTTGTCACTATAGTCTGTTTCACGAAAGCTGCTCAAATTTTACGGCTATATAGACAATTCAAAAACAATATTATTTTCGATAATATTAAATTAAAGGACAATTTAAGAATGAGCCTTCTTTTTATTTCGTGAAATTCGGTCAAATATTGATTTTATTACGAAAAATTGATTTTATTACGAAAAATTGATTTGTCTATGGGAATTTAACATGGGGGAAAAAGTGGTAAGGAAGTGTGGGAGGAGTCAAAAAACGAAAAAATTTGGAAATCGACTCCGAAACCTGACTAGATAGCTTGGATATGATCTAACTAAGAAAACAAGATCCGAAGTCCTAATTAGGAGATCAGATACTATCTTCTAATTAGGAGTTACATGTACTATCTCCTAATTAGGAGATGAGATAAATATATTTTAACATTGGCACGATGACGCTTCCATAGTATGGTTCCTTACCTCAGCTGGAAGCCTGTATGTCCTTCAGACATCATGGAGACTTTGCTGGGATTAATGGACCCAGACATGCGGGACAATGTGACATGACATATTTGAACAACCTTCATATTTAACCCCGACTTACAAAAGGGACGCTGTGGCATTTGGGTTGTTACTGCTGATTATTAAATTGAACCTTTCAACATTAGTGACCATTGTAGATTCTGATTATTCTATGTGCTCATTAACCTTTAGAACGGGGAAACAAAAATTGTCGTCTGCTGTATTTTAATATTTTGTCTTTATTCTTAATAAAAACATGGTTTGGCAGCACTTTAGAATCATTTCCATTGGAAATGATTCTGAAGTGCTGCCAAACAATGTTTTTGATAAGAAAAATGGAAAATAAAATATAAACAGCAGACGACAACATTTAATTCAGCAGTGTTAGGGTTACTCACAGATAGGTCAGTGGCACAATGTTTGTTTGGAAGATTGGCAAACATTGTAGGCTATGATCAGACTGCGCCTCGGCTGATGTGCAATCTGATCTGGGTCGCATTGTGTTTTAACCCTCTCAACACGACAGGCCTGTATAGTGGTATTGGCAAACAGTGTAGATCTAGATGAGTCTGCTCGTGACGAGCCGTCACATCAGGATCTGCACTTTTTGCAAGTAATTTTCATATTTTTGAGAGCAATAACATCCCCCCCCCCTGTCATAAATTGACTAGTTTGAAAACCATTTTGTGATGATTGGATTTGTTGCAAAATAACATATTAAAATCCATTCCAGTTACTTAGGGGTGAAAGGGTTAATTACAGACTGGTCAGTGGCACAATGCTTGATTGGAAGATTGGCAAACAGTGTAGGCAACGATTAGACTGCGCCTCGGCTGATGTGCAATCTGATCTGGGGCTAAGCTGGTCGCATTGTGTCTTAATGTCCATTTTCTTTAGCCGGCAGCTCATTAATGGCATCCACATTTGGCTAAGGTTAGTTGTTTGGCACCAGTAGCCTATTTCATAAACATTGCAAAGTATACTTTACTAGCAAAGTATACTTTGAGGGAGTAATCATTTATTTTTCCTGAAATGCATTATTTCATATAGAACTAACAAATGCATATATTTCATGATTAAAAGTATGCAGAATTATTATACTGAATTTATTACAAATGGCTGTGATAATGTTATAAATTCAGTATAATAAAAATTAATAAATTTATCATAAAATTGAAAATTTCTCCCTCAAAGTATACTTTGCTACTAAAGTATACTTTGCAATGTTGATGAAATAGGCTACTGATCTAGTTCTGAATTTATAATTCTCCCAACCCGGTGCACAGACTGATTCTACCCAGTCACCAATCATTACGAGCTGGCTCATCTTTCTCTAAGGTGTGTGCAGATGTTGGCTTTACTGTATGGATAATGGTGAGAACTGATTCAAATCTGTCTGTTGCAGGAAGTGCATTAACCCTTTCAACACTACAGACCTCTATAGCGGATTTGCAAACAGTGTAGATCCAGATGAGCTGGCTCGTGACGAGCCGTCTCATCAAGATCTGCACTTTTTGCCAGTAATTTTTTTTTTTTTTTTTTTCGAAAATAAATAATTCTTTTCAAAAAATAATTTTTTTGACAATTGGAATGGTCAGAAAATTAACATGTGCAAATACATCCATTCCAGTTACTTAGGGGTGAAAGTGTTCAGAAAGGAATTGGTTGTTTATAGGTACCCGTAGGCTTACTCGTGCTACATTCCAGACGTCTTCCGTGATGGAGAAATTCGACATTAGGATCGAGAGGCCGAAACCCAACCCCGTGGATGAAGTTATTGAGATTCTCAAGAAAATCCTGGACTACTGCTTGTGTTGTGTGACTTGCGGGTGTTACCCGGGACAATCGGAGACAAGTCGAAGGTCAAGTTCGTTTAATGGCGAGTCGGAATTCAGCACCGTGTTACTGGACGGTGAACGGATAGCCGTACAGAACTTACTGCGATACTTGGAAGATGGTATGTTACTTAACCCATTTCAGTCATGGATGCGATATTTTTTTTGAAAAAAATATAATTATTTTGTTTATTTCTCGATAAAGGTGTATGTTGTTCCCACTCATTTGAACCGTCTCTGGGGCTTATGGGTTTTCGGCCAGTGTAGATCCACATCAGCCTGAGCATCCGCACAGTCTAATGAGGATCTGCACTGTTCTCCATTTCATCTGAAACGTCTTGTCATCCATCGATGAAACTCCCGTCATGCTTCTGACAAGCAATTTAGATATATGATTGTGCTATTTGATCAGGAGCTACACTGGCCACAAATCTAATAAGCCCCGTTTCTCCAATATCAGCTACATGTGTATTGACTTGGTTGATCAGTCTGGATGATAAACCTGTATCTGATCATTCAGTGTGGGACATATTTTATCACAGCTGGCAGGGCACCAGATAAGGAATTAGTAAAAAAAGTATTTTCACTCCATCATATCTGAAGCAATTGGGTATTTCAATATTTTAATTGGGTAAAATAAAATCACTCTACTGTTTACACATCAACAAACAGCAATTATTGAATAGTTTGCTTCGAAATGAAAACATGTCTTGACATTTCATTAGAATTGTATCCTTGGAGACAATGCTAATGAAACACCAAGATGTGTTTTCATGGAAAATAAAAGAAATATGCCATATTTGTGGTCTGGTTATTGTTTTCTGTAGCATGATAAAGGTACCACAAATTGTGTTATTGATTTTTGATACTCGCTACTTCTGATTTCAATTGGATTTTTGGCAATTTTAATTGGTTATTTACTCAAATAGGCAGCTTATCTGGAGCTCTGGCTTGTTTTAAATGTGATAAAATGTCCCATACTGGTTCTGTACTCTGCGACCGCATAAAATGTTTCACATCGAAAAATGCACCGGTTTCCTGATGGGATTCCACTCGGCTCTACATATACATATTTTTCGTCTCGTAACCAGCGCAAGAACTTTGCACTGGTTACTAGACAAAAAACTATGCTTATGCAGCATCCTCTGCATGCAGCTGGATAGGAATTTGTCCGGAATCTGGCCTTATTACATTTCGACATGAAACATTTTTCACTGGTGCGGAGTACAGCACCAGTGATATTGGGGGAATGAAGGGACATGGTATTGATGGGCGTGTTTTTGTTTTCTTATTCTGGAAATGTCATGTGGCGTCCCAAGTGTAATGGTTTAAATGGAAGTCATAAATTCTGTTTAGCTTTTCTCACTTCATCTGTCTAGTGATGGCTTGATTGTTTAATGGTTAGAGTATTGGACTTCAATACCGATGGTTCTGGGTTCAGTGCCCGCCCGAGGCATGAAGAATTAATATTATTCCTGTTGGGGGCATACAGTGTTTGCCCTCTCCACCTGTTTGTCAGTATGCAATAAATTGACTACAACCTTGAGACTTCACCTGTTGTCAATTTCATCAAAATTGCAAAGTATACTTATCTAGCAAAGTATACTTTGAGGGAGTAATCATTTATTTTTCCCGAAATGCATTATGTCATATAGAAAAAAAAGAATTATTATACTGAAGATATTACATTAAATTCAGTATAATAAAAATTAATAAATTTATCATTAAATTGAAAATTTATCCCTCAAAGTATACTTTGCTAGATACGTATATTTTGCAATGTTGGTGAAATAGGCTACAGGAGATTCATATTCGTTTCCATTCGACAGATGGTATATTGCGCATTTCTTTTGTTTCCATGGGACAACTCAACTATCTGTCGAATCTTTGTGATACTTCAGATGTGCATCGATATCTACCATGGGAAGAACCCTATTGAATGAAGGTTTTGTCTCGTCAAGGTCAAGGGTGCTAAAAATAGATGTTTCTTGCGTATTTCGTGTGATAACTCGACTACCGTCGGTCCAATCTTTGCGATACTTGTTGTTGAATCAGTTTTGCCTCTAAAGGGTATTGCGCCCCCGGATTTCAAATTAAATGCGTATTTTATTTTTACAAATGGATTATTGATTTTCTTCATTATTAAATGGGGAAGAAATAATAAAAAAACATAAAACAAGTTTATACATTCACTTATTTGAGTGTGTTATTACTTATTCACTTATTTATACTGTAATACAGTTACAAATTTACTTAGTTGAGCTGCAAAAAGCATTTTGCAGCTCAACTAAGTAAATTTTTAATTTTATTACAGTATTACTCGATTTGAAAATCATTGCGTATTGTCACATTGCTGTGAGTATTTTTTGCTCCTAATGTTGATAATCAATGCATATTAAGCTAAAGTAAGTGCGTAAAATACGCCAATAAGCAGCTTATCTGGAGCTCTGCCCTCTGTATTACAGAGCAGACAACGAGCCCGGTGTTGGACGGGGAGCACGTGCGGGCCCTCAGTATCCTCACATACTCCGACAACGAGGACCTCCAGCGGTCCGCGGCCCTCTGCTACTCCGAGATCAGCGCCAAAAGTAGGTACCCGGCCATTTTTAGCTCGACTATTCGAAGAATAAGTAGAGCTTATGTTGTCACGTCGGCGTCGGCGTCGGCGTCACGCCTTGGTTAAGGTTTTTAGTCAAGTTTGTATATGGAATACTACTGGCCCTACACCCACCATACTTGGACAACTTCATCTCCTAGTGATGTACATCAATAACCCCTGATCTATATTTGACCTTGACCTACATTTCCTCTTGAATTACTTGGTTAATTCCCCTTGGTTAAGGTTTTTAGTCAACCTTGGTTACGGTTTTTAGTCAAGCTTGTATATGCAATACTACTGGCCTACACCCACCCATACTTGGACAACTTCATCTCCTAGTGATGCACATCAATAACCCCTCATCTATATTTGACCTTGACCTACATTTCCTCTTGAATTACTTACTTAATTCCCCTTGGTTAAGGTTTTTAGTCAACCTTGGTTAAGGTCTTTTTTCAAGCTTGTACATTGAATACTATTGCGCATCCAGACACCATACTTCGACAACCTTTTCTCATAGGTATGTACATCAATAACCCCTGATCTATATTTGACATTGACCTACATTTCCTCTTCAATTACTTACTTAATTCCTTTTGGTTAAGGTTTTTAGTCAACCTTCTATATGGAATACTACTGGCCTACACCCACCATACTTGGACAACTTCATCTCCTAGTGATGTACATCAACAACCCCTGATCTATATTTGACCTTGACCTACATTTCCTCTTGAATTACTTACTTAATTCCCCTTGGTTAACGTTTTTAGTCAAGCTTGTAGATGGAATACTCCTGGCCCTACACCAACCATACTTGGACAACTTCATCTCCTAGTGATGTACATCAACAACCCCTCACCTATATTTGACCTTGACCTACATTTAACCTTGAATTACTTACTTAATTCCCCTTGGTTAAGGTTTTTACTCGACCTTGGTTAAGCTTTTTACTCAAGCTTGTACATGGAATACTATTGTGCATACAGACACCATACTTGGACAACCTTTTCTCATAGTGATGTACATCAATAACCCCTGATCTATATTTGACCTTGACCTACATTTCCTCTTGAATTACTTACTTAATTCTCTTTGGTTAAGGTTTTTAGTCAAGCTTGTAGATGGAATACTCATGGCCCTACACCAACCATACTTGGTCAACTTCATCTCCTAGTGATGTACATCAACAACCCCTGACCTATACAGTGCAGTCTCCGTTTTTGTTCCACCGTAGACAACACTTGAAAACTCAACGCGAACGCAACGCGAACGCAACGCGAACGCAACGCGAACGCAACGCGAACGCAACGGTTTGCTGTAGCGTTGTATACGTTGTTTAAACGTATAATACGGTTCGTACACGTGTAATACACATTGTCAAACCGTTTAGTTTAAAAGCGTTGTATGTATACGTTGTTTAAACGTATAATACAGTTCGTACACGTGTAATACACATTGTCAAACCGTTTAGTTTAAAAGCGTTGTATACGTTTTTTAAACGTATAAATCGGTTCGTCACGTGTAATACACTTGTCAAACCGTTTAGTTTTAAAGCGTGTAATACGTTTAGCTTCAAGGCGTATAACACGCTTTGGCGTATACATATGTAGCGAGGTGAAAGAGTTGAAACGTGTACAACGCTTTACCTGGAAGCGTGTAGCTATATGAAAAAAGCGTTGAAAACGTGTACACGGTTACACGTTTTAACGCGAATACCTGTTCGGCCCCGATCGCTTCGAGGCGTCTTTGTTTCATCCCTTTTAAAATATCGTGAATACATACCCTCAGATCGAGTTCAAAGTACATCGGCGGTGTGATTTAGCACTTCAATTGATCCCTAATCCCTGATGCCTAATGAGTCACGCTTTTAACACGACATATGTACCTTGTCGTTTATCAAACTGTTTGCGAATTGTAGATCACGTGAGCCGGCTCATCAGGATCTGCGGCATTCCTACGTACATGTACATTTTATATACACAAAAATGACCACTAATACAGCGCAATGTAACAGTTCCTAACTTAATATGGAATAGCCCGGGCCGATAGTCCGTGTCAGTTACTTGGGGTTAAATATTACGAACACAGATGAACACAGTGCATGATTTCTTTATTTTATTTCAACATCATCAGAAATGGCGAGTCTAGGAACTCTCGTATCTTCACGCTGAAGCTAGTCTATTTCAGTCACTAATCCGCTATACACCTGTCCCACGCGTGTGTTAAGAAAAATCGATATTTGGAGAAACTGAATACACAGCGAGCTGCACACTGGTTTAACACGGATATGGCCCGCGGATATGTGTCATAAATTACTTGGTGGTCAAAACCGGTAAATTTACAAGGTTTATCATGTTCATAGCTGGCAATTTTTCTCGGACAGATTTTTAAGACTAGTTTTCAAATCTCAATCGGTCTGAGAGTTCAAAAATCGGTCCAGAACCGGAAAACTGAAAATTTTAGAAGCCCTACAGTCTAGAAGTATATATACACACACGAAGAACGATCTGAGCATGGGCATTCTACGCGATACACGGTTGGCATACCAAAACGTGTAATGCGTTAAAACCCGTGGAAACATGTTATACGTATAACACAGTTTCATCTGTACGGTGCTGTGTACATGTAGAAGCGTTTAACCGTTCGTCAAAGAAAGCGTTAAATCGTTTAAACGGTTTACCTTAGCGTTGTAAACGTTTACAACCGTTTTATACGTTTACAACCGTTGTACACGGATTACACGCTTTTGAAACTCAATGTGTTGTTTACAACCGTTGTATACGTTTACAACCGTTGTACACGGATTACACGCTTTTGAAACTCAATGCGTTGAACACGGTTTGTTCGACTTTCGCGCATGCGCAAGAGTGGGGAAACGTAACGCATGGCCGAAAACGTATTACACGTAGACGACACACGGTTTGAAACGCAACTAACTGAAACTCCACGGATACGCAACGCACAACACTTTGTGCACGTATAAACCCGGAACATTTTGACAGAAACGACTGTATTTGACCTTGACCTACATTTAACCTTAAATTACTTTCTTAATTCCCCTTGGTTAAGGTTTTTACTCAACCTTGGTTAAGGTTAATATGGAATAGCCCGGGCCGATAGTCCGTGTCAGTTACTTGGGGTTAAATATTACGAACACAGATGAACACAGTGCATGATTTCTTTATTTTATTTCAACATCATCAGAAATGGCGAGTCTAGGAACTCTCGTATCTTCACGCTGAAGCTAGTCTATTTCAGTCACTAATCCGCTATACACCTGTCCCACGCGTGTGTTAAGAAAAATCGATATTTGGAGAAACTGAATACACAGCGAGCTGCACACTGGTTTAACACGGATATGGCCCGCGGATATGTGTCATAAATTACTTGGTGGTCAAAACCGGTAAATTTACAAGGTTTATCATGTTCATAGCGAAATAGCAGCCGACTGGCAATTTTTCTCGGACAGATTTTTAAGACTAGTTTTCAAATCTCAATCGGTCTGAGAGTTCAAAAATCGGTCCAGAACCGGAAAACTGAAAATTTTAGAAGCCCTACAGTCTAGAAGTATATATACACACACGAAGAACGATCTGAGCATGGGCATTCTACGCGATACACGGTTGGCATACCAAAACGTGTAATGCGTTAAAACCCGTGGAAACATGTTATACGTATAACACAGTTTCATCTGTACGGTGCTGTGTACATGTAGAAGCGTTTAACCGTTCGTCAAAGAAAGCGTTAAATCGTTTAAACGGTTTACCTTAGCGTTGTAAACGTTTACAACCGTTGTATACGTTTACAACCGTTGTACACGGATTACACGCTTTTGAAACTCAATGCGTTGAACACGGTTTGTTCGACTTTCGCGCATGCGCAAGAGTGGGGAAACGTAACGCATGGCCGAAAACGTATTACACGTAGACGACACACGGTTTGAAACGCAACTAACTGAAACTCCACGGATACGCAACGCACAACACTTTGTGCACGTATAAACCCGGAACATTTTGACAGAAACGACTGTATTTGACCTTGACCTACATTTAACCTTAAATTACTTTCTTAATTCCCCTTGGTTAAGGTTTTTACTCAACCTTGGTTAAGGTTTTTAGTCAAGCTTGTAGATGGAATACTATTGTGCATACAGACACCATACTTGGATAACTTTTTCTCATAGGGATGTACATCAATAACCCCTGACCTTTATTTTACCTTCACCTATATTTAACCTTGAATTACTTGCTTAATGTTTATAGTCAAGCTTGTATATGGAATACTTCTGGGCCTACATCAACCATACTTGGACAACTTCATCTCCTAGTGATGTACATCAATAATCCCTGACCTATATTTGACCTTGACCTACTTTTATCCTTGGATTACTTAGTTATCTCCCCTTGGTTACGGTTTTTACTCAAGCTTGTATATGGAGTACTCCTGGGCCTACAGCAACCATACTTGGAAAACTTTATCTCCTAGTGATGTACATCAATAACCCCTGACCTATATCTGACATTGACCTACATTTAACCTTGAATTACTTACTTAATTTCCCTTGGTTAATGTTTTTAGTCAACCATGGATAAGGTTTTTATGCAGGCCGCAGCCACCTTCTTTGTCAAGCTATGTGTACATCGACAACCCTCGTAGTCTAGCTATGCTGTTCTCCTACAGCTCTTGTTGTATATCTGGCTGTGACTGGAGAAATAGGGCTTATGTGTTTTGCAACCAATCTAGATCCAGATCAACCTGTGCATCCGCACAGCATCCGCACAGTCTGATCAGGATCTGCATTGTTCGTCATTCCGTCAATGAAACACCCGTCATGCTTCTAACAAGCAACATAGATCATTTTCATTACTTGTTATTATAGATCATTACTTGTTATTATAGATCATTACTTGTTATTATAGATCATTACTTGTTAGATGTATGACTGGTGTATACTAATAATAATAATGACTATTTGTGGCTTTGACTGGAGAAATAGGGCTTATGTGTTTATGTGGATCCGCACAGTCTGATCAGGATCTGCACTGCTCGCCATTCCATCAATGAAACACCCGTCATGCTTCTAACAAGTAATATAGATCATTAGCAGGCTATAGGAGTGTGCAATTTGATCCTGAGCCACATTGGTCACAAATCCCATAAGCCCCATTTCCCCCCATTTTCTACCAGTCACAGCCACATTAATTTAATGAGGGTAAAGCATCAGTTGGCAAATCCAATCTTCCCTTTTTGATGGTTTTCTTGGTCATTTATCTCGGGTGATAATGTCTGTTCGTTATCGCATAGCACACACCTATGGCTCAGAATGATCAAATGCCTGATTTACAGTGAAACCTCTCTAAACCGGACACCCAACCGGATTTCCCAGGGTGTCCGGTTTAGAGAGGTTTCACTGTAACAGTGAATTTGAAGGTTCGATAATTAGCATCTACATTTCTAGCCAAATAAGACAATTTGAAAACAATCAAAAATTGCAGTCTCGTCTCTGAAGAGACATAATAAGCTAGTTCAGAAGTATGTATGCAATCAGTCTGATCGAAGGCTAAATAATTGAATACACACCATTCAGCTCGGTATCGAGGAAAGTACATTTGTGACCCTGGATAATAACCGGTATCTTATGACCTTGGTAGCGTTGCTCCAGCTCAGTGTGTGTTACATTCCTGCCATCTGATCAAGGCATACACTGTTTGCCATTCAGTCAGTAAATGATCGTATATCTTTGGAGAAGTGGGTTTATTGGTCAGCAATTATTTTGACTGTGTCTATATCTCTACCACCCACTCTCACTCTCTCCCCTTACTCTCTCTACTCTCTCTCTCACTCTCTCCACTCTCTCTCTCTCTCTCATCTCTCTCTCTCTCTCTCCTCTCTCGATCCAGATCAGCCTGTGGATCCACACAGTCTGATCAGTCTGAACCTCCCTCCCTCCCTCAATACTGATGGGCTTCTGGAGTTTTTGTGTTTGTTTGAAGGATATGTAGTGTTTCACAGACTGAATAGCGAACAGTGTAGCCCCAGATCAGACTGCGCGGATGCGCAGTCTGATCTGGGTCTACACTGGTCGCATTGGCCATAAGCCTCATTTCTCCAGTCACAGCCACAAGTACATGGATGCCATATGATCATTATAATTGTGGTTGTTGGTACAGGCCACCTGGGAGTATTGATCGTTACATATGGTTTGCCCAAGGACAAAAACATCATGGGCCATTTATAGGTGTGGAATGGTCAATAAGTACATGCTGAATCAGGGACCAATATGTGGCTGTGACTGGAGAAATGGGGCTTATGTCTCATTTTTCTGGGCTGAATACATATTTTTAAGTCGATATTCAGTTCTGATTTTCGGATTTCTCCCCCCACCCCCATCCCCATCTATGCAGGTGTAATATGGGATTCAACCACATAAACCCGGCCTAAAATGATCTTAGCTGTTGACAGGCAGTTAAATATCATTCAATAAATTAGACACAAACAAAAATGATCAATAAAAACATTGCACCATTAAATACATAAATACAACAATAATTATCAATAAAAATATTGTGGTTGCTGTGGAGAGAAAGCTGATTCTTTGTTTATACGTGTACTTAATGCTATTTGTTGTGTGTGTTATATATTTGTGAAACATTGCGCCAGTTACGGATGTTGCTTTGTGATTGTGGCAGATTCTGTGTTTGTTTAAGTAATGAACACGCCTAATGTACAGTTTCTGTGTCGATCCTTGTAAATTGATCAATACGCAATATCCGGCAATTTAATCCTTTGCATGCTGGGAAACTTGTGGGCTATAAATAGATCAAATTCATTATATTTTCTTTTATTATGCCACCGGGTTTCGAAGAAACGGGTGGCATATAGTGTTTGGACCGTCCGTCTGTCCGTACTTACGAGAGCTACATTGTGAGGTTGCTGTGTTGTGCTGAAACCCACACACCGCCCTATTTAAGACACTTGGATAAGTGTTTTTCAAATATAATTAACTAATGGCTAGCTCATTTGCATATTATGCGATTTATTCCGTAAGAGAATCGTTAAGGAAGAAAATAACGGAATAAGTTGCTACATTGTGAGGTTAACCCCACAGTGTAAACATCAAAGGAAATAACCTCACAATGTAGCTCTCGTAAGAACGTCCGTCCGTCTGTCCGTCTGTCCGTCCGTCCGTCCGTCACACTTTTCGGTTAACCACTTTGTCACAGTTTCTCAAATATGCTGCAGGTGGCATTCTTGTTTGAACTGTAATTATAATGAATATATCTCGGAATTTCATTAAAATTGAGTCCTGCGGAAACAATTCTAATGAAATATTTTCAGAGAGATGAGAAAAATGCTCCTGATTTGTTGGCTGGTGATTTTCACTGCTAGCATACAAAGATGGTTAAGAACTTGACATGTTTACATCATTGGCTGTTTGGGAGTCATTAACACTTCATTTCATGATCGGGATGTGCTGTGGCTCAAGGGTAGACAACAGGGGGCCGTTTCACTAAACTTCATACCACTAAAATGTTTAGACTATCATAATTTTTATGATAGTCTGTAAATTTCTCATTAACAACGTTTTCTTGTAAACAATTATTGGATTTACATTTATTGAGCAAAGGCTGCATATGCAGCCTATGCTCAATAAATGTAAATCCATCAATTGAAATTTCCAAACGATCCTAAATTTGGACTTACGAACATTTTAGTCATCCGAAGTTTAGTGAAACGGACCGCTGGACAATACTGAAAGTGGTGAGTTAAAAACCTACCCTAGGCCATGGAAATTACTTTCATAGTATTTCCATCCCACTGGTCTGTCGGATGAGACTTTAAACTGTGGTCCCGTCCCTATATGACCTTAGCTGTTGCTGGGACGTTAAAACCCCATTCATTTCGTTTCACGATCAATAACTAGGAATTAAGTAGTTGTTTTAGGTCTATGGTGTATGAACGTATGGTGCACGAATAGGGTCAAAGCTAAAATTACAGGTGGACCTGTACATTTATAGGTCCATCTGTAAAATATACAGGTGCACTTGTAAAGTTTGCAGGTTCACCAGTAAATTTCATTTTACAGATGCAGCTGTATTTTACAGGTTCACCTGTAAATTTATAGGCACACCTGCATATTTTACAGGTGGATATGTACAATTTTATAGGTGCTCCTGTCATTTTACTTTTGATCCCATTTGTACACCATATAGGTCACCCTCAGAAACTTCTAGAAGCGCTAATGTAGCGTCTAACCCCGGCAGCGTTTAAACGTCATCATCATGCATAAACCGATAACATTCATTGTGATAGATTCCTTATACTTTCATCGCTTTCTCGTGTTGGTTGGTTGGGAGCATGGGATGGGCAATTTAATTATCAGTATTATCCTTAATTATCCTTACCAGAATCCCGACCGGAGACCTGGGGGAAGTTCCACTAAACTTTGTACGACTAAAATGTTCGGAAGTCCAAAATGTTTTCTTGTAAACAATTAGTGGATTTACATTTATTTAGCATAGGCTGCATGCTCAATAAATGTAAATCCATCAATTGAAATTTACAGACGATCCTAAGTTTGCACTTACGAACATTTTAGTCGTACATTGTTTTATGAAACGGCCCCCTAGTTTGGTCCTCAGGTACTTCTTTGACATCCTTGTATGTCAGAGTTTAATCTGGTTTTACCCCTTATATGAGTAATACGATTACCGTATTCCCAATCCTATTACTTTTAGGGGAAGGGGCCAAGTGACTTTGTTGTTGTATGGACCTGGCACCAGGTCAGCTAATTCTAATTTCAGCGCTGAATATATTTTTTTTCGGTGTAAATATTCCGTTCTGATTTCTTGCAGCAGGTTAAATACGGGATCAAACCCGTTGGCCTGGCCTTAATTGACCTTAGCTGTTGATAGGCCGTTAAACACCAATAAAGCACATCAATTCTTCACTTTCATACAATGTCTTCATATTTCACAAATCCATTCCTCTGATAGCTCATTCTGTAAAAACCCATAACCCTCTGCCCCAGCGAATTCCATGGTCACAGACTTAACCCTTTTTTTGTCGTCTGCTGTTTATTTTCTGTTTTCCATTTTTATCATCAAAAACATGCTTCGACAACACTTTAGAATAATTAACAACATGCTTTGACAGCATTTCAGAATCATTTCCATTGGAAATGATTCTGAAGTGCTGTCAAAACATGTTTTTATTGAGAAAATAAAAAAGGCAAGAAAAGGTAATAATAAAAGCTAAAACAGCAGAACGGACAATTTGTTGTGAGTAGCGGTCTAAGGGTTATGCGGTTTCGGTATGCAATAAACTTAACATTATGGTAAATTTCGCATAACTTCTGTTTCCTTTAGACTATAGCGTCTTGATATTCTCTGATGGTCCTCAAAGAAGCCATATATTAAAGGCCCTGAACGGCTCAGTATTACAATTTTCCTGTTTCCCCGATTTTTTTCCAAAATCAACAAAATAAAACGAGTTTTAGGCAACTGATTTAGTACACAAAACTAACATATACTGCCTAATAGATACATCTCAAGTCTTGAGATTTACATCTTAATCGCAATGTGAAGACTTGTTTTGTGTACCACTCAGTGCAAAATGTCAATATTGACAATTTCATTTCCGTAACCCTTCGGCTCGGAAGCGAGTCGATAAACTCCGGCTATCGGAATTCATCGGCCGCGAATCGGGGAGTTGAGGAGTTGACCCGAGCGTCTATCAGATAATCGATCGGGCTTTGAAACACGCACCTGCTGTTTGTTTATCAACAAATATTTATATTTTCATCGACTACAAACTCATTTTTGTACCAAAATGAATGCAAACAGTTTCAAAGTGTGTGTAAATAGAAACCTGTTGGATTTATGTGTGGGAAAACCCAATAGGAGGCCAAATTCGGCAACTTGAGCCGTATAAGGGCTTCAACCCTGACACTTCTGAATTCGAATTGTTTTCGTCTGCGGTTTATTTTTTATTTCCACTTTCATCAACAAAAGCATAGTCTGGTAGCATTTTAGAATCTAAAATGCTACCAAACTATGTTTTCATGGAGAAAAATGCAAAATATGAAACAACAGAAGACGATAATTTTGTTTCCTGCCTTCTTACTGTCTGTTTCACGAAAGCTGCCCAAATTTTACGCCCATATAAACAATTCGAAAACAATATTTTTTTCGATAATATTAAATGTTATCAAAATTTAAGAATGAGCCTTCTTTTTATTTCGTGAAATTTGGTCAAATATTGATTTTATTGCGAAAACAAAATTTCCTCATGTTAAATCACCATAGACATCTTCACGGACGGAGTGAAGATGTCTATGGGGATTTAACATGGGGAAATTTTTTAGAATTTCAGAAATACTGCACCGATTTTTAAAATTTAACTTGTTTTCTTAGTTAGATCATTTCCAAGCTATTTAGCTAGGTTTCGGAGTCAATTTCCAAAATAAATTGGTTTTTGACTCCTCCCACAACTCCTCTACCTTTTTCCCCCGTGTTAAATTCCCATAGAGAAATCAATTTTTCGTAATAAAACCAATATTTGACCAAATTTCACGAAATAAAAAGAAGGCTCATTCTTAAATTTTCCTTTAATTTAATATTATCAAAACAAACTATTGGATTTTTTTGAAAATTGTTATTAAACTATGGCCGTTAAAATTTAGGGCACTTTCGTTGATGAATAAAACAGGACTATAGGAACCCTGAACATTAAATGACTTCATGTTTGAACAAATTCCACGACCGTTTCTATTACTAATCTCACATATCAAGGTCACAGCTGGTATACAGACAACGTAACATCTGCACAGGTTACAGTTACCATTTCCTATTAAAGGTACATGCCCACTCAGTATGCACAAAATGTACTTTTCTGACATTTTCTGGCAAAATAAACATTCATTCACCATTATCCCACGTATTGATTGGCATTAGTATACCTTTTAAATCAGACAATTATTTCCACACTGATATCAGGGGCGATAACCGTGTTTTCTTAAAATGTCTACGGACATTACTATTTATTCTCTGTATTTATTATGCCACCGGGTTTCGAAGAAACGGGTGGCATATAGTGTTTGGACCGTCTGTCTGTCTGTCCGTCCGTCCGTCCGTCCGTCCGTCGTCTGTCTGTCCATCTGTCCGTCTGTCCGGGCACACATTAGGGTACTTATGTGGCTAGCCCCACAGGGTTATGGACTTGGTAAAGGATAGGGTTGGTTACAATTAGCCACCTAAAAAATCCTTTTATGTGGCTAAAAATCGTTTTATGTGGCTAATATTTAACATGTGATAAGCCACATAAGTATAGTAATGTAAGAATGTCCATCTGTCTGTCCGTCTGTCCGTCCGTCACACTTTTCGGTTAACCAATTTGTCACAGTTTCTCAAATATGCTGCAGGTGGCATCCGCGTTCGACAGACGCATTTTTATGCCACCGGGTTTCGAAGAAACGGGTGGCATATAGTGTTTGGATCGTCCGTCTGTCTGTCCGTCCGTCCGTCCGTACGTACATCCGTCCATCTGTCCGTTCGTCTGTCCGTCCGTCTGTCTGTCCGTCCGTCACACTTTTCGGTTAACCAATTTGTCACAGTTTCTCAAATATGCTGCAGGTGGCATCCGCGTTCGACGCATTTCTTGTTTTTGATATGCAATGATCAAACTTTATAATCTGTCAAAAATATTATTATTTCAGGTGGCATTTAATTAGTATAAATAATTAAAAAAATAACATGCCTCATTTGCATATGAAAATAGCCTGATACCACCGCGCGTCACTATCAGTAAAATAAATATTACTAAATGATTAGATCTGTTTTCCGGGCACTTGTAATTTTTAGAACTGGTGGAATAGTGACACAATTATACACTTATTTAATTCCTATAAAGAACATTTTGTGCTTACTGAGTGGGCATGTACCTTTAAACCTTTGTTTGGAAGAAAACAGCTTTGTAAATGTTATCTAATATTGTATATATTCTATCTGACCCTGTTGTACTTTGTGTATACTATAGTGTACATTGAGTTGCCATCTGAGCCATCTTAGCATGGACAAGCTATCGGCCAGTTTCACCTCCTGTAGCGTTTGACACTGACAGCTCAGAATTTGACAGATAAAGTAATAAAATTTAGTGCAATATGTTTTAAAAGGAATTCTTTACAAATTCGTATCCATCATATGTAGCCCAAGTCAATACTAAGTTTGCTTTTTTAAAACATAGAAATCTTTACACATGCTATAGAGAGTGTACAGTCCTATAGGCTATCTTACACGTACACACTGGGTATATATCATGTATACTGTATTGAGTGCAACAAGGAATATTTTCATTTTGTATGAACTTGCGCTGCTGTCATTAACGTGTTGCTAGCAGACTATAAGCGGTAAGGTAACCAATGAAACATCAGTTTTCGTTTTGTTGTAGCCCGGATATTCCTATCAGGTCAATGCCTAATACAACATTATGTTACTATTCAACCCATTCACCCATAATTCCAGCACAAAAATATTTACACAATTCCCTAACATTTGATTGGTCCGTAGCAAGTCTCTGTCCAAAATTTATATCCCAGTAAACTCCATGCCAAACTACTTTCCGTAACCATGAGGCGCAGTTAAAATAATTCTTAAGAAAACTGAAAATAAACACATTTTCTTGATGAATTTATTTTAAATGCTGGAATTATAAGGAATGAATGGCCTTTTTGTGGAATTTATCGGGGATATAGACTTGGAAAAGTCGCGGGAATACTGGATGAGGCCTTAAAAAATTACAATTTTGAAAAAAAAAAAAAAAAAAAAAAAAAAAAAAAAAAAAATAAAAAAAAAAAAAAAAAAAAAAAAAAAAAAAAAAAAAAAAAAAAAAAAAAAAAATCTTTTTTTTTTTTTTTTAAATTGTAATTTTTTATTGCTTCGTCCAGTATTCCAAGTTTATACCCCGATAAATTCAACAAACAGGCCATTCATTCCTATAATAATGCAGCTACAGTAGAGGCAGTAGTATATTGATTATGCAAATACATTTAACCCTTAGACCGCTACTCGCAACAATTGTCGTCTGCTGTTGCTTCTATATCTTGCCTTATTTCTCAATAAAAACATGGTTTGACAGCACTTCAGATCATTTCCAATGGAAATGATTCTGAAGTGCTGTCAAACCATGTTGTAAATTATTCTAAAGTGCTGTCACAGCATGTGGAAAATAGAAAATAAATATACAGAGGACAAAAAAATAAGATAGCGGTGTAAGGGTTAATAAAATTGATCAAAAGATAATAACCTTTACAATGTTGAATTAAAATTTTTTGTTTGCTGTTTTATTTTCCATTTTTCTTATCAAAAACATGCTTTGACAGCTCTTTAGAATCATTTCCAAAATGCTGCCAAAGCATGTCTTTATTGAGAAAAATGGAAAATAAACAGCAGACAACAACATTTAGTTCAGCATTGTAATGGTTAATAATATTGGTAGGAAGTTAACCCTTACAATGCTGAATTCAAATTTGTCGTCTGCTGTTTATTTTTGTCGCGCCTGCTTCAGCAGAGGCGCGACTATAGTCGGCGCTTTTTCCGGCGTCGCGTCGTTGTCTGCGTCATCGTCGTCCGCGTCGTCCGTTTTTTTTGTAAGGCAAATGCGTTAAAGTTATTGTTTTTTCACAATTACGCACACCCCCACATCCAAATTCTCAAGGTCAAGGTCATTTATTTACTTTTACTTTACGTTTTGTAAGTTTTCACAGTATCGGTTTTTTGTAAAAACTCAGAAAAAAATGAAAAAAACATGATTAAAACATTATTATTGTTTTTTCACAATATCTCTTTAACCCCTTGCCAGACTTTGATAATATTTCACATCAATGTTCGTCTAGGGATGATGCTTCATTACGCAAACCCCCACATCCAAATTCTGAAGGTCAAGGTCATTTATTTACTTGTAATGTTCACCGGCGCGATACCGTTTCCATGGCGTAATTCTTGTTCTTAATCAAAAACATGCTTTGACAGCACTTTAGAATCATTTCCAACAGAAATTATTCTAAAAGGCTGCCAAACCATGTTTTTTTTAGGGGAAAAACAAAATAGGAAACAAAAGCAGACAACAATTTATGTTTCCCACATGCTAAGGGTTAACCCTTTCCCTGATAGAGATGACTTTTGACACCTCTGCAGAAGATGTCTTTTGAAAACATTGTGGGAAAAGGAGAAATTGCTTGTAACAAGCAATTTCTCCTTTTCCCACAATGTTTTCTACTCTATCAGATAATTTAGCCATCATTTGACCCAGCATTTGATTCTTTTATTCAGATGTTTTCGATTTGGATGTGTCGAAATATTGCAAAACAGGGAAAGGGTTAACAATGGACCACAGAGAGTAAAGACAAAATAAGAAAGAAAAGCAGACAACAAGTTGTGGTTCACACAGTCTAAGGGTTAAATAATTGTGTTTTTTTTCAGACTACATCAAATACATACTCTCCATTTTCATCTGCCATTTAATGAGGAAGCAACACCCGATAATTAGAAGAGATGGTGTCAAACTAGCTTGATGTTGTCGTCCTACTTCAGTATAATGAGCTTCTATATAAGGATTCATTGTGTCTGGGTGATAAATAAATAATGTGGGTATTAATCATTTCTGAATTCTAACCCGGAAAGGAAATACGGGCAGTGGTTTTGACAAGTGTTAACCCTTTCAACACCACAGGCCTGTATAGTGGTATTGGCAAACAGTGTAGATCCAGATGAGCCGGCTCGTCACGAGCCTGTCATGAGCCGTTTCATCAGGATCTGCACTTTTTGCCAGTAATTTTCATATTTCTGAGAACAAAAAACACCCCCTTTTCATAAATGGACTAGTCTGTAAACCATTTTGTGCCAGTTGAATTTGTTGCAAAATTAACAGATCAAAATTCATTCCAGTTACTCAGGGGTGAAAGGGTTAAGGTCATCTCAACTTTGCCCAAATTTTGAGAGAAAAAAAACGCAGCCACCCCGTCTGAATTTTTCATGAAATTTTCATGTTGTTTGCTACTTTCTTTATATTCTTGTTATTTTTCTCAAGTACATGTAAATTGTCGAGTACATGTAAATTGTCATGTAAATTGTTGAGTACATGTAAATTGTCGAGTACGTCGAGTACATGAAAATTGTCGAGTACATGTAAATTGTCGAGTACATGTAAAATGTCAATGTAAATTGTCAAGTACATGTAAATTGTCGAGTACATGTAAATTGTTGAGTACATATAAATTGAAGACAGTGTGCCCAATTTTATCAATAACATATTTCATATTTGTTTTATACGACTGAACAGTTCCATTTGCTAACTACTGGTACTATACCACTTACAATGTTTATTTTTTCCACTAACAAAATAGTCTTTACTGAATTTGATGTTTTGACATCACATAACTTATAGCTTGAACTAAGGGCAATGTGTCGTGGTACCAACAATTAAACTCCGCCAATTCTAATGACGTTGATGCCCCAGAAGTAGTTTTAACCCTTACAATGTTGAATTAAATTTTGTTGTCTGCTGTTTATTTTCAAAAACATGCTTTTACTGAATTTTATAATCATTTCCAATGGAATTGATTCTCAAATGCTGTCATATCATGTTTTTATTGAGAAAGAAGACAAAATACAAAGCAACAGCAGACGACAATTTTCATGCTCAGCAGTCTAAGGGTTAAGGCAAGTTACTTGTGCTTTCCAAGTGTTTTAACCTACTTATAAGACTCTATGCCGTTTCACTAAACTTTGTACGACTAAAATGTTTGTAAGTGCAAAATTATGATAGTCTGTCAATTTCACATTAACAATGTATTCTTGTAAACAATTATTGGATTTACATTTATTGAGCATATGCGGCCTACGCTCAATAAATGTAAATCCAATAATTAAAATTTCCAGACGTTCCTAAATTTGCACTTACGAACATCTTAGTCGTACAAAGTTTATTGAAACGGCCCCCTGGTCTATTGGTGAACGGACATTTATTATTATCACCTCACCGATAGGCAAGAGGGGGGAGTGGTAGTCCATGTACGTATGTACGTACGTGTGTACGTTCATTAGTAACACCTTTCATTTTTCAACTCATGAACCGCTTCACCGATTTTGATAATATTTGGCCACAATGTGTGTCTAGGGATGGTGTTTTGCTTTGAATACGAACCACGTCCGACCGCCCAAGGTCAAGGTCACTGAGGACTAAAGTCACCTTGTTTGAAAGGCAAAAAATTTAAAAGAAAACTATTATCAAGGCTGCCAGTGAGGGGATTAGCTTCGTTTCACGATGCCATTTCTTGTTCTAACTAATTTTGCCATATTGTACATTTTGAAGTGTGCACACACATCACATCCTTCACATTAGAATTGGCGATATTTGTTGCGTTGGCGCCACATTGCTTAGTTTAAGCTACGAAATGTGATGTAGGACCAACACAATCTGCCAATTGTAACTGCGATGATAAAGTAGTTCTAATTTTATGATTTTCGGAGATTGGTAACTTTCATTATAGTAACTAATATTGCCATATTTTTTACATTGACAGTGAGCACACCAATCACAAAGGAGATTGCCCGGCCATTGGTGGAGCTACTTAAATCACATGACCCAGAGGTCCAGAAGTCGTCAACGTTAGCCGTCAGTAACTTTGCTGTCAATGGGCCAGGTGGGTATATACAGAACACTGCAAGCTTTGTGTAGACCAGATCCTGATCATTGAGTGCAATGGGGAATCATAGTTATAGTTATTTATAGAGATCCGGGGCCCGTTTCACTAACCTTTGTATGACTACAATGTTCATAAGTGCAAATTTAAGATAGTCTGGAAATTTCAATTGATGGATTTACATTTATTGAGCATAGGCTGCATATGCAGCCTATGCTCAATACATGTAAATCCAATAATTGTTTTCAAGAAAACATTGTTAATGTGATATTAATTATAATTTTGCACCTACGAACATTTTAGTCAGGCGAAGTTTAGTGAAACGGCCCCCCGGTCCTTTGGTTTATTTTAGCATTTATTTCTTACTGAATAACTGATAATAGGGTAGACCCAGATCAGACTGCACATATGATATGGGTCTACACTGATTGCTATATAATTAATAAGTGTAAAAATATGAATCTGGCAAATAATGCAGTTCCGGATCAGATTTCACAGATCCATTGTATGTAGGATGATTTGGATAACACTAGCTGAAAACACTATAATGGCTTCTTTACACAACAAATCGTGCGATATTCGGTTTTATTACAAGCAATTAGGCCATACAATATACAAGTTGGACCGGATTTCTATAAATAAATTCAAAGTGAAACAACTAGCTACGATCCCCAATTGAATCACATTCAATACACTGATGGGTTGTGGCCTAGAGGTTAGAGCACTGGACTTCAATACCAGAGACGGTGCGTTCAATCCCCGTCCTACACAACCGCCTGCGTTAATCTAGCCCAGATGTCGACGTTTCTGAACATCTATTGGCAATCTCAACTCGCAATAAAGCACAGCTCGGGCTCAGCCAATCAAGCTGCTTGACTTCAAGCACAAATTCAAGTATTTTGAAATAAAAACAAAGTCAAATACTTGCAAGATTTGCACAGGTGTTGGTGTAAGCATGAAGAAATACTTTCGGATGACATGGTCTTAGCTGTTGCTGGGACATTAAACCCATTCACAAGTAGGTCAAATTCTTAAAAAATCTGCTTCTCATGAACCATCAGATATATTTCAACGAAACTTGACAGGAATGATCGACAGTCAATGCCCTTTCAGATTTGTAAAAATGGTGACCCATGGGTCCAAAATGGGTGGGGCCTGGGGTTTCAACTTGGGGTAAAATTTCCCATTCACTTTCTCTCACTTGTGATACATCATGGTGATCAAAATTGGTAGTTTGTTAGTTAGTCAAATCAATGCATAATGCATATAAATGAACACGTACATTGTGTGTTATTTAACCCTACTGTCTGTTTTACTAAAGCTGCCCAAATTTTACGGCTATATAAATAATGCAAAAACAATATATTTTTTTATATTAAATTATAGCACAATTTAAGAATGAGCCTTCTTTTTATTTCTTGAAATTTGGTCCAATATTGATTTTATTGCGAAAAAACAATTTCCACATGTTAAATCCCCATAGACATCTTCACAGAGTAGTGAAGATGTCTACAGAGTGAAGATGTCTATGGGGATTTAACATGTGGAAATTTTTCTAATTTCAGAAATAGTGGACTGATTTTCAAAATGTAACTTTTGTTTTCTTAGTTACCGGTATATCATTTCCAAGCTATCCGGCTAGCTAGGTTTCAGAATCAATTTCCAATTTTTTTCGTTTTTCGACTCCTCCTCCAGGTTCTCTTTTTTCCCCATGTTAAATTTAAACTAATTTTTCGTAATAAAATCAATATTTGACAAAATTTCACAAATAAAAAGAAGGCTTATTCTTAAATTTTGCTAAAATTTAATATTATAAAAATTGTTATATGGCCGTCAAATTTGGGCACGTTTCGTGAAACAGACAGTAAGTGCTGAATCATATGTTTCATCGATGACAGGTTCAACCATTACAATGTATGGATCTTGTTTGAACTTGCCATCCGTCTGTCTGTTGATCCATCATTCAGATTCTGCACCTGGGTAGTGTATCATATAAAAGCAAATCATTCCATGATGAAGCTGAATTTTGATCCACAGTATAAAACCTTTCAGATGATAATCAGTGTATGCATCAGCTCTGCAGCTGCCAGTTTTATGCAAATGGTTTGCTTTCATGTGAACCATGACTCGCCTCTTTTGTCTTGCTGTTGTATAATTAGTGGAGACACATGCGCCTAGGTATACAGTAGGCTTTGACAGTTGTTTATGTGTCTATGAGCCATACACAGTCGTTAGGGCAAGCATGCATGCAAGAAATACAAATATTAAACATACATGAAAGGATCTTTCTACGAAAAACAAAATTTATGTATGAGGTTGCAAACTAAATTACACCAGGTTATACAGTGAAACCTCGCTAAGCCGGACACCCTGGGGACCTCCCAGGGTGTCCAGTTTAGCAAGTTTTCACTGTAAGTCAAGCATTTGATTATTCCGAGCCACAGTTGTGTGCTATGCGATCAGTGTCACCCGAGATAAATGACAAAGAAACCCATCAAAATTAGGATCACATATGTTTCTTGTTGTCCGGTTTAGAGAGGATCCACTGTATCAATGAATTATTTCATCAAAGATGTCACAATGACAATTTACCTGGGGCCCGTTTCACTAAACTTCGTACGACTAAAATGCAAATTTAGAATCATCTGGAAATTTCAATTGATGGATTTACATTTGTTGATCATAGGCTGCATATGCAGCCTATGCTCAATAAATGTAAATCCAATAATTGTTCATAAGAAAACATTGTTAATGTGAAATTTACAGACTATCGTAAGTTTGCACTTACGAACATTTTAGTCGTAAGAAGTTTAGTGAAACGGGCCCCAGTATTCTAATGAAATACCAAGATGTGTTTTCATGGAAAATTATGCTATATTTGTGGTCTGTTTATTGTTTTCTGCAGCATGATAAAGGTACCACAAATTTTGTATAGCTTTTTGATACTCGCTACTTCTGATTTCAATTGGGTTTTTAGCAGTTTTAATTGGATATTTAAGCAATACGCACCTTATCTGGAGCTCTGTAAATACATTGTAACTGTCTGATCCATCTCTCAGGAACTGCACCTGGATAGTGTATCATATAAAAGCAAATCATTCTGTGATGAAGCTGAATTTTGATCCACAGTATAAAACCTTTCCGATGATAATCAGTGTATGCATCAGCTCTGCAGCTGCCAGTTTTATGCAAATGGTTTCCTTTCATGTCCGCCATGACTCGCCTATTTTGTCTTGCTGTTGTATAATTAGTGGAGACACATGCCACCAGTACTGCCTATTTCACCAACATTGCAAAGTATACTTTTCTAGCAAAGTATACTTGGAGGGAGTAATCATTTATTTTTCTTGAAATGCATTATTTCATATAGAACTAACAACTGCATATATTTGATGATAAGAAGTATGCAGAATTATTATTCTGAATTTATTACATTATCACAGCCAAAATGGCTGTGATAATGTAATAAATTCAGTATAATAAAAATTAATAAATTTATCCTAAAATTGAAAATTATATTTTGCTAGAAAAGTATACTTTGCAATATTGGTGAAATCGGCTACAGGTGATAGTCGGCTTTGATTGTTCTGTATTTTTATACGCCTGTTTGAAAAACGGAATGTATTAGGATGTATACCATGTGTCTGACTGTCCAACTGTTTTCAGGACTATTATCTCTGCAACAGGTTTTGATTTACTGGAAACTTATATACATTTGTTGACATCATCATATTGTTATTCCATCGCCCACCATGTGGGTCCTGTGCTTGTTGTCAATGTGACTTTTTAACACAGTTGTTTGCGTCAAATGTGTTCGGATACCTACTATCTCTGTTACCGCAAGTCAGATTGGTTGAAATTACATTATGCTTATTTGTCATCCATCCTTAAAGGCTTAAATGGACCGTAGCTGTTGTTGATAGGGCGTTAAACCCCAAAGATCAAATCAAATTGTCATCATCCATTTGTTCATTCTATAGCCCACCCAGGTGGCCCCTGTGCTCAGGGTCAAGGTCAAATGACTTAAACATTTGTTTTTGAGGGGTACATTCTACAATTGTGTCACTAATTTCTTGTTAGATATGTGATGTGACAATCAAATCACCAATTTCTTTACGTGTTCTCACCTTTGTGGTGGGGAAATTGCATTGGGAATTAGACAGCCAACATTTTCATAGGGTCAGGAATTAGACGTGTGGAAATAATCCCTGGTATAGGAAGACAGTGATAGTTGCCTTAGTAGTGTAACGGAACTTTAATCATATTAAACGTTTGGGGGCTCCTTTACATACATGTGGCTGTGACTGGAGAAATGGGGCTTATCCGATTTGTGACCTGTGTAGCCCCTGATCAAATAGCACTCATGTAGCCTGATAACAATCTACATGTATATCGCTTGTCAGAAACATGGCGGTGTTTGATTGATAGAATAGAGAACAGTGCAGTCCTGATCAGACTGTGCGGATGCACAGGCTGATCTGGATCGACACTGGTCACAAAACCTGTAAACCACATTTCTCCAGTCACAGCCACATACAATATACAACACTCTGTGCCCTAATATATAGTGTTATTACAGTGTCAGTCAATAATTTCATTAACCCTTAGAATGCGTGAAAACAAAAACGGTCGTCTGCTGTTGTGTTCTATTTGATCTTCTTTCTCAATATAAGCATAGTTTGACAGCCCTTTAGAATCATTTCCATTGGAAATGATTCTAAAGTGTTGTCAAAACATGTTTTATAAATGAGAAATGGAAAATAAAAAATAAACAGCAGATGACAAAAATTAATTCAGCATTGTAAGCGTTAACAGCTGTGTGAAGCAGAATTAGATAAAAGAACAGACATGTTTTGTCTCGTATCCAGCTGTGACTGCACTAAAACCATGTGTCTACCTTTGATTATTGATCCTGTACTGTGATAAACACACCGCCAACTATGTTTGTGACCAGTGTAGTTCTAGATCGGCTTGCGCATTTGCGCGGTGTTTGATCAGGGACTGAAATGTTGGATAATGCTTGTCCGTGAATATTACCGTGAATATTACCGATTGGTCTAATGTTTAACAGGATCAGACAGTGTTAGTGTCTAAGCTATATGATAAGGTACATCACTGATATTGTAGATTCAATAATTAACCCTTACAATGCTGAAATGAATTTTGTCGTCTGCTGTTTATTTGTTGTTTTCCGTTTTTCTCCATCAAAAACATGATTTGACAACAATTTAGACACTCGACGAAACGGTTTAAATGGAGGTCACGACATGCTTCTGAGCACATAGAAGAACCCTATTTAGGATTTTCTGTCAACATTATAGGAATGAATGGCCTTTTTGTGGAATTTATCGGGGTATAAACTTGGAAAAGTCGCGGGAATACTGGACGAAGGCCGGAAGGCCTCGTCCAGTATTCCCGCGACTTTTCCAAGTTTATATCCCCGATAAATTCCACAAAAAGGCCATTCATTCCTTATAATTCCAGTATTTGAAATAAATTCATCAAGAAAATGTGTTTATTTTCCGTTTTCTTAAGAATTATTTTAACTGCGCCTGACGGTTACGGAAAGTAGTTCGGCATGGAGTTTACTGGGATATAAATTTTGGACGGAGACTTGCAACGGACCAATCAAATGTTAGGGAATTGTGTAAATATTTTTGTGCTGGAATTATAATGGCGTATCCTCAGCATGAAATGGGTGAATTAATAAGTCTGTGTTCATGTATTATGACACATCATGCACACAGACATCAATCAGGCATGTGTGTCAATCGACACCAGGGTTCATATTATATCATATCTTGTTTAGAGACAGTCTTTTCATTAGCTGGCATCACAGTCATACAGAAAATATATCAAATTGTACAGTTGTGTTCCAAGAACAGGTTTTTGTTTCGTTTATATAACAAAAATGTTTATCAAAATCATTTTTGTTGCGCCTGCTTTAGCAGAAGGCGCGACCATAGGCGCCGTTTTTTCCGTCGTCATCATCCGCGTCGTCATCGTCCGAAATGTCAAAAAGTTTGTACAAGCTTCGTCATCATGTAATAACTTTAATATTACCTGACGGATTGCTTCAATATTTGGACACTTGATACATGTGAGCATTTGGAACACTCTCATGTCGCCATTAACATGACCATGACCTTTTGTTACCTTCACATTTTTGCGTCAAAAAGTTTGTACAAGTTATAACATTAATATTACTTGATAGATTTCTTCAATATTTGGACACTTGATATGGTTGTGGAAACTTAGCCATTTTTTCATGTCAAAAAGTTTCTTCAAACTTGACCTTTTTCGTCTTTTAAGCATGCACTTCTCTGATGGTTTGTGTGATGCTTTGACAGCACTTCAGAATCATTTCCATTGGAAATGATTCTGAAGTGCTGTCAAAACCATGTTTTTAACACGTGGCCCATGATCATGTTGTGGTCAAATGCCTCGTCAGGTGCGACACCGCTTCTGTGGTGGAATTCTTGTGTGTTGTTTTGTCTACCAGTAGTCAGTAAACAATGCTGAACAGATTTCATTGTTTTTCTCCATTATCAAGTATGAGCCAAATTTCCTTATTAAAGCCCTCTGAATTGATCTCAATGGACATTCATGTCAGTCTGGATCACAGATTGTTGCAAAGCCGATGTAACTCCATTTCACATACTACTCCCCAATTATTTTTTTTTTATGAAATTCTGTTAAATATTGATTTTATTGCAAAAAAAACCACTATTTTCCTATGGGAATTTAACATGAGGGCTAAATGTTAAATTCCCATAAGAATTTTTTTTTTTCGTTGTTAAATCAATATTTGATGGAATTTCATCAAATAAATAATTTGTCGGCAGCACTAGTGATTATAATGACCGTTCTGCTTTCAGAGTCCAACCGTGAGGTGCTGGTGGACTGTGGCAGCCTGCTGCTGCTGGTCAGGCTACTGGTCAGTAAGGTGGTCGAGGTCCAGTGTAATGCGTGTGGCTGTATCACCACACTCGCCACTACAGGTGCGTTTGCTCGTATTCTGTGACGTAGCCACTGTACGGCTTCTTAGACTCACAATTTAGGCCAGAAAATATTACTGTGCAGATTCTAATTCCCACCCGCCCCGACGATAAATTGCATTCTATGCTGAGCCCCTATTTCTGCACATCCAGTCTGATCATCATGACCTACACCATTCATTATTTTGTCAACAAACATACCATAAAACCTCACATGCATCTATTGGGAACTTTAATATACAGTTTACATACAGTACACTCGGTTACTCAAAGTCCAGTAGCCTATTTCATCAACATTGCAAAGTATACTTTAGTAGCAAAGTATACTTTGAGGGAGAAATTTTCAATTTTATGATAAATTTATTAATTTTTATTATACTGAATTTATTACATTATCACAGCCAATTTGGCTGTGATAATGTAATAAATTCAGTATAATAATTCTGCATACTTTTAATCATGAAATATATGCATTTGTTAGTTCTATATGAAATAATGCATTTCAGGAAAAATAAATGATTACTCCCTCAAAGTATACTTTGCTAGTAAAGTATACTTTGCAATGTTGATGAAATAGGCTACAGGGGATTTCAGAAAATACTTCACGAAACTTTGTGTTATTATATAGGAAAACATGTACATGTACTTGGGACCAATAATTCGACTGAATTGTCAGTCATTTCTTTTAACAGAGTTTGAGGTAACAAGTGTAGACTGTAGTTAGAATAGCAGTAATGTTGCAGTCATGTGTTATACCCGATTTCATATCTACAAATTGTGTAAGAAAGAGTTTCCAAATACTGGTCAAGGACTTCTGTTTTCTATAATAGTGAAAAAGTGAGAAGAGATTTTTCAGCTCGACAGCTGACTTCATTATGAAGACAGGGCCTCGTCATAGAGAACATTCTAGTAATTGATGGCTTGTGACACACCATTAACATATCTCATACTCATTTTATACCCAGATCTTGCAAAAAGTGCAGATCATGATGAGACGGCTCGCCACGAGCCGGCTCATCTGGATCTACACTGTTTGCCAGTGTTTGCAGAATAATCTATGGAAGATATGTTCGAGCTTTCTGTGTAGGAATCTGTCTGTTGAAACTGCACATATTTCAGCTCTATATATATTTTTCAGATGCATTCACCCATCTCTATGTGACCTTATATGTTGCTGGGACATTAAACCCTTTCACACATGTGGCTGTGACTGGACAAATGGGACTTCTGGGTTTTGATACCAGTATTACAATCATTATGTTTCTACACAGTCTATACACAACCTATTTGTGTCTGTGACTGGAGAAATGGGACTTATGGGTTTTGTGACCCTTGTAGATCCAGATCAGCCTGTGCATCTGCACAGTCTGATTCGGATCTGCACTGTCCACTATTCCATCAATGAAACCCCGTCATTCTTATAACCAGCAATATAGATCGTTATTAGGCTACGGGAGTGTGCTATTCGATCACGAGCTACACTGGTCACAAAACCCATAAGCCTCACTTCTCCAGCCACAGCCACAGCCACAGCCACAGCCACATATGAACTTTGCTGTTGCTGGGACATTAAACACTTTCACGTCACATTTCAGATGCCTCTAAATCTCTGGTTGTGACAGAAAATGGTGTAAACCCACTTCTGGAGTTGATCAATTCGCCCGATTTACGTGTCCAGCGGAATGCAGCAGGGGCTATACTGAATCTCACTCATATACGTACGTAATCACTGAATGGAACATCATCTGCCAAAATGGGAGAGAATTATTGTCACACCCACTTGCGGATACGCGATATAGTCGTAAGCGAATGTCACGTCACATAACTTAAGTACGTGCGTCCGGGTTAAAGTTTTTGGTTAAAGTTTTTTGGTATACTATCAAAGCCTGGGCAGGCGTGACATGTCAAGGCCATCTTGTTTTAATTTGTGTATGTGACTGGAGAATAGGGTGGCTCTGGAACACAGGAAAAAGTGCAAAAATAAATTCCCTATATTATGGGAAAATCTGGGAATTTGCTGCGAAAATCGGGGAATTTTATAAAAAAAAATAATTAAAAAGCAAATTTATTATGAAATTATATGACATTTATATATCAAATGCATAATATCAAAATTATAATCAGAGAAAATTGTATCAAACCAGGGAAAAATAATTACGTAATTTTTTTGCCAAAATATCAATTGGGCAGAAAATATTAATTTGGCAAAAATATAAATCTGGTAATCTTTAAATTCAACATGTTTGTTGCTTCACTGTCATTTAACCCTTTGAACCCTATAGCGGTTTATGCAAACAGTGCAGATCCAGATGAGCCGGCTCGTAATGAGCCGTCTCCTCAGGATCTGTAATTTTCATATTTTTCAGAACAAAAACACCCGCTTTTCATAAATGGATAGTCTGAAAATCATTTTGTGACGATTGGATTGGTTGCAAAATTAACATATCAAAATCCATTTCAGTTACTTAGGGGTGAAAGGTTAATCAGAAAATGACCATTCATCACGTTGATTCCAGAGTCGAATCGTAACGATCTAGTCAACAACGGCGCAATCCCGGTCCTGGTGAAAATCCTGGAGACGTGTGACCACGACGTGCAATACTACTCCGCGGCTGCCCTCAGTAACCTCGCCATCAACGATCGGCACCGCGCCATGATGGTCGCCGTTGGTTGCCACGACGTCATCGAACACCTGATCCGGCTCCTCATGTCGAGGTCGGAGAAGGTCAAATGTCAGGCCTGTCTAGCTCTGAGGAACCTGGCCTCTGATGGTGAGCATCAGTTACATGTTAACCCATTTCAGTCTAAGGATACAATAATTTTTGTTAAAAAATCTCATTATTTTGTGTATTTCTCCATGAAGGTATTTGTTGTTACCACTCATTTGAACCGTCTCTTCGAGACGGTTCAAACGAGTGGTAACAACATATACTTTCGAGATGAAATAAAGAAAATATGGATTTTTTTCTCATAAAAGTTTCTTACTACATTTGTATCCCGTCTTTAATGGGTTACTGTAAACTAACTAAATTTCGTGGCTACTAAATTTTGCGATTTTCTTTTGATAAACTCGTCCGCAAGCCAACCCCAAATAGTGGACGAGTTTGTCGGCGAACGAATCGGTATACACTGTACATTGGGCTGACCTCGCTGTGTCGATCATAATCCCCGATTTTAACTTTTAAGTACCGGTAAATCAACAACAGTTGCGTGCGAGATATGATTATGTTTACTCTGGGTATATAAACGGCCTAGTACTGATTCGCATTATAGGAATGAATGGCCTTTTTGTGGAATTTATCGGGGTATAAACTTGGAAAAGTCGCGGGAATACTGGACGAAGGCCGGAAAGCCTTCGTCCAGTATTCCCGCGACTTTTCCAAGTTTATACCCCGATAAATTCCACAAAAAGGCCATTCATTCCTTATAATTCCAGCATTTGAAATAAATTCATCAAGAAAATGTGTTTATTTTCCGTTTTCATAAGAATTATTTTAACTGCGCCTGACCGTTACGGAAAGTAGTTCGGCATGGGAGTTTACTGGGATATAAATTTTGGACAGAGACTTGCTATGGACCAATCAAATGTTAGGGAATTGTGTAAATATTTTTGTGCTGGAATTATTGTCCGCTGATGTATGACCGTAATCAATATTTTATTGAGTGAATTTCGAACATTGTAAACCATGACGATGATCCGCAAATTGGTCTTCTAGACTTCCCACTGATGCAATAAGCCGTTGTTTGTCAGGATAGCGATCCCATTCAGAAAACACAAGCCGTGGTGTATGCCTGAATGACGTCAGCAATCGTGTGTATTAATCTTTGAATTATCGGTATGACTAAGTGCCCACAGTGTGTACTTTACACTTGCTTCAAATTGACACCGCGGGATCTCTTTGAACTCGACAACACAACAAGCTGACTTGTCACAGGCGTGTCACTTTAGACCAATCAGAGTTAGTTAAACAATAGAAGATAATGGTGTTGTAAATTTATCCCTAAACTGTTCATATATAATAGAATTATATTACCGATATGTCTACTGGAATACACGACGCAGAACACGTATCAATATAGTTCATTCAAAACAACCAGGATTAACTTGTGTCACCAAATGAAACAGAGATATATGGGAAAGGTAAACATAATTAAAAAGAAGCCCGACATCTATTAGCAAAATATTACCATCAAATTTACCAGTCGCTGGATCATTATCCGAGGCGTTTTGTTCCATTCTTGTCCAACGGACATCCAAAGGTTGATTAATGTTAATGCCAATGGTAGACTAATTAAATCAGTCAACAAGGCAGTGTATCGATGCATATTCCATGGATCCAATTGACACCGAAAGTTAAACTTGTGTTAACACTAATTGTAGAATAATTAAATCTATTGATCAGTCAGGCAATGTATCGATGTATACTCCATGGTTCCAATGTACACCGAAAGCTGAACTTAAACTCCAATGGTAGAATAATTACTGTCTGTTTCACGAAACCTGCCAAAATTTTACGGCCATACAAACAATGCAAAAATAATATTTTTTTCGATAATATTAAATTTTATCAAAATTTAAGAAGAATGAGCCTTCTTTTTATTTCGTGAAATTTGGTCAAATATTGATTAAATTAGAAAAATGTTCCCATGTTAAATCCCCATCTATATATAGACTTCTCCACTCTCGAAGATGTCTATGGGGATTTAACACATTTAACATGGGGAAATTGTTTTTTCGCAATAAAATCAATATTTGACCAAATTCACAAAATAACAAGAAAGCTCATTCTTAAATTCTGATAACATTATCTACAAACATATAGTTTTTGCATTGTTTATATAGCCATAAAATTTGGGCAGCTTTCGTGAAACAGACAGTAAATCGATCAACTGACCAGGTAATATATCAGCAGCGCTCCAGATAAGGAATTAGTAATTGAGTATTGTCACTCCATCATTTCTGAAGCAATTGGGTATTTCAAAATTTTAATTGAGTAAAATAAAATCACACTACTGTTTACACATCAACAGACAGCAATTGTTGAATAGTTTGTTTCGAAATGAAAACATGTCTTGGCATTTCATACCAAGATGCCAAGATGTGTTTTCATGGAAAATAAGAAAAATATGCTATATTTGTGATCTGTTTATTGTTTTCTGCAGCATGATAAAGATAGCATAATCTTTTTTATTGCTTTTTGATACTCGCTACTTCTGATTTCAATTGGGTTTTTGGCAATTTTATTTGGGTATTTATGCAAATACGCAGCTTATCTGGAGCTCTGTATCAGTATGTTATCCATGATTACAGTGGACACACAAAGCCTGATAGTGCAGTTCCGCGTGTTACCAGCCCTCCACAAGGCTATGACGACGTCACGTCGAGACACGAGGACCGCTGCAATGGCCTGTCTACGCAACCTGTCTATACACAAGGCTAACGAGGTCAGTCGGGCCACTCGGGTCAGAAAATTCATGGAAAACATAGATGATACGCAAATGAGTTAGCTTTTCAAAATGCAATTGTATTATTATATGCCCAGAAAAGATTTTCGGGCTGCACAGTCACCTCTCTGTCCGTCCGTCTGTTTGTCCGTCCAAGATTTGCATTAAAATTGTTTTGGTACCCACTATCTCTGTAACCGTAAGTCAGATTGGCTTGATACTTCATATGTTCATTGGTCATTATCCATATTTTCAAGCTGTGGTCCACTTATTCGGCCCCTATGCTCAAGGTCAAGGTCCAATGACTTAGAAGTTTGCTTAAAGTTTTTTTTGCGTTAATGTCTTCGAGGGGTTCAGCCATCAATGTTTCTGATTTCTTATTATGCATGTTGTAGGGTCCGATCCTGTGTGCGGAGATACTGGGTGATATATGTGACGTGCTGTCGGACCCATCGTGTCCCGAGGCACAGAGACACGCGGCCGGCACACTGCGTAATCTCACAGTCGGCGATCATGTCAAGGTACGGCTCGTTGACATTGGTAGCATACAGGGCTGGCAATGCGTTCTGATGCTATCTATGTGATAACAAAGGGCGATTTGTTTGTACTTAATGTTTGTCAGTATTTCTATCCTTTAGACGTTATACCCTTACACTTTCTTCACCTCCGTATGACCTTAACCTTTGTGTCAATAATTTGTTTATTTATATACATCCAAATTTCGTATATCTCCTGATGCGTTTGTTGGATGTGCGCCAAACGTCATCAATTATTTTCTTATATGGATACCTAACCACACTAGGTCATTCAGTTAACACGTCCATCAAAACTTCGATTTACATCCAAATTTTGAAAATCTATTAAATATGTTAGTAGGATGTTCGCCAAACTTCATCAGTTGCTTCCTTACATTGATACCTAACCACCCTGGTTCAATCAAGTGACCTTGACCTACATTTTTGAAATACGGGTCGTGTCTGTCAATGTATGTATGGTTACCAAGCTTTATCAGCAGCTTTCTTAAATTGATAGCTAACTACCTTGGGTCATTTGGTGACCTTCACCTACCTTTCTTGAAATATAGGTCAGGTCCGTCAAAACTTTAGACGTACGTCCAAATTTCGTCCATTTCCTCTTATGTTAAGTTGCATCTTCATTCATCAGTAGCTCGCTTGTATTGATACTTAACCAGCCTGGGTCATTCATGTGACCTTGAAATACTGTCCATGAAATATAGGTCCATCAAAACTTGGATAAATTTTGCATATCTCCGGATACGTCAAATTTTCGCTAAAGTTCATCAGTAGCTTCCTCACATTGATAGCTAACCAGCATGGGTCATTTTCGGGTGACCTTGACCCATTTGTGGTGGGCGAGACACTTCCCGGTGATCACCTTGTTATATACATATTTTAAAAATTGGATTATGCCTTCACCTTGAACGGACATGCAGGCTTTGGGTGTACACAGCTTGCCATGAGATATTTTTCTAGGTACAAAACCACTTGGATTGTGTCATATGTGGCTGTGACTGTAGAAATGGGGCTTATGGGTTTTGCGACCAGTGTAGCCACAGACCAGCCTGCGCATTCGCGCAGTCTGATCTGAGTCTACACTGTTCGCTATGAAGCACACGTGATGCTTCTTGCTTATAGTTTTGATCCTTATCAGACTTCAGGAGTATGGTAAAAGATCATAAGTTTGAATATCCATCAATGCCATACGCCCCATTTCTCCAGTCACAGCCACATATGAGACACGCCATGTGATTTTATACATTCGGACATCTGCATAATTTCATTAAAATACGTTTACAAAATTTTTTAACTTATTTTTCCGCATGTACTCTGAAAATTTTGTCAACTTTTGATGCCATTTACAGAAAATATTGTACATTTTTTAATGTACTTCCTGAAATTATGCAGATGTCCGAAGGTACAAAATCACATTGCGTGTCTCATATGTCATTACAGCAACTCGTGGAGTTTGGTTGCCTGGACAAGTTGGCCGGTACCCTGTTGGACATGGACACCAAGCCTGTCGTGTTGGCCGAGGCCATTGCTGCCCTCGCTGTCATGGCCGACGATGGTCAGTTATAATTATGCTGGTTGTGACTGGAGAGCTGGGGCTTATGGGATTTGTGACGATTGTAGCTCCTTATCAGATAGCACATTCCTGTAGCCTGATAACAATCTATGTTGCTTGTTAGAATCATGAGGCTTATGGATTATGCGACCAGTGTAGATCCTGATCAGACTGTGCATCCGCACAGTCTGATCAAGATCTGCACTGTTCGCCATTCCACCCGTTATGCTTCTAACAAGCAATATAGATCGGTATCCGGTTACATACGTGTGCTATTTGATTAGAAGCTAACTGGTCACAAATCCCATAAGCACCATTTCTGCTGTTACAGACACATGCGTGTTTCATTGATGAATTTGTAAGCAGTACATGTGGATACCGGTGTAAATCCTGATCAGACTACACAGATGTGCAACCTAGTCTGTGTCTACACTGGTCAAAAGTACCATAAGCCCCATTTTCCATTCGCAGCCACCAACAGGTTAGTGTACGAGTTGTTCTACGTTTTCACACATAACGACATTACAAAATGTATCGCGCAGATTTTTCATGTAGAATTTCACTCTGACATTTTTTGTGTCATTTACAGAAACTATTGTATTAGTTCAGGTGTGAAATTATTGAAATTATTGTGTTCTGATATGGCAGAAAATTGTATACACAGGCGTTCAGCCCTTCATTTGGTTCAACCATTCAATCCATTTAAAACATAAGATTTCAAGTGAATAAATTGATTTTTTTAATAATTATATTCATGATCATATTGTTGCCAGATATGACATGGTAGTAAAGCCTTTCTGTAGCAGAAATAGTTTTGCTGAAATTTCTCTCGCAGCTACATACCTTGCCTGCAATTTTATGTATTTCACTTTTGTTAATTCTATTACCTTTAATTATCTCCTCGCCGATAGGCAAGATGGGGTTTAGTGTTAGTCTATGTACGTATGGACATGCGTGCATATATACATGCATGCATTAGTAACATATTTGATTTTTCAATAACTTCCGCTTCATCGATGTTGATAATATGTGGCCACATATGTGTGTCTAGGGATGGTGCTTTGTTTCGCATATGACCCATGTCCGACCGCCGAAGGTCAAGGTTACTGAGGACTTATGTTCACCTTGTTTGTAAGGCAAAAATGTTAGTTTTTTCATGATCAAGGCTGCCAGCGAGGGGATTAGCTTAGTAATAATGATGCCCTTGTTTGCATTAGAATTCATTGCAGTACCAGTGTGTGATCATGTTTTAGATGAAGTGAAGTACAAACTAGTCCAGCTGCATGATGGGAAGGTGTTTGTGAAGATGGTTACCCTGGCAACGCTGTCAACAAACCCGGAGGTGCAGTACAACAGTGCCGGGACTCTGGGCCAACTGTCTCTAATAGGTTAGTCGTACAATAATACCAACTCCAAATGAGATATGCCATGTGATTTTGTACCTTCTGACATCTGCGTAATTTCTTTAAATACATTTACAAAATACCGTAATAACCCTATGTTTTCGGATGGGTAAAAATAATTATTATTTTTACTGTCCGAATATATAGGTTTAAAAAAATAATTATCGAAATTGCTGTCCGATTTAGGGTCGCCAACCTCCAACCACCGGAATGCAATGTTCTCTGATGCTTTCTGTAAACGCCACGGGGCAATTAAATGCTCTGATGATTTCTGTGAACGGAGGCAATTAAATGATCAGTATAATACAAATGTGTTACCTTATTATTGGAAAATAATCCCTGTATTAATTGCAATACTTAAATCGAATTCACCAGATAATTAATCCAAGTAGCGTGTGGAAAAATCGATCACTCTATGCTAACACGGTATTGCCAGTAGCCGTGTCCGCTTGGTGAGACATCATGTTGAATTTTTAACTGTGACACAGATTTCGGACGAGCGGGTAGACAGACGCACATGGGTCATTGTTATCACAATGACTAGCGACTGACTGTCCTGTCCATCCGTACGTTTGAAATAAATGCTTACTTACAACTTATACAAGATCAACTTTTTTTGCCACACGCAAGAATCGAACTGTCAAACCAATACTCCATTCACCGATTTACATTATTATATATGCGAAACGCGGGTCTGCCTCTACCAGTATTATCACCCATATTGCATCGGTTTTTTTTTTCAATAATACTTGTACGTATTGACAATTCCAGATCTGCTCTGAAATGTATGTCAACGTTCAACGTCATTTACGGAAGATACTGATAGGACAGATTTTGAAAATCAATATCGGCAAAATATGATGATGTCTGCTCCGAAATGTATGTCAGTTTTCAACGTAATACAGAAGTCGATTGTATTTTAATATCTGCCACAAATTCGAATTCCAAATACGAGATTCGACTACACCTGACACATATTACACACGAAATTCGTGTGTTGCTCTGTGTGAAAAAAAATCGATAGCCGTGTCAAATGCCAGGTGTTTATCTGATGACATTATTCAGCGCGAGGCTGTAAACTGTGACCTTTAGGCTATGTTTTGAAATTGAACTGATTGGTCAATACGTGCAACTTTCACCCTCGCATCAAGGGGCAAAATAACCCAATTACATGCTCAGGAGATGCTATTATGTTTGCAGAAAATCCTAAATATTTTCCTTCTATGCACTCAGAAGTATACGTCGCGACCACCATTTGAACCGTCTAGTCGAGACGGTTCAAATGAGTGGTCACAACATGTATTTTCATTGAGAAATAAAAAAGGTGTGTTCCGTCAATTTCCGTAAGGAATGGGTTAAAGATACACTCTCGATTATACGCAGATCTGTCGCCATATTCGCCGATATTGATTTGGAAAATATTTCCCGTAAATGGTGTTGAAAAGTTGACACCAGATATGAAAGGAATGTTGGGTCGCGGCGTAATCTGATGATGATGTGTGCGGTCTGGTTTCTGGCAACTTCAAAATAAAATCGTGACCTTGTAGTATTCTTTGATGTTACAGTTCAAAGCATTTGGAAGAGTTGTGATCGCGGATTCGTGGTAGGAAGGAAATACATTTTCATTGGTTGAATAAATTATTGGACGAAATACTTGACTGAATGCGCGCGTGTCATTTGTGTTTACAATAACACCGGTATGGATTAATTTGCTGATTCTTAGTGTTTCACCGAAAAGGACCCGGGCCAGTTGTGTTACCGTAATACTCGTACATATACGGATATTAATTATTACAAATTCAACACATTTTTTTTGCTGTCCGAAAACTTAGGGTTAACAAAATGTCCACATTTTTCACCTGTCCGAATTTTTAGAGAAACAAAAAATAATTATTTTCTTGAAAAATAAGGGTGTCCGAATATTTAGGGTGTCCGAAAACATAGGGTCAGTACGGTATACAATAGTTTTCATAAAATAAAAAATTTCAGAGTACATGCGGAATTGAATTGAATTCCGCATGTACTCTGAAACTTTTGTCAACTTTTGACGCCATTTACGGAAAATATTGTAAATATTGTAAACGTATTTCATGAAATTACGCAGATGTCCGAAGGTACAAAATCACATGGCGTATCTCAAATGATTTTCATCTTTCTGAGCATTGGTCAACATTTTCATTGCAGTGTTGTGTCTTCGTCTCCTTTATTTCAAAGAATCTCCGTTACTGCTAGATCTCCTTTATTTCCTCCTTTTTTTTGGAAAAAAAGGAGATTGTCTGCATTTTTAGTGGCTTATTTCCTCACAATTGAGTGTGTAATTATATGTATGTGAATTTTATACAAATTTAGACACTTCTGCAATAAATCACTGGCTTATAAATTGTGGACAGATTTGAAATGTTGACTCTAGATGCTCTCAGCATGCATCTCCGGTTTCGACACATCTGGGCATATGGCAAGAGTTCATAAATGAATAAACATTTGAAAGTTTGTATCGATCCAAAACATCAAAAGCTAAAAGTACAATATAGAAATTATAATCATTATTAAAGAAATATTTACATTTTTATCACGCCTACTTGCGGACAGCGCAATACAGTCGTATGCGTCCGACGTTGAAGTCTTTTGTTAAATTTTTTCGGAAAACTATCAAAGCCTCGAAGGGCGCGACATCGCGCCCACCGAGGCTTTGATATTGTACAGAAAAAATTTAACTTTACTTTCGATATGTTTTGAGTGACATTGTGCTGTCCACCATGTTGTTATTCTTACACATTACATCACTGATGGTCATGTGAAAGACTGCATATGAATATTGGTGTACACTTGTGTTGTAATCTCAGGGCTCCAGATAAGCTTTGTGTCTAAAGAGTAAAGTACCCCCTGATTTCAAATTAAATGCGTATTTTATTTTTACAAATGGATTATTGATTTTGTTCATTATGTAATGGAGAACAAATGATCAAAACATAAAACGAATTTGACCATTCACTTATTTGAGTGTATTATTACTTAATCACTTATTTATACTGTAATACAGTTGAATATTTACTTAGTTGAGCTGCAAAAAGCAAACACTCAACTAAGTAAATTTTCAACTTTTTACAGTATTTCCACTACTCAAATAGAAAATCAATGTATATTTTCACATTGCTGTGAGTATTTTGTACTCCCACTGTTGATAATCAATATATGCCAATACGCACCTTATCTGGAGTGCTGTAATCTTGAATACGCTTGAAGAGTAGGATTTAAAATCATTTTATACACTGTGAATAGAATTAGGTTTGAAGTATCAGGAATAATCAACATTTTGGAGAATTTATCTGGATTATAAGTGATTAAAAGTCTAGCAATACTGGTTTACCGGTAACCCTTCCTACTCTGTTGACGGTTTGCGGTCTGCTGTTTTTCATTATTGCTTTATCTTAACAAAAAACTGGTTTTGACAGCACATGAGAATCGTCTCCAGTGGAGACAATTCTCATGTGCTGTCAAAACCAGATTTTTGTCGAGAAATATTGAAAATAAAACATTTCCAGCAGACGACAACATTTAATTCAGCGTAATAAGGGTTAAGGCCTTTCGAATACATGTACTTGGATTTTGAAAAGTATAAACCCCGATAAAATTAAAATGGTTTGCCTATATTCTGTATTGTTGCAGCGATGCCGACGTCATTGAAGGTGGACAACCTGCAGGGAATGGTCCTCTACATCGACCGATTCCTCAAGTCCGACAACCCAAACTTTATACACATCGCACTCTGGACCCTCGTACAGCTACTCAAAGGTGAATGTTTATCTATCATTTCAATATATTATACATGTGTACAAATGCCACACATCCGGGCTATCCTTAATGTGACCTTGATCTTTTGACCTTCACAACATTACGTAGGTATGTACGTACGTTTAAGTAATCCTTCACTGGATATAGTGCCTGCCGAGGCTTTGATAGTATACCAAAAAACTTTAACTAAAAAAAAACTTTAGCCAAAAACTTTAACCTGGACGCACGTACCCGTACCGGTCATGGGTTCAATTCACGCCCTAGGCCTAAAATAATTGTTTCATAGTATTTCCACCACACTGATCTTTTGGATCATACATGAAACTGAGGTCACATTTATATATCAGGGCTCCAGATAAGGAATTAGTAATTATACCCCCCGCAACGAGTTGCGGGGGGGTATACTGGAGTCGGGTTGTCCGTCCGTCCGTGCGTGCGTCCGTGCGTCCGTGCGTCCGTGTGTCCGTGCGTCCGCGTAAACTTAACATCAGAGAAATATTGTTATAACTTCTATTTCTTTCATCTAAAATGCTTCATATTTCACACATGCATTCCTGTAAGGTTCTACTACCATGCTGTGCCAAATCCATGACCGTCCAACCCCCGCAGATCCCAAGGTCAAGGTCAAATACTTAGTCCGTAAACTTAACATCAGAGAAATATTGTTATAACTTCTATTTCCTTCATCTAAAATGCTTAATATTTCACACATGCATTCCTGTAAGGCTCTACTACCATGCTGTGCCAAATCCACGACCGTCCAACCCCCACAGATCCCAAGGTCAAGGTCAAATACTTAGTCTCTTTACAAAACTTAACATCAGAGAAATATTGTTCTAACTTCTAATTCCTTCATCTAAAATGCTTAATATTTCACACATGCATTCCTGTAAGGCTCTACTACCATGCTGTGCCAAATCCACGACCGTCCAACCCCCACAGATCCCAAGGTCAAGGTCAAATACTTAGTCTCTTTACAAAACTTAACATCAGAGAAATATTGTTCTAACTTCTAATTCCTTCATCTAAAATGCTTAATATTTCACACATGCATTCCTGTAAGGCACTACTACCATGCTGTGCCAAATCCACGACCGTCCAACCCCCGCTGATCCCAAGGTCAAGGTCAAATACTTAGTCTCTTTACAAAACTTAACATCAGAGAAATATTGTTCTAGCTTCTATTTCCTTCATCTAAAATTCTTAATATTTCACACATGCATTCCTGTAAGGCTCTAATACCATGCTGTGCCAAATCCATGACCGTCCAACCCCCCGCTGATCCCAATGTCAAGGTCAAATACTTAGTCTCTTTACAAAACTTAACATCAGAGAAATAAGTTATAACTTCTATTTCCTTCATTGGAAATTCTTATTATTTCACTTGTGCATTCCTCTATGGTTGTACTATCATGCTGTGACAAATCTACGACTGTCCAACCCCCGCTGATCCCAAGGTCAAGGTCACATACTTAGTCTCTTTACAAAACTTAACATCAGAGAAATATGTTATAACTTCTATTTCTTTCATTGAAAATACTTAATATTTCATATGCTGTAACAAATCCCCGCTGATTTCGAGGTCAACGTCACATACATACCGTGTAACCTCGAATTAACGCCCCCCCCCCCCCCCCCCCCCCTCCTAATAAACGCCCCGCCCCCCCCCAATGACCGCCAATTTCAAACACAAATAATCCTTAAATCCTTATTTGTGTTTGAAATTGGCGGTCCTTGTAAAAAAAAATTTTTTCTTTTTTTTTTTTTTTTACTGGCTATAAACGCCCCCTCCGCACCCCCCCCCCCCCCCCCCCCCCACCCCCCCCCCCCCCCCCCCCCCCCCCCCCCCCCCCCCCCCCCCCCCCCCCACCCAAATAAAAAAAAAATAAAAAAAACTTTTTTTACCATGACAAACACAAATAATCCTTAAATCCTTATTTGTGTTTGAAATTGGCGTCCTTGGTAATTTTTTATTTATTTTTTTTCTGGCTAATAAACGCCCCTCGCCCCCCCCCCCCCCCCACCAAATAAAAAAAAAAAACCAAAAAACGCCCCCCCCCCCCCCCCCCCCCCCCCCCCGCCCCCCCCCCCCCCCCCCCCCCCCCCCCCCCCCCCCCCCCCCCCCTTTTGTAAAATGTAACGCCCTCTGGGGCGTTAATTCGAGGTTATACGGTAGTCTCTTTACAAAAACTTAACATCAGAGAAATCGGTTATAACTTCTATTTCCTTGCTCGGATCTGCTTCACATTTCACACACTCATTGCTCCAATGGACCTCTACCACCCTGTGACAAATTCACGTTCATGCCGCTCACGCTAATCCCAGAGTCAAGGTCACAAGCCCACACACTTGGAAATTTGTACATATTTTAGGGGTACCTGGGCCCACGCGGGGGGTATTCCGTAAGCCTCGCTTACTGACCAATCTAGTTGAATATTGTCACTCCATCATTTCTGAAGAAATTGGGTATTTCAAAATTTGAATTGGGTAAAATAAAATCACACTACTGTTTACACATCAACAGACAGCAATTACTTAACAGTTCGCTTTGAAATGAAAACATGTCTTTGCATTTCATTAGAATTATCTCCTTGGAAACAAATCTAATGAAATATCAAGATGTGTTTTAATGGAAAATAAGCAAAACGTGCTATATTTGTGGTCTGTTTATTGTTTTCTGCAGCATGGTAAAGGTACCACAAATTTTGTATTGCTTTTGATACTCACTACTTCTGTAGCCTATTTCACCAACATTGCAAAGTATACTTTTCTACCGAAGTATACTTTGAGGGAGAAATTTTCAATTTTAGGATAAATTTATTATTTTTTATTATACTGAATTTATTACATTATCACAGCCAAAATGGCTGTGATAATGTAATAAATTCAGTATAATAATTCTGCATACTTTTGATCATCAAATATATGCAGTTGTTAGTTCTATATGAAATATTGCATGTCAGGAAAAATAAATGATTACTCCCCGAAAGTATACTTGCAATGTTGGTGAAATCGGCTACAGATCTCAATTGGGTTTTTTGGCAATTTTAATTGGGTATTTAAGCAAATACGCAGCTTATCTGGAGCTCTGATATATAACATTAGTGTGTGGTGGTAAAACACCAATAAATCATTCAATGAATCAATAAAAAATATTAGGATTAAAACCAATTCTATTACTTTTAGGGATTGGGTTCGGTGACTCATATGGTGAGACTAACTGTGCGTATGTATCCACCGTGGAAGTGTAATACATAGGATATTCCATCGTACATGTTTGAATAGCGGAAATAATACACTCATGTCCGTCGGCGTCGGCTCACTCGTTGCTTGCACGGAAGCCGACACACACTTGTGTATTATTTCCCGCTATTCGAAATGTACGATGGAATATCCTCTATATATTTCTTTTGTAAATATTCAGTTGCCGCCATCCATACAGGTGATATATGGGATTTGACCCTGTTAACCGGTCCTAAAATGAACGTAGCTGTTGACAGGCCGTTAAACACCATTATAAAAATCAATCAATCAGCTGTACCTACTGTTTTGAAAAGCTCAAGAACGTTAATCACATCAGTTGATTATACTCCGATCTTTCCAATTTCAGACGAGTTGTTTCTGCGCGCCTTCCGAGAACAGGGAATCGAGCATATTGTGACCAAACTCACGAGTGATTCAGAGACCCCCATGGTTCAAAAACTTGCCGAGTCCGTCTTACGAAATCTCACCGGAGAGCCGGAATCCACCTCGAGTAGTGATTAAATTGTGTATTCTGAAAGATGGTTAACCCTTTCACACCTACACTCCTATAGTGTCATTTAACCCTTTAAACCCGAAATAATTGGAATGGCCTGTGATATGGTAATTATATGGACCAATCCAATAATCTCAAAATGATTTTCAGACTTGTCCACTTACGAAAAGGGATGTTTTTGTTCTGAAAAATATGAAGATTACTTGCAAAAAAGTGCAGATCCTGATGAGCCGGCTCGTCACGAGCCGGCTCATCTGGATCTACACTGTTTGCAAACACCGCTATAGAGGGCTGTAGCGTTGAAAGGGTGAAAGTCTGTATACTGGAAGATGGTTAACCCTTTCACACAACACCGTGTCATTAATATGGAGTATTTCTTTCCACTCCCGTAGATTTCAAGGCGAAACAAACATTGTTTTATTGCAAATTCAGTTTTCAATGGTAATTAAATAAAGTTTCCAGCGATATGTTTGTATTTTATTTTAATCAGGTTATTAGCATATAGAAGCTGCATCGCCACAGCAATATTAGTTTTAGTAAAATTAATTTATACATGTACATAATTTGCAACTAAAGTTGTTTGGTTATGTCGCACTTTGCATGTAAATCTATGAGAAGAAATCCTATTCAATATTTATGGCACTGGGTGTAATTATTCAGAATAGATTCCACCGAATGTTTAGTTTATACCTTTATTCTCAAACAGATTAATTTTCTAGAATGTAAGGAACTATCCACACATGGTATATCATGATGAGACCGATCGTTACCAGCCAGTTACGAGTTCTCCAGTTTTGAAAGGGTTTATTAGGTTGTCCATACTTTTGCTGCCACAACATGTACATGTATTGTGAATCCATTGAATTCATGTTTTATTTATAAATTTACCTATTACTGGCATATTCTAACAGAAATTAAAATAAATCTGGTCTTATGTGAAGAAATGGGACTCATGGCTTTTCTGACCCGGGTTTAGCCGTATGATCAGTGCCTCAACTTTCCTTATTTGGATATACTGCCTGTTCCCTATTCCGTCATATCATGCTTTCATTACAGTTGCAGAGCTCCAGATAAGCTGCGTATTTGCTTAAATACACAATTAAAATTGCCAAAAACACAATTGAAATCAGACGTAGCGAGTATCAAAAAGCAATTCATATTTTATGGTACCTTTATCATGCAGCAGAAAACAATAAACAGACCACAAATATAACATATTTTTATTATTTTCCATGAAAACATGTCTTGGTATTTCATTAGAATTGTCTCCTCCAAGGAGACAATTCTAATGAAATGCCAAATTTTGAAGCAATATTCAATAATTGCTGTCTGTTGATATGTAAACAGTAGTGCGATTTTATTTTACCCAATTAAAATTTTGAAATACCCAATTGCTTCAGAAATGATGGAGTAACAATACTCAATTACCAATTCCTTATCTGGAGCGCTGCAGTTGGTTTGCAATTTTCATTTATCAACCTAAGATCAGGGCCACTCGTGCTTGTATAGTGACCCTGATCTTGGGCTGATGAATGCACGTTCCGGACCATCTGTTTACATCATAATCAGGCTGTAGAGGGAGAGGTGTGCTAGAAGATCAACAGCTAGACTGGTCACAATACCATAGTCCCCATTTCCCCAGTTATGGGCATAATTATGCAATGAAGAATGCAAATTCATTCATTCATCATAGACGTCCATGAGCCACCAATGTTCATGTACATATTTGTGGCTGTGACTGGAGAAACGGGGCTTATGGCATTTGCGACCAGTGTAGTCCCAGATCAACCTGCGCGTCCGCTGATCATATTACTTTTGGGGTTGCTAGCTAGCAGCTAGCAACCCCAAAAGTAATATGATCAGCGACTCTGGTGTGGAATGGACCTGGCACCAGGTCAGGATATTCTAATTTCAGGGCTGAATATATATGTTTCTGTAAATATTCAGTTCTGATTTTGGGAATTTCCCTCATTATGGACAGGTTAAATTTATACGGGATAGTCCAACTCGTTGGCCCGGCATTAAATGACCTTAGCTGTTGATAGGCCATTAAACACGAATCAATCAATCTCCAGTTAGGGTCACATTTTATCATTTCTTTGAATTTATAGCACCTTTTATGAAAATTTATTCAAGAGAAATATCGGGTCCTGGATCATATTTTACCTGCAACTAACTTCAAAGCCTTCTATTGTAAATGTTGATGGCATATTTTTAAAGATAACTGCGCTGTTGTGAATAGAATCAAATTCATGAATAATATTTTATTATCAACAATTTACCGGTAATTGTCACATTCAGCTGTTGTAGTGACCGTTGAATTGCATTATTGTGATTGTGCGAGTAGATATACCGTGTACAGACAAAACAAATCAACACTGATATGTCACAGATGCTGGCAGCTCTTGCAAAGCAGATAAAAACATTTCTGTGAAGCATGTGTCGTCGATAGGTGGGCAATTATCAATGCATGATAATAATCTGTATGCACTTACGTCACACCAGGGGGACGTTTTACTAAACTTTGTACGACTAAAATGTTCGTAAGTGCAAAATTATGATAGTCTGGAAATTCCACATTAACAACGTTTTCTTGTAAATAATTATTGGATTTACATTTATTGAGCATAGGCTGCATATGCAGCCTATGCTCAATAAATGTAAATCCTTCAATTGAAATTTCCAGACGATCCTAAATTTGCACTTACGAACATTTTAGTCGTACAAAGTTTAGTGTAACGGGCCCCAGTTTGTTGTATTGATCTTCCGAACAATTTGTATCTTAGCAATGAATCCATCTTTAAGGATTCATATCTTCACAGTGAATCCTACTGGGATTCACACCTGGGGTTAAGTGATCTGGTGTAGTACGGGTGCCTGACACCGGATCAGGACACTGTATTTCAGTGCTGACAGTTTTTACTGTAATTTCAGTGCTGAATGTATGATACTCCCTCCGTACAGGTGCATTCCTGTGTGTATATGAACCTGAGGTTGAATGGAGGTAAAACCCTAATCAACCAATCTATGAACAAATAAAACAACAATTATCTTGCTAGTCCCTTGTATCCACAATTCACTGTGCATTTGTAATGTTCAGTGGAACGTCTCTAAACCGGACACCCTGGGAGGTCACCAGGGTGTCCGGTTTAGAGAGGTTCACTGTAATTAAGCATTCCATGAACAGTTCTTGTCATTTACAATCATGAACAGACATGACAATAATATAAATTACAGTGAAACTCATCTGAATTAAACATAATAGGGTCGCCAGGGTGTCCGATTTAGAGAGCTTCACTGTATATCATTCAGTCTATGAAAGACATGTTTCTTCTGACATGTTTTATCTTATTTTTGTTCACTTACTAATGCTTTTAGGTATATTTACTGTATGTATAGACCTCGGTCCGTTACTTCAACCTGTGATAAACAGTTGTTATCGTCGACACACGGGAGCCAGCACAATGTGAACCACGCTTGCCATCTCGATATGCCTGAATTTGCCATGAGCAATCAATCAATATATAACTCTCCATCAGAAAAGCGGGCTTATTGGATTTTTGGCCAAAATAGTCCCTGTATAGCAGACAGGAGGAGGCATAGTGGAGTCACAAGTTTCTTGTACATGCAAATCATTATACCCCCGACATACAGTATTTATGCCCCACCATGATAGTGGAGGGGGCATTTAGTGTTACCCTTGTCCGTCCGTCCGTCTGTCCGTCCGTCCGTCCGTCCGGGCAGACATTCAGGTACTTATGTGGCTAGCCCCACAGGGTTATGGACTTGTTAAAGGATAGGGTTGGTTACAATTAGCCACCTAAGATATCGTTTTATGTGGCTAAAAGTGGTTTTATGTGGCTAATATTTAACATGCGATAAGCCACATAGTTACCTGAAAGTAAGAACGTCCGTCCATCCGTCCGTCCGTCCATCCATCCATCCTTCCGTCGGTCTGTCCGTCACCAACCTTGTAAGTCGTAAAACTTTTAAACCGTACTAGCTACAGACCTAAAACTTGGTATATAGCTTCCTTATGATGAGTAGATGCGCAAAGTTTATTTAATTGTTTTATTACACCCCGGGGTCATGCATTATCTCCCCATTTTGGACTTAGAATTTTCCAGTTTTGGCTTGTAAGTCGTCAAACTTTTAAACCCGAATAGCTACACATTTGAAACTTGGTATGTAGCTTCCGTATGATGAGTAGATGCGCAGAGTTTATTTCGATTTTTGATTCGACCATCGGGTCATGGATTATCTCCCCTTCCGGATTTGGAATTTTGCCTTGTTTATTATCAAATCGGTATGTGGGGCGTTTGTATATACATTCAAATTATGTCAAGGGGTATATAGTTTTAATATTTCCGTCAGTCCATCCATTTATTTGTCCATCCATAAGATTGGCTTTACATTTTTTGTTTGTCGGTCCAGGCTGCGGTCGGGGGATATCCGTGAGCCTGTGCTCACTTGATCTAGTTTTATTTCACTGATTATCTAACGCATCACAGAATAAATACTAGCGACAATGAATATTGTGATACCTGTATTTACTAGTCATCATCACTCATTCCATTTTCACACATGCCATGTTTATAACTAATTATGTAATTTAGCTTACCAGTCTTATCAGGGCCTATAGAAAATTTATTCTAATAAACGCTCCCGAGGCTATGTAATTCGTGGGGATCAAAACATGGAAAATAGGATCAAAATATGTTATTTTCACTTACAAAAGCCATTTAAAACAATGTTTATGTTTTAAATGGCTTTTGTAGGTGAAAATAACATATTTAGAATGCAAATATGGAATAGGGGCTACCATTAGAGAGGGGGCTACTATTGGAATAAATATGGTATGCTGTTCAATATTCCACATTGAAGACGCTACGCTGTCGTCAAGACTATAGGACCATAATCGTACAGTGCGACTATGAAGCTGATCAGTAGTACATTTGTTGCAAATGTTATTTCGGCCATTTTCTCAGTCGGCGACGTACGTATCTGGGTCTGCATTGATTATCTACCTTGTCACATCTTCTATTTAACTCTTTGCATGCTAGCGGCGAAAATATCCGCCAAACGAATTAGGAGTATATGTTTTATTTCTCTCTGTAAATATGTCTTGAAATTTCATTAGAATTGTGTCCTCTGTCCCTCATGAAATTTATAAGGAGAAATAAAAGAAAATATAATGAATTGTCATCTGCTATTTTTGAACTATTTATAGCCCACAAATTTCCCAGCATGCAAAGAGTTAACTGATATTGATTTTGGAAAATTTATAATATTTTCTAGATTTTATAATTTTTTTTACATATCTTGGACCGCTTGCTTTACATGACATTGTATTTCCTATTCCACCTAAATAGTCTTTCATGTTTCCGATACCGGTACATGTAGCTGAGATCTTGTCTCACTTGTACATCATGATCTATTGTCAGTTTGACGCAACATGCCCAAGGTTTACAGCTACTAAATGTGGTGTTTGGTTGGGATCATGCGATGGGTAATTTAATGATTTTAATTCACCCTTACTGGAATCCCAACCAGAGACCTGTAGCCTATTTCACCAACATTGCAAAGTATACTTATCTAGCAAAGTATACTTATCTAGCAAAGTATACTTTGAGGGAGAAATTTTCCATTTTTGGATAAATTTATTAATTTTTATTATACTGAATTTATTACATTATCACAGCCATTTTGGCTGTGATAATGTAATAAATTCAGTATAATAATTCCGCATAGTTTTAATCATCAAATAAATGCTGTAGTTAGTTCTATATGAAATAATGCATTTCGGGAAAAATAAATGATTACTCCCTCAAAGTATACTTTGCTAGATAAGTATACTTTGCAATGTTGATTTGGCCCTCGGGTACGTATTTGGAATTATTGTATGTGAGAGTCGAATCTGGTTATAACCCTTATAAGATTAATGCAATTATTCCTAATCATATTACGTTGAGGGTAAGGAGACGAGTGACTTTGGTGTGATATAGACCTGGCACCAGGTCCGGTTATTCAAATTTCAGGGCTGAATATATTTTGTTTTCGATGTAAATATTCCGTTCTGATTTTGGAATTCTCCTCAATGCAGCAGGTTAAATGCGGGATCGAACCCATTGGCCTGGCCTTAAATGACCTCTGTTGATAGGCTGTTAAACACCAATAAATCCAATCAAAATAGATCCGAATTCCTACCTGATTCGTAGCCTTGCCTGATCAACATGGACCACTAATCCAGCCATCCAGTGTCTTTTTTGGCGACACACAAATTCACATTTCTGTACATGTTTTGTTTTATATCTATATTTATCTGTATATTCAGTAGCCGATTTCATCAAAATTGCTAAGCATACTTATCTAGCTAATAAGTGTACTTTGAGGGAGTAATCATTTATTTTTCCCCGAAATGCATTATTTCATATAGAACTAATGACTGCATTTATTTCATGATTAAACGTATGCAGAATTATTATACTGAATTTATTACATTATCACAGCCAAAATGGCTGTGATAATGTAATAAATTCAGTATAATAATAAAAACTAATAAATGTATCCTTAAATTGAAAATTTCTCCTCAAAGTATACTTAGCAAGATATTTGCAATGTTTGTGAAATCGGCTACTGGTATGTCAACCTAGTCAGTTCGCATTAGTAGTTTTCAATTGGTCTCTTATATATTTATATGGTTTTGGAATTTAACTGTACATGTATTTATAGTGAGCATTATTATAGAAGTTTGTACATGTTTTAACTTTATATGCCCTTGTTTGAACACATGTATTGTATTATGGTAATCTACTTTCTGTTCCACGTTTTTGTGCCGACAAACTTTTGGCTATTGAACACATTAAATCTAAAAAATATTTAATTGTAAGTACTTTTTCATTAATACCAAAAAAACTCACCCCCAAAAAAAAATAAAATTATTTGATGAAATTCCATCAAATATTGATTTAATTGGGGAAAAACGATTTTACTATAGGAATTTAACATGGGGACTAAAATAGATTTTTTTTAAATTTTGAACTTGTTTTCTTAGTTACATCTTTTCCAAGCTATCTCGCCATTTTTCGGAGTCAGTTTCCAAAATGTTCATCACCGTCACTCTTTACCTCCTTTTTGCCCCATGTTAAATTCCCATAGGAAAATTGTTTGTTTTTTGCAATAAAATCAGTATTTGATGGAATTTCATATACTAAAACAATTTGGGGATGGTGACTTTTTTGTGTTATTGATGAAAAAATACTTACATTTAAATATTTCTGAGATTTAATGTATTAATAGCCAAAAGTTTGTCGGCAACAAAACGTAAAACAGACAGCAGTGCTGCATGTCCATTTGTCTGTAGATGTCCTTGCAGACAGAACAAACTCCTATTACTTTGTGCTAACGTTTCATTGGTCGAAAGATCTTATGTGACATTCCTGAATAATGTCGGTGAAATGACGCAACTTCCAAAATTCCCATTCTGTTAAATATGAAAACAATGTTATACTTGCTCATTCCATGACATAAAATGTTACCTGATAAATAGAATACCACACTATTGTCACTTGTGGCTGTGCCTATAAACATGGGGTTTATGGTATTTGTGACCAGCATAGCTCCTGATCAAATAGCATACTCATGTAGTAGCCTGATAATGATCGATATTGCTTGTTAGAAGCATACCATGTTTTTCAATGAAACCGTGATCAGTGACTGATGAACAGTGAAGACCCTGATCAAACCGTGTGGATTTACAGGCTGGTCTGGATCAACACTTATCACAAGACTTACATGCTCCATTTCTCCACAGGTAGAAGGCTCGGACCTGTGACACAAACAAAAATGCCCATTGCAAAAAAATCCATTACCCCACCCACTTGGTCTCATACAGTACTATCTTCTTTAGAAGATAGTACTGTATGATACCAAGTGGGTGGTGTAATGGATTTTTTGTCATGGGCATTGGAAGATAGTACTGTATGAGACCAAGTGGGTGGGGTAATGGTGGATTTTTTGTCATGGGCATTGGAAGATAGTACTGTATGAGACCAAGTGTGTGGGGTAATGGATTTTTTTGTCATGGGTATTGGAAGATAGTACTGTATGAGACCAAGTGGGTGGGGTAATGGATTTTTTGTCATGGGCATTGGAAGATAGTACTGTATGAGACCAAGTGGGTGGGGTAATGGATTTTTTGTCATGGGCATTGGAGTGAGTACCTGTATGAGACCAAGTGTGTGGGGTAATGGATTTTTTGTAATGGGCATTGGAAGATAGTACTGTATGAGACCAAGTGGGTGGGGTAATGGATTTGTTGTCATGGGCATTGGAAGATAGTACTGTATGAGACCAAGTGGGTGGGGTAATGGATTTGTTGTCATGGGCATTGGAAGATAGTACTGTATGAGACCAAGTGGGTGGGGTAATGGATTTGTTGTCATGGGCATTGGAAGATAGTACTGTATGAGACCAAGTGTGTGGGGTAATGGATTTTTTGTAATGGGCATTGGAAGATAGTACTGTATGAGACCAAGTGGGTGGGGTAATGATTTGTTGTCATGGGCATTGGAGATAGTACTGTATGAGACCAAGTGGGTGGGGTAATGGATTTTTTTGTAATGGGCATTGGAAGATAGTACTGTATGAGACCAAGTGGGTGGGGTAATGGATTTGTTGTCATGGGCATTGGAAGATAGTACTGTATGAGACCAAGTGTGTGGGGTAATGGATTTTTTGTAATGGGCATTGGAAGATAGTACTGTATGAGACCAAGTGGGTGGGGTAATGGATTTGTTGTCATGGGCATTGGAAGATAGTACTGTATGAGACCAAGTGGGTGGGGTGAATGGATTTTTTTGTCATGGGCATTGGAAGATAGTACTGTATGAGACCAAGTGTGTGTGGGGTGGTAATGGATTTTTGTCATGGGCATTGGAAGATAATACTGTATGAGACCAAGTGAGTGGGGTAATGGATTTTTTGTAATGGGCATTGGAAGATAGTACTGTATGAGACCAAGTGGGTGGGGTAATGGATTTTTTGTCATGGGCATTGGAAGATAGTACTGTATGAGACCAAGTGGGTGGGGTAATGGATTTTTTGTCATGGGCATTGGAAGATAGTACTGTATGAGACCAAGTGAGTGGGGTAATGGATTTTTTGTAATGGGCATTGGAAGATAGTACTGTATGAGACCAAGTGAGTGGGGTAATGGATTTTTTGTAATGGGCATTTATTTGTGTCACAGGTCCGAGTCTTCCACTTGTGCGTTTCTCCTGTCACAGTAGTCTCACATTTGATCTCAAATTTATCTGGTTTCATCTGCAAACAGTCGGAATTCCTCGACAAGCATCGGAATTCTTTACATGATATTAAGACACTAGCATGGTATTCTCTATATAGCGATCATCCATGTAAATTAACGTTTTTCTGAATAACTTTGTAACTGCTCGACAGTTTTAATAATATTGGCAACAGAGTGTTAAAGGTTCATGCCCACTCAGTAGGCACAAAATGTACTTTATGGGAATTAAATAAGTGCATAATTGTGTCGCTATTTCACCAGTTCTAAAAATTACAAGTGCCCGCTATACAGATATAATCATTTAGTTATGTTTATTTTACTGATAGTGACGCACGGTGGTATCAGGCTATTTTCATATGCAAATGAAGCATGATATGTTTTAATTATTTATACTAATTAAATGCGTCGCCTGAAAAAATAAAATTTTCGACAAATTATAAAGTATGATCATTGCACATCAAAAAATAAATGCAGAGAATAAATAGTCATGTCCATTAACATTTGAAGGAAACACGGTTATCGCCTCTGATATCAGTGTGATTTTCACGTCCGATATAAAATGTATAATAATGCCTATTAATACGTAGGGTAATGGTGAATAAATGTTTATTTTGCCAGAAAATGTCTCGGATGATATCTCTGATATAAAGATAATTTTATGCCTACTGAGTGGGCATGTACCTTTAATGCATGATTCTTTGTTGTGCCTCATTGTCACCACTTCCCCGAGTGTGAGACTCAGATTTGAGAACATACTCGTTTTGTTTAACCCTTTCCCTGTTTTGCGATATTTCGACTCTTCCAAATCGAAAACATCTGAATAAAAGAATCAAATGCTGGGTCAAATGATGGTTAAATTATCTGATAGAGTAGAAAATATTGTGGGAAAAGGAGAAATTGCTTGTTACAAGCAATTTCTCCTTTTCCCACAATGTTTTCTAAAGACATCTTCTGCAGAGGCGTGAAAAGTCGTTTCTATCAGGGAAAGGGTTAACCCTTACACCTCTATCTTAAATTTTAGTTGTCTGCTGTTTATTTTTTATTTTCCATTTTTATCATCAAAAACGTGCTTTGACAGCACTTTAGAATAATTTACAACATGCTTTGACAGCACTTGAGAATCATTTCCAATGGAAATGATTCTCAAGTGCTGTCAAACCATGTTTCTATTGAGAAATAAGGCAAGATGTAAAAGCAACAGCAGACGACAATTGTTGTGAGTAGCGGTCTAAGGGTTATTAATGATTTACACAGCTGGTAGTGCATAAATGCATCTAATATATTATGACATTCCAAGTGATCAGAAGTGGTGAACAGTTTTGTATCTTTTTATGTGTCAAATGTGTTTATCTTGCAATTGTATGTTTTTATAGTAGGAAATTGTGTATAAATGGCCGGTTTAGGTACAACATATTTAGACCAGCCATGTGATTATGTACCTTAAAAGATGTGCGTTATTTCATGAAAAATAGTGGGTGGCAGGTAAGAGCATGCACTGGGTAATTTAACAATCAGGGTTCATCCTTACCGGAATCCCGACCGGAGACCTGGTTTGTCCCTCAGGTCCGTCTTTGACATTCTTGTATGTGAGAGTTGAATCTGGTTATACCTCTTATATGAGTAATATGATTATTCCTAATCCTATTACTTTTAAGGGAAGGGGCCGAGTGACATCCGTGTGTTATGGACCTGGCACAAGGTCAGGTTATTCTAACTTCTGAATATATTTTTTTTATGTACATGTAAATACATGTATTCCGTTCTGATTTTGGAATTTCCTTCCTACTGCAGCGAGCCATTGCTTGTCGTAAAAGGCGACTAAACTGGCTTAACGATTGGGTTCATACTTTCCGGAACCCACTATACCGGATTTGGCCCTCATGTACATTTTTGGCTTTCTTGTATGTGAGAGTTGAGTCGGGCTATGCCCCATATATAAAAGTAAGATTAGCGCTAATCCTATTACTTTTAGGGGATGGGATAAATGATGCTGGTGTGGCGAGGGCCTGGCACCAGATCAGGTTGTTCTAATTTCAGGACTGAATATATATTTTGATAGTAAATATTGAGTTCTGAAGTTGGGATTTACCCCCCTTGGACAGGTGGATATGGGACTCGACCCCGTTGACCCGTCTGCGTGTAGACTCCCTGAGGCTTGTACCTCTATGTCAGAAAAGCGGACGTTAAACCCTATTCACTCACTCACTCCTACTGCAGCGGGTTAAATGCAGGATCGAACCCGTCGGCCCAGCCTTAAATGACCTTTGCTGTTGATAGGCCGTTAAACACCAATAAATTTAATCAAATCATGAAAAATATCTACAAAGAATATTGACAAAAATTATTGAAATTTGACAAAATATTTCACAGCAAATGCAAAATTATTTGCTATGGAAATTTCGTCGACATTCAACGTCATTTACGGAAAATATCTATCCGTATTTGCTATGGAAATTTCGTCAATTTTCGTCTTCATTTGTGGAAAATATCATAAATATTTATTAATGACAAATTGCACATCTTTAATATTCAGTAAACAATCACATGGCGCGTCTCGTATGTTTTCACGTACATGTATGTATATCTACAGTTTGGTATCTGTGACAGTCGGAGTGTATTTATATCCAGGGTAAATGACATATACAGCCATTAATGGCTGCAATTAACATGTGTATATGTTCATGTTTCTGAACGGCATGACATCATGTTTTTAGATGTGTTTAGAGTAGATTTCCTATAATATCTTTCTAACTGAATGACGGAATTTTCTGAAACATAGCGCAGCAAAAGCATAACAGGTGGCTATTTATTTATAATTTACTTTAACCCTTACAATGCTGAATTAAATTTTGTCGTCTGCTGTTTATTTTTTAATTTTAATTTTTAATAGCCTAGTTTGGTTTTGGCAGCACTTTAGAATAATTTCCAATGGAAATGATTCTAAAGTGCTGGCAAATCATGTTTTTATTGAGAACAAAGACAAAATATTAAACAACAGCAGATGACAGTTTTCGTTTCCCGCATACTAAGGGTTAATCTCATAATCTAAAGCATGTTTATACGTAATGAATAAACGGTACTCGATTCTTCATGAAAGTTATATGTTATTATAAATTTAGAACATCCATAAAACACATCGTAAAAGTCACCGTATTTGGTGCGTTATATATCATCAAAATCCGTCTGTTTGTCGGAAGATTTTAAATTTAAAGAAAAATTACATGTACTTTAAAAATGACATGATAAATTATGTCACATCGGAAAACGTTGTTCGGAAAGCATGTGATCCCATACCCTAATGTTGCAACAGTAATGCACAATATCCGGGTGTTGAGGATTATTATTCCCATGTCACAATGGTTTCCTCTCCCAGAATATGACCACGCCCACCCCCAGAATGGGAATACTTACTCAACATTATCCCATACGCTGCTGAAGAATTTTTGCTGGTGATGGGGAAATATTCGCCAAATGTTATCCTGGGGCAGGAGGAGAGGGTTGTGTGCGTATCTTAACAACTAATCGAAGTTCATGTACTTGTAGTGACCCGGCCTTAAATGACCTTAGCTGTTAAACCCCAATAAACAAACAAACAAACATCACCCCCAAGTAACTGGAATGGATTTTGATTTGATTTTTACAACCAATTCAACCGTCCTAAAATGATTTTCAGACTAGTCCATTTATGAAAAGGGGGTGTTTTTTGTTCTTAAAAATTACTTGCAAAAAGTGCAGATCCTGATGAGACAGCTCGTCACGAGCCGGCTCATCTGGATTTACATTGTTTGCCAATACCTCTATACAGACATGTGGTGTTGAAAGGGTTAAGGATTCATACCGTAACAGAATATTACTGGAATTCACAACCGAGACCAGGTGATCTGGTGTAGTAAGGGTACCTGGCACAGGATCATGATATGGTCTTTAAGTGCTTAAATTATTTACCGGAATTGTAATTTAGTGCTGATTGTACTGTGCTCTCCCCATACAGGTACATTCCCATCTGTATATGACCTTGCTGTGAACAGATGTAAAATCCAAATGCATGTGGGAGAATGCGATGGGTAATTTAACAATCGGGGTTCATCCTTACCGGAATTCTGATTGGAGGTGAGTGGTTGGTCGTTTTGTATCTTTGCGCTTTTGGTACCTGGGAGTTGAATTGGGTTATTGCCCGTTATAAAAGTAGTAAGATTATTACTGATGGGAGGGGGCCCAAGTGATTCTGGTGTGGCGAGGACCTGGCATCAGATCAGGATTTTTCTGATTTCAGGGCTGAATATATAGTTTTGTTATTGTATATATTCTGATGGGATTTTCCCCTCATTTGTACATGTACTTGAACATGTACATGTACTTGTACAGGTAATATATGGGATTTAGTACTAAACCCATTGACCCGGCCTTAAATGACCTTAGCCGTTATTAGGCCGTTAAACCCCAACAAACAAACAAACAAACAAACAAACAAAACAATGCAAATATATGATATCAAATACCATCCGTGTTACACACAATACTATACATGTATATGTTGTTCTAAATTCTGATGAAGACTTGTGTCACAGTGGTTCTCGTTATGTGAAGTACTGTCGGTGTTGAAGTTTTGTAATAAGAAAAAGTAACGATGAACGTCTCCAGTTCTTTGTTTGTCTTTATTCACCTGGGGCGAGTTTCACTAAACTTCGTACGACTAAAATGTTCGTAAGTGAAAAATTATGATAGTCTGTAAATTTCACAGTAACAACGTTTTCTCGTAAACTATTATTGAATTTACATTTATTGAGCATATGCAGCCTATGTCAATAAATGTAAATACATCAATTGAAATTTCCAGACCATCCTAAATTTGCACTTACGAACATATTAGTCGTACAAAGTTTAGTGAAATGCACCCCTGATGTAGCTGGGGTAGCTGTCAAATATTATGTGCGGACGGAATGAATACCGACGGGGAATGACGAAACCATATTCCATAGAACCTCAGTAAACTGGACACCCAAGTAAAGCACAATGATGGGTTTCACTGTAATTTATCTCGAGTTATGTTATAATATGTGGCTGTGACTGGAAAAATGGGGCTTATGGGATTTGTGATCAGTATAGCTCCTGATCAAGTAGCACATGCCTGTCGGCTGATCGCGATCTATATTGCTTGTTAGAAGCACGACGGCGATTCATTGATTGGATGGCGAACAGTGCAGATCCTGATCAGACTGTACACTGGCAGCAAAACTCTGCACAGGTTGATCTGGATCTACACCGGTAGCAAAACCCATAAGCTACATTTCTCCAGTCACGGCCACATATCTGTATATGATTGAGAAAGCATATATTGGAGTCCTCGTATAGCTGAATTAAAGGAGAACATCTCAAAACTGGACACCCTGGGAACATCCCAGAGTGTCCAGTTTAGAGAGGTTGCAATGTAGCCAATATAATAGACATACAGTGAAACCCCTCTAAACCGGAGGTCCCCAGGGTGTCCGGCTTAGAGAGGTTTCACTGTAAATCAGGCATTTGATCATTCTGAGTCGCAGTTGTGCGCTATACGATCACGAACAGACAGTATCATCTGAGATAAATGACCAAGAAACTCATCAAAAATAAGGTCACAGGTGTTTTCTTGGAGTCCGGGTTAGAGAGGTTCCACTGTATAAATAAATGGGACGGATATTGGCCTTGTACAAAACAGACAGGGTATACACAATAGTATAGCAAGGAAATAGTAATTACTCTTGAACAGTTTCAGAAACCACCACAGAGTTGGGAGTGACAGAATTTGTCTCTGATATCAAGGATCAGTGGCCCGTTTCACTAAACTTTGTACGACTAAAATGTTCGTAAGTGCAAATTTAATATCGTCTGGAAATTTCCATTGATGCATTTACATTTATTGAGCATAGGCTGCATACGCAGCCTATGCTCAATAAATGTGAATCCAATACTAGTTTACAAGAAAACATTGTTAATATGAAACTTGCAGACTATTATAATTTTGAACTTACGAACATTTTAGTCCTACGAAGTTTCGTGAAACGGCCCCCTGGTTTTTTGCATTCAACATGAAACTTAAGTGGAGAGCAATGTGTCCCAACAAGATCAATGATCTTACACAAACAAAAAACTGATGGTTCTGCCACGCGTTACATACGAGTTTGGCCTATTGTAAATGTGGCTGTGACTCGAGAAATGAGGCTTATGGATTTTGTGGCCAGTCTAGCTCCTGATCTGGTGCACTCTGCAGCCTGATAACTATCTGTATCAATCTTAGCGGCACCATGCGTGTTTCACTGACTGGATAGCATATGGTGCAGACCCTGATCAGACTGTAGATGCACAGGATGGTCTGGGTCTCCACTGGTTGAGAGAGTGGCAGGTTGGAGCATGCGATGGCTAATTTAACGATCGGGATTCATCCTTATCTGAATCCTGGCCGGAGACCTAGTTTGGCCCTCATGTACGTCAGTGGCTTTCTTGTTTGTGAGAGTTGAAGCTGGTTATGCCCTTATATGAGTAATAATAGGTTATTCGAATTTCAGTTTTTAATTTATTTTTTTTTCAATGTAAATATTCCATTCTGTTTTTGGGATTTTCCCTCCAATGCAGCAGGCTGAATATACCCGTTGGCCCGGCCTTAAAATACTTAGCTGTTGATAGGCTGTTAAACGCCAATAAATCATATCACTGACTGGATAGCATATTGATCCTGATAATCGCCATAAGCCCCATTTCTCCAGTCAAGGCTACAAATCAAGCTGTTGCACAGGGAAATACAAAACAACAACAAACACGTGACTAAATAAAGTAAACTGTGCTATTTTAATACTTTTATGCAAGCTTGTGTTTTATTCATAACTACAAAATGTATTGCTTTTGTGACACTACGATAATACCAGAATAGATAATAATTTGCACTTAACCCTGACAATGCTGAATTAAACTTTGTTGTCTGCTGTTTCCATTTTTCTCATCAGAACATGCTTCAAAACACGGTGTGGCAGCATTTTAGAATCATTCCATTGGAAATGATTTTAATGTGCTATCAGCACATTAAAATCATTTGCAATGGAAATGATTCTAAAATGCTGCCACACCGTGTTTTATTGAGAGAAAAGACAAACTATGAAACGACAGCATACAACAATTTTCGCATTCAAAGGATTATTTAAATTGCAGTATTTATCAAGTAAATTACAAATTTGGCTTCAGAGTACTTATAACATTATCAAATGTATTTATGGTGATGTACAAAATATGTAAAATGGTGTATGTAAAATTACAAACTACTCGATAATATTATAAAACTTTAACCTGTTCAAAAACAACTTGAGTAAACTTACAACAAACAAACAAACAAACAAACAAACAAACAAAATATCACAGACGGCGATGATACATATTAACCCTGTCATCCCTAAATATACAACATGGTCTGTTCTATGTTAATTTTGGACTATTACATTAATCAAAATCTTAAAAATAATGACAAACACTGCAGTTCCTGGATCAAAAGCAGGGCACGAAAATTCTTGAAATTTGTACTTATCTACTTTGACAGGAATGGCAAAATTAAGAAATCTACATTAAAAAAAAATGAAATTTCCACTCATATTGCAGGCATTTCCACTCGTCAGTATGAGTGGACAAGTGGAAATGTTGTACCCTGTATAGTGTTTGCAAAGGTTGGCTTTATGGTCTGTAGGGTTGAAAGGATTAATCTAAAGGCGGGAAGTAATTATTGCCGTCTGCTGGAAATGTTTTGGTTCATCAAAAAATATTTATTACAAGAACTGAGATTCAGCTTCTTGTCTCGTTGCCCATTTGTGACATTTACCAACATCTAGGTGTGTTTTAGTGTTCTCATCCCCATTTTAGCCATTGGTACACGAGCATGATGTCCTTTCTTTTAGTAATGACATCACTTGTATCATTGGTTGATTCCCATATTTGGTTTAAGGTGAGCAGGTTTTTGGTTGGCGATTCTCTCCCGTCAGTTTGTGCGTTCTCTGAGAACTGACACAATCAAATTGTTCTGCTTTCATTTGTACCTTGGCAGTTTCTCGGCACATTCTTGTAAAAAAAACAATTTTGATGAGAACAAAAAAAATCTGTCCGACAAACGGCAAGAATTTGTACCCAATCATAAAATAGTTCTACATCAGAACTGTTTATTCATAAAGGGGCAAGAGTAGTTTAACTTGGTATGGACCCCAGACACTGTCAGTTTAATGACTGATTGAATGGGGTTTAATGTCCATATAACAACAAGATAACAAGGTCTAGTGGACATAATGGATAGAACTACGGTATTTTTCACGAAAGCTGCCAAATTTTATGGCTATATAAACAATGCAAAAACAATTATTTGTTTCGATACAAAACTGAGCCTTCATTGCTTTCAGAAACAGTGACTGATTTTCAAAATTTAACTTTTGTTTTCTTAGTTAAAACATTTCCAAGCTATCTAGCCAGGTTTCAGAGATAATTTTCACTTTTTTTTCACTTTTTGACTCCTCTCCCAGCTCCTCCACCTCCTTATTCCCCATGTTAAATTCCCATAGAGAAATCAATTTTTCTTAATACAATCAATATTTGACCAAATTTTACAAAATAAAAAGAAGGCTCATTCTTAAATTTTGCTTCAATTTAATATTATCGAAAAAATTGCATTGTTTATATATCTATAATTCCAGCACAAAAATATTTACACAATTCCCTAACATGTGAATGGCCCGTAGCAAGTCTCTGTTGAAAATTTATATCCCAGTAAACTCCCACGCCGAACTACTTTCCGTAACCGTGAGGCGCAGTTAAAATAATTCTTAAGAAAACGGAAAATAAACACATTTTCTTGATGAATTTATTTCAAATGCTGGAATTATAAGGAATGAATGGCCTTTTTGTGGAATTTATCGGGGATATAAACTTGGAAAAGTCGCGGGAATACTGGACGAGGCATTCCGGCCTTCGTCCAGTATTCCAGCGACTTTTCCAAGTTTATACCCCGATAAATTCCACAAAAAGGCCATTCATTCCTATAGTAAAATATGGGCAGATGTTGTGAACAGACAGTAGTCTATACACTGTACTGGGAATACAAACATTATCAACACACATTAATGCCCTTGCAAATTTATCCATGCACACGTAACCCATACAATGCTGTGCTGAATTCAATTTTGTCGTCTGCTGCTAATTTTTTATCTCCAATGGAGACAATTCTTATGTCCTGCCAAAATTGGTATTTTGTTGAAAAATTAATAAAAATATACAAGAGTGATGAAGGTCACAATATACATACGTCGAGGCATAGTCAGTAAACAAGGATAGATATTATAACTCAGTGAAAAAAGATTGATAGAGTTCTTCCTCTTACCATGATATAGAGAATAGTAGGTTAGTGCCGTGAATGAGTGCCGTGAAATGGAAAAATATCTGGCAAGGCTTAGGAAACGGGATGGACGAGGTCCTGTGAATGGGAAAAAATATCTGGCAAGGCTTAGGAAACGGGATGGGCCTAGCCCATCCCGTTTCCGTGCCGCGCCAGATATTTTTACCCATTCACGGCACTAACCTACTATTCTATTTATCCCGTCAACACCTACAAATAGCTTTAAAATGTAAAAAAATAGCCCCAGTCGCATCCTAAAAATCGGATAATCGACTAGTATGACAACCGCACATATTCATACGCAGTGATTAGGTCGTATTGACAGGATATCAAAAACGTTTCACGGCATCATGTTTCACGGCGCATACGCACTGTGTTCATGGGATAAAAACATGTAAAGCGATTTGGTGGAGCTGACAAGTAGAAGTTGATTTATCATGAGGACAAGCTGTTCCCACCATAGAGATTCAATACATAAAACGTCCTTTTTTCAAACGGGCATATAAAAACAGCAGAAGACAATATTCGGTTCCTGCCTTTTAAAGGTTAATTCATACATACAGGAGTACTAGTATAAATAACTAGAAAATGTGTTCATAGAACACGGATGCCCCACATATCGCTTTGATAATAAATGAGGCCAAATTGCAAGTGAAAATATTTTTTTACCCGAGTGTTAAAGTTTTTGAAGCACCAAGTATGTGACCTTGATCCTGGGCTTGGCGGGGCAGGACGAACGTGGATTTGGCACAGGGCGGTAGAGGGCCATTAGAGCAATGTGTATATGAAATATGAAGCAGATCGGTCGAAGGATGAAGAAATTATGAGACATTTACCCGAGCGTTAAAGTTTTGTGATGGACGGACGGACGGACGGACGGGATGTGTCGGACGGACAAGGGCAAAACTAAATGCCCCCTCCACTATCGTGGTGGGGCATAAAAATAACAATAATATACAGGTGATAATAAAACATGCAGCAGAAGAAATATAAGCTTGCTCCATAGATCTATATTTAGCTAATGAAATATTCATACCGGTATATTGCCAATACTGTATTTAGCTCTGGGACCTTCTATGCTTCATTGTACTAACCGGTTAGTAGCTAACATAATTCAATTAAATTTTATTACCATTTTGTCAGTTAGTCCGATGTAGAATAGAAAAAAACACGTTATCCGATACCCTGTACTTTAAACCACTAATGAGGGATCGTAGCTAGTTATCTCCCGTTAAATTTATTTATAGAAATCCGGTCCAAATTGTGTAGTTTAGGGCCTTATTTCTTGTACAAATGGTAAATGTAGCATGATTTGTTGTGGAAAGTAGCAATTATACATAATTTATAGTTAATTAATTATATATTTCGACTTGTGTTGATGCAGATCATTCTACATATCTACGCTAACTGATTTGGTACTACATTATTTGTCAGGGTCCGGTTTCTCAAAAGCTCTGTTAGTTTAACAGACTGTTAAATCCTTAACATTGTGAACAGAGATTTTGAACAACTGGGCAAATTTTTTGTGCTATTCAGTAATAAATAAACGCTGAAATACAGCATAGGACCAGATATCTATAAATAGATTTGCAAAGGGACATAACTAGCTACAATCCCTCATTATAATGCTGACAATGCCCCCTGGAAATTGTCCTAAGGGAAGTTATTCATCAGTTTCCAAGTCTGAATAACTTCCCTTAGAAAAGACCTTTATAAGACTCGTCTATTCATATCCAGTAGAGCCCCAGATCAGACCATATGACATACGGTAAGAACGTCGGTTATTTTATTTTTACTAGTGCAAGTGCCAACAACAACAGCTGGAAACCAAGTTTTGATATTTTCTGAAACTATAACAGCAAAGTTGCTACAATTATGTATGCAAACAGTATAAACACTATTTGCAAATAACTGAAAGTGTTCTAACTTTTTCATGAGCAGGCTGAAGCATGAACAAAATGTAAATAGATTAGGTGTATACATAGAAAGCATAGAAAATAATAAATAAAACAAGAGGGCCATGATGGCCCTAATTCGCTCACCTGACTCCATGAACACCAGAGGAGAATGCGACATTGAGTTCATGTGTTTTAAATAAATTGTACTATTTTTAGATGGCGGTCATCTTGGAATAAGCGATGACTCTCATTTTACAAAATCTGAAAATGCTTCACCCAAGGATCTTAACTTCCTATGAAGTTTGGCCAGCATCGGCCATGTGGTTCCTGAGAAAAAGACGTTCAAAATCTTGAATAAATGGACCTTTTGGTGGCCATCATGGATGACATAATCATCCGATTCCGACAAATATTGCACCAGAGCAACCGCTTCATCGATACCTTCAATTTGATATATGGCATGAGCATATTCGGTCAAAAATAAAATTTGATCCCAATTTGACCCCACGGGCCATGCCCATTTTTGACCCCGGGGTCACCATTTTCACAACTTTGAAAGAGCATAGTAAATCGATCATTCCTACCAAGTTTAGTCGAAATCCGGCCAGCGGTTCATGAGAAGATATTTTTTAAGAATTTATGCTATTTTTAGACGGCGGCCATCTTGGATTAGCGATAACCTCCATTTTAACAAATCTGAAAAGGCTTCACCCATGGACCATAACTTTTAAGTTTGGCTACCATGGGCCAAGCGGTTCATGTGAAGAATAATTTTGAAATCTCTAATAAAAGAACAACCTTTTGACATTTCGGCGGCCATCTTGGATGACATAACAATCCGATTTCGACAAAAAATGAACCAGAGTGATCGCCTCATTGATACCTTCGATTTGATATATAACATGACCATATTTGGTCAAAAAATAAAATTTGACCCCACGGGCCACGCCCATTTTTAAACACGGGATCACCATTTTAACAACTTTGAAAGAGCATTGTACATCGATAATTCCTACCAAGTTTAGTCGAAATTCGGCCAGCGGTTCATGAGAAGAAGATTTTTTAAGAATTTATGCTATTTTTAGACGGCGGCCATCTTGGATTAGCGATGACCTCCATTTTAACAAATCTGAAAAGGCTTCACCCATGGACCATAACTTTTAAGTTTGGCTACCATGGGCCAAGCGGTTCATGTGAAGAAGAATTTTGAAATCTCTATTAAAAGAACGACCATTTGACATTTCGGCGGCCATCTTGGATGACATAACAATCCGATTTCGACAAAAAATGTACCAGAGTGATCGCCTCATTGATACCTTCGATTTGATATATAACCTGACCATATTCGGTTAAAAATAAAATTTGACCCCAATTTGACCCCACGGGCCACGCCCATTTTTGACCCCGGGGTCACCATTTTAACAACTTTGAAAGAGCAATGTACATCAATCATTCCTACTAGCGGTTCATGAGAAGAAGATTTTTTAAGAATTTATGCTATTTTTAGACAGCGGCCATCTTGGATTAGCGATGACCTCCATTTTAACAAATCTGAAAAGGCTTCACCCATGGACCATAACTTTTAAGTTTGGCTATCATGGGCCAAGCGGTTCATGTGAAGAAGAATTTTGAAATCTCTAATAAAAGAACGACCTTTTGACCTTTCGGCGGCCGTCTTGGATGACATAACAATCCGATTTCGACAAAAAATGCACCAGAGTGATCGCCTCATTGATACCTTCAATTTGATATATGACATGGCCATATTCAGTCAAAAATAAAATTTGACCCAAATTTGACCCCACGGGCCACGCCCATTTTTGACCCCGGGGTCACCATTTTAACAACTTTGAAAGAGCAATGTACGTCGATCATTCCTACCAAGTTTTGTAGAAATCCGGTTGGCGGTTCTTGAGAAAAAGATTTTTGAAGAATTTGTGCTATTTTTAGACGGCGGCCATCTTGGATTACGTGATGACGTCATTTTAACAATTTTGTAATCCCCCTACCTAAGGACCATGACCATGAAGTTTGGTGACTATAGGCCCAATTTTTACCGAGGAGAAGACGTTTGAAAATGTTCACGGACGACGGACGGACGACGGACGACGACAGACGACGGACACATTGCGGTAACAATAGCTCACCTGAGCTGCTTCGCTCAGGTGAGCTAAAAAGCACATTTTTAAACCATTTCATGCTGAAAACACCTATACGTGATATGAACTATAATTTAAATAATTTTCTTTAATTTTTCTGACGTTTTCTCCAAAGTATATCACTCATTTGACAATGATCGACAGTTCAAATGAGTGGTTATAACATATAATTATGTGCAAATTTGTGGGCAAAATTGTGTAGCCTCGGCATTTATTTACATGTACATGTAAGTATTTAGCTAAGGTCATTTTAGACCGTGTTAATGGGTCGAATCCCACGTTTCATTTGTATGGATGGGGGCAAATCAGAACTGAATATTAATTTTACATAAAAATATATATTAAGCCTAGCTGATATTAGGTGGAGTCTCAGCATGTAATGGATTAACAAAATTAATTATGGTTTCGGTTGGAGATCAAATGTGACTCGTTATGACAAACAAAGGCTTATCGATGCGTCATCCAACCAGTGTAGACATAGTTTGAGGCGAATCCGAAAAATACCAGCCCATCTCCAGACTGAATCCATCTTGTAGCTTGCCTAAATGCTGGATGTAATACTGTACTAAGGGAGGCCACTCTATACCATCTTCTAAGGGACATCACCCTATATACTTTCACCTGAAAAGAAACACAACACTAACAGTGACTAGGCTAGAGAGATACAAACATATGCAAATAATAAAGTGAACTACACATGGTCAACCTATTGTGTAATAAAGCAAACAACGGTAAGCGAAAACCATTAACAATTTGAATTTGGGAAACAATATTATTGTAATCTAGCTGCTATTTCGTACTTTTCTGTTATCTCAAAGTAAATATATATGTTTCTGACATTTCAACCAGTCGTTTACACAACTATAACAGTGAATTACAACTATAACAGTGAATTACACCACTCGGTTCTGTAGAGCAACTGTAGTGTCAGCACTCTTGTGTTTGATTCCATATATGGATAAATGATGTCAGTAATGTTGCAATGTCACATTTCTAATCAAGTAGTCGGACACACCTATATACTCAATTGCGAGTCGTTTTCACTGTGATCCACCTCCAGAAATTAATTTGCACAACTCTGCCATATTTTACGCTTAATTCGCTGAAATGTCTTTATAAAGTATATGTGTTTGTTTGTTTGTTGTTGGTGTTTAACGGCCTGTCAACAGCTAAGTTCATTTAAGGCCGGGCCAACGAGTTCGATCCTGCAGATGTATTCAACCTGCTGCATTGGGGGAAATACCATAATCAGAACAGAATATTTACATTGAAAAAAAATAAAAATATTCAGCTGTGAAATTAGAATAACATGACCTGGTGCCAGGTCCATACCACACCAAAGCCACTTGGCCCTTCCCCTAAAAGTAATAGGATTACAAATATTCATATTACTCATATAAGGGGTATAACCAGATTCAACTGAAAGCCAAAGACGTACGTACATGAGGGCCAAACCGGTAGCCTATTTCATCAACATTGCAAAGTATACTTTAGTAGCAAAGTATACTTTGAGGGAGAAATTTTCAATTTTATGATAAATTTATTAATATTTATCATACTGAATTTATTACATTATCACAGCCAATTTTGGCTGTGATAATGTAATAAATTCAGTATAATAATTCTGCATAGTTTTAATCATCAAATATATGCAATCGTTAGTTCTGCATGAAATAATGCATTTCTGAAAAATCAATGATTGCTCCCTCAAAGTATACTTTGCTAGGAAAGTATACTTTGCAATTTTGATGAAATCGGCTACAGGTCTCTGGTCGGGTGACATTCTGGTAAGGATGAATCCTGATCGTTAAATTACCCATCGCATGCTCCCACCTACCCACTGTAGTATCATGTGTGATATGCCCTCGTTATTGGATCCTTTAATAACTGCTATGCTCAGTCATTTGGTTAGCATAAGAACCCAATCAACCATGCATTATTTCATGATAATCAGCTCACCTGTAGCCGATTTCATCAAAATTGCAAAGTATACTTATCTAGCAAAGTATACTTTGAGGGAGTAATCATTTATTTTCCCCGAAATGCATTATGTAATATAGAACTAACGACTGCATATATTTGATGTTTAAAAGTATGCAGAGTTATTATACCGGTACTGAATTTATTACATTATCACAGCCAAAATGGCTGTGATAATGTAATAAATTCAGTATACCGGTAATAAAAAATAATTAATTTATCCTAAAATTGAAAATTTCACCCTCAAAGTATACTTTGCCAGATAAGTATACTTTGCAATGTTGGTGAAATAGGCTACTGGTTAAATAAATGGTATCTCTAGCTAGCTATCATATATATTCAAAGGAAATTATTATAAATTGATGCGAAAACAAGACAATATTGAAAAATGTGTATGCGTACAAAACAAAAAGCTCATTCAAAACCATGGCAACAAGCGCATATGCCAAGCTAGACAATGAGAGTCTGAGAGAATTGAAGAGAAAGCTTAAGATGTAGACTACACCAGTGGAGAAATGTTAATAACATTCCTGTCCAATGGTACAACTACAAGTAGAAAGGTAGATGAAAAGCATGCATCATGATCATTCAAAACAAGTTAAATAGTGACAAATAAAAAATAAGTACTAATTTGGTTCTCAGACACGGGGTTTGCGGAATGTGCAGTGGGAGGCTGAATTTTTTAATATGCATGTATGTTATTTTTTGTTTGTTTGAGATGTTCGTCTCTGATTTTTTTCAAGTTGCCAGTTGCATAAACATCTCAAACAAAAAGACTATGTTCTATAAAGTTACTATAATCTCTTTAGACGTGAACACTCACAAGATTTTCGTCAGACATGAATGGATTGAACATATTTTTGCATGGTTGTGTTTCTTATTGATCATGTGGCAAATTTACAGTACGATTCTATTTCTCCATGACGATAAAATGCTCGACACGCAGATGCGGCGATATCTGAGAACCAAAGTACTTGTTAATGGCCTTATAAACAGACTTCATTGTATAGTTTTTCTCTTCACATAGATTTTACAGAAAACATAGAAAACTGATAAAGATTTCTCGCCCTATACACATTTTACTGAAAACATAGAAAACTGATAAAGATTTCTTGCCCTATACACATAAATGTGTATAGGGTGAGAAATTTTTATCAGTTTTCTATGTTTTCAGTAAAATCTATATACATATATATATGTGAAGAGAAAAAGTGTCTAAACACATATCCCTCCCACCATTTCCGAACTGTAGGAATAAATAGAGAATACCATGTCAGTTTTTTTTGATATCAAGTTTATCATTCAAGGCTATGAAACGCGTACCGTTTCCGAGCCAAGCCTGATAAACTTGATATCAAAAGACACTGGCATGGTATTCTATTTATCAGGTAATGTGTTTGGTTAATTTACTGAGCAATTATGACTTTGTTTTCGTCATTCCACTGACGTAAATCGGTAACGACATGTGACGCTCTGCAACCAATGAAACATAGGTCTTCAATTTGTTGTACCTCGGATATTTGTATCAGGTCAATGCCTGATACAGCAATATATTATCAATCAGTACGTATTTGGCCATAACAAAGCTTGTTACCTGGTAATACAACATTATCATAGCACTAGTATGGTAATCAATTTTGTGAATCTTGGGTATAAAGGATCTCAGAAGTCGACCAAAAATGTTGTTTAACTAAATGTCATAATATCAGATGTAAATGAGAAATATTAAAACAGTTTCAAGAAAATGTTGATAATTCTATTCATACATTCAGAACACTTTGGCTGTAGCGTCATATCATCACATTCAATATTTCAGCTACCGTGCATTCTGGCGGCAACACGAGTACATATATTGGTCAAGAAAATAATGTAGGAGAAATGATGCTTTGGAGATGATTCTCCTGCACTGTCAAAACATAAATATGGCTGTGAATGAAGAAATGGCTCCTGATAAAAGAGCATACTCTTGTACCTTGATATGGAGCTTATGGGGTTTGTGACCAGTGTAGCTCCTGATAAAATAGCACACTCCTATAACCTGATAACGATCTATATTGCTTGTTTGAAGCATGACGGGTGTTTCATTGATGGAATGGCAAACAGTGCAGATCCTGATCAGACTGTGTGGATGGATACACAGGCTGATCTTGATCTATACTGGTCGAAAAACCCATACCGGTAAGCCCCATTTCTCCAATCACAGTCACAAATGTGTAAGGAAATTTAGGCCTAAAAATAGTTTGATAAACGCATACAAATACCCAGCCAGCCATTGTCTAAAAGCATTATACAAAACCCCAATATTGCATCTACCGGTAGGTCTACTATAATAAATGTATACAATCACTAAACACACTTGTTTAAAAGAATATATAGCGTAGGCTTGAATATGTCTCTATACAAAGCTTTGAATATTATTTTAAAAAAGTGTGCTAAAGTTGTACACTGTTTTACTGCATTAAATTGTTTCCAAATTGGAGAATAGAACAAACAAGCCAATTTCAGCAAAGTTAGCTGTTTCTTCAAAATGTGTATCCTGTTTAACTATGTGTATGTTAATTGTACAATAAAATACATATTTCTTGGTAATTATCATTTGCGCCAAAGATACTTGCTTTGTAATATTTGTAGAACTGTGCATTGGTCTCTAACTGCGACACTGAGCTGTACTGGATTCTCAAATATTTCAGTTGATCAAAGGATCTGGGGGCCGTTTCACTAAACTTCTTACGACTAAAATGTTTGTAAGTGCAAAATTATGATAGTCTGTAAATTTCACATTAACAACATTTTCTTGTAAACAATTATTGGATTTACATTTATTGAGCATAGGCTGCATATGCAACCTATGCTCAAGAAATGTAAATCCATAAATTGACATCTACAGACGATCTTAAATTTGAACTTACGAACATTTTAGTCGTAAGAAGTTTAGTGAAACGGGCCTCAGGACACTGTTTAGAAATCAAACTTGGTGTTTACCTTTCATGAGCATAAGACACAACACTCTGCACTCTATTGTCCTTATAACACATTGCATGTAATATCATTGAAAAAATGATAATTTTCTACGAAGTATGTCCTTAAAGTGTAATACATGTAGCCAGCTAATGTCTAAATTTGGAATACAATCTAGGCCTGGAGCTGCGCAATTACAAGGTGCATGGTCACATGGTTACAAGGCTGAAAGTGTTGAAATCTCGCCCACTCCAGTAAGTACTATTTGATATTTTCCTTAATATGCAATGGATTTTGATGAAATATGGCGCAGCAAATGCGTTTTCAGGAGCTGCATTTGATTGTCCCGGGAATTTGGCACATACTTATGTCATTTTTGCGAAGAATCGATTCCGTGTCAGTAGACATGGAACGCAAAAACGACAGAAGTTTGGGCCAACGTACAGAGACCACCAAATGCAGCTTAACAAAACGCGTTTTATGCGTCAGATTTCATCAAAATCCGTTACATAATAAGGAGAAAATAAAAGAATATGTTCTTTGAATCGGAGGGCTTCTGAAAGTTTCAGTACATGTTGTTGTTGTTGTAACCACATGATCATACACCTTGAATTACAAACCAAGAGAAATGACTTATTGCTGTTACCCATTCAGTGTTTCAGCCTATAGTTCCACTGTGATGTTGCCAGGTCAGGAACTAAAATGTGAAGACTAATTATGATAGAACCCCTTTCAACTAGGATCCACAGATACTGGGAATACATTGCATGACAGTGTCTTCTATAGTCAATATACCATATACATTATTGTGTTTGTTTGTTTGTTTGTTTGTTGGGGTTTAACGGCCTATCAACAGCTAAGGTCATGTAAGGCCGAGTCAATGGGTTTAGTACTAAATCCCATATATTACCTGTACAAGTCTATGTACAAAATGGGGGAAAATCCCAAAATTATAACTGAATATTTACAATAATATATATATTCAGCCCTGAAATCAGAATAATCCTGATTTGATGCCAGGTCCTCCCACACCAGAATCACTTGGCCCCCTCCCAAAAGCAGTAGGATCAGTAATAATCTTACTACTTTTATAACGGGCAATAACCCAATTCAACTCCCAGGTAACATTGTGATTCTACCCAGTCAATATGGTGTCATATTGTGTGTCTGAATCTATATTCGCCTAGGGCGCAGCCGATGGGGAATATAGTTTGCACGGGCAATTAATATGACACTATATTGACTTTGTAGAATGACAATAACGTATTTGTCGTACCGTAGATTCTTTATATTTCTCCAGAATTTAGTTATATAAGTGTACTGGTACATCATCTAGCCATAATGAGCAGAAATTCGTTGAAATTAGAATAACCTGACCTGGTACCAGTTTGTCACCACACCAGACTCGTGCACTTAGCCTCACTCCTTAAAAGTAATAGGATTAGTATATATCCATCACATCAATAGGGAAAACAGGGAGATGTGATCAATAGCCAGTGAGGTATCGTAGCTAGTTATTTAAATTTGCAAATCTATTTATAGAGATCCGGTCCTATACTGTATTTCAGCATTTATTTCTTATTGTTACATGGTTTCCGTTGTTTGCACATATGTGCAAACAAATAGCGCGTGCTGTTTGCATATGGCTTTAGGCAATGCTCATTCCAGGGCCGCGCGTAATGGAAGTGCCTTCATGACATCACTACGCGGAAGTGCCTTCATGACGTCACTACTTCATGACGTTCATGACGCGGCCCCGGAATATGCATACCGAAAATTATCTACGTGAATGGGACGATTTATAAAAGTACTGAAAATACTGAATATAATGCTCAAATTACATCAGTTTTTTGTTGGAAATCTAACAATAACATTTGATCATGTCCAGCCGTGTGCAAACGTTTGCTGTGGCCCTCGGGCCTCAGCAAACGTTTGCACACGGCTGGACATGATCAAACCTTATATTGAATAGCACAACCATTGAGTTTTGTGAACAGAGTAGACTCAGATCAGACTGCACATTTGTGCAGTCTGATCTGAGTCTACACTGATTGCGATAACATTAATAAGTGCGAAAATATGAATCTGGCAAATAATGTAGTCCCAGATCAGGTTGTGTAGATCTGTAGGATGATCTGAATCAACACTAGTGGAAATCACTATGATCACTATAATTACTCATTTTCATAACAAATCATGCTACATTCGCTCTTTTTACAAGCAATAAGGCGCCATACTACAAAATTTGGACCATATTTCTATAAATAAATTCAACGGGTCAAAACTTGCTATGATTGAATGGGTCAATGGAAGCACAGGCAATCGGCGTGTTTCGTTGGTATAACAATATATATATGAACAAGGCTTCTAACTTTGGTCGGACACGAGCGCGTATCATAACACATGCGATTTTATTAACGCGAATTAATGTGAATATTTTGGCGGGACGTGCACATATTCATTTGAGAATTATTGTTATCTTGCTAAAACAACATAGTTAGAACATATTTATGAAAATAATATAGAATTACAGCTCTTTTTCCTAGGTCGGACACAACCTCGTATCATCACAAATGAAATAATGTGTTTATGACTGTAACGTCGATATTGTAGTGGAAAGTTCATATGATTATTTGAGAATTATCGATATCCTGTAGAAATACATTGAAAATTACAATTTTAAACACGTTATTTTGTTATGATACAAGGTCGTGTCCAACAAAAGTTAGAAGCCTTGTTCATATATATGGAGTTATACCGATGAAAGCCGAAACACGCCAAATGCCTGTTAATGGAAGAGATCGAGGCTAACTCCAATTCAGCCGATCAATTCAGATCTACACAACCATATTCCCAACAATTGTATTGTGAAGTAAATAGATCAAAAGTGAGTATTTTCCGAGAGGTTGTCACTGTTATAATCACCTCGGGCGCTGTATCCCGTGTTCTCGTAACCAAGGGTGGAATCATAGTCGGGCTCCATATTTCGGTCTCTTGAACTGGACCTGAAACCATGTACATATTACAATAATACTGGATGAAGGCACAGGTTTAAGTGACGGACTATGGTGTATAAATACCAAAAAGCATCAATAAGTGAAAAGAAAATGTGTGATAGGAGGGAGTAAATAATAATTTGTTTAGCCTATTTATTTTCACTTATTGATACTTTTTTGTATATTTAACCCTTTCAACACCACAGACCTCTATAGAGACAATGTTTGCAAACAGTGCAGATCCAGATGAGCCGGCTCGTAACGAGCCGTCTCATCAGGATCTCCACTGTTTGTTAATAATAATTTTAAACGTCGTACAGATTACCCTTTTAGAAGAATGGGATAATTTGAATGAACAAAATAGCGTGAAACATTGGCATGGAACATCCTATTAAGTTACTTGGTGTTGAAAGGGTTAATGTATTTATAGACCATGGTCCCTTACATGTACTTCAACTTGTGGATGAAGGCTGTAAGCTTAGCTTTCATTTGGCAATTGTTGGAGCCTTATAACCTTTACAATGCTGAATTAAATTTTGTCGTCATGTGTATTTTCTATTTCCCATTTTTATCACCATATGCATACCTGTTGTGACAACACTTTAGAATTATTTCCAATGGAAATGATTCTAAAGTACTGCCAAACCATGTTTTCATTACAAAATAATACAAATATTAAACAACAGCAAACGACAATGTACGTGTCCCGCATTCTAAGGGTTAATAGTTTATATACCTGATCAATTCTCAAAACAATGTTGTTTATTCCTTATAATTCCAACCCAATTCCATTTGAAAGTTATTATAATGATTTTCAGTCGCTATTTTTCATACTTTTTCCCGATTCCAACAGAAGTGTAAGCCCATGCTCACATGCATTCTTTAACACTTTCACCCCTAAGTAACTGGAATGGATTTCGACTACGTTAATATTGCGACCAATCCAATCATCACAAAATTATTTTCAGACTAGTCCATTTATGAAAAGGGGTTGTTTTTGTTCTCAAACGTATGAAAAATACTTGCAAAACGTGCAGATCCTGCCCGGCTCATCAGAATCTACACGTTTTGCCAATACCACTATACTGTACATGTGGTATGAAAGGGTTAAATCAATTACATGTACGTAACTCAAATATAATAATATGGTAGTAAACAGATTGTCGCTCACAACAAATTAAGGTAATTCCTTCACAATACCGTGTTTTTTATATTTGAAACTTGAATTGGACTATCGGTTGTCTCATATTTGTGGCTGTGACTGGAGAAATGGGGCTTAAGACATTTGTGGCCAGTCTAGATCCTGATCTGCTATCAGATTCCTGTAGCCAGATATAAATCCATATAATGATTGTTCGAAGCACAGCAGGTGTTTATTTGATTGACCGGTGAACAGTGTAGACCCTGAGCAGACTGCAGGCTGCTCTGGGTCTACACTGGTCGCAAATATCATAAGCACCATTTCTCCAGTCACAGCCACAATTATTCAAGTCATTTGAAGGAATTGATCTCAAAGGTCAATCCTGTATTACTGACAAAATGTGCTTCTGTGCACCCAAGTGGGTGGGGTAATGGAATTTTTTTAATGTGCATTAGTGTGTGTCACAGGTCCGAGTCTTCCACCTGTGCTTCACACCAGTATAATGCTACCACCCCTTCCCAGTGCATATGATACATACCCGTGGGAACATTATATTAACGCTATAATAATATAGACAGATTATGAATACATTGCATGGCAGGGGCGGATCCAGCATTTGGGGAACGGGGGTTGTCTAGTTGCGAAGGTAACTCTTGCAATCTACTCCCGTACTGTCCGTAGCTAGCACTTTACTCACGGAAACCATTATCAGTGACTGCTTTCGAGCTACAGGGTACAAATATTTGAATGATATTAAAAGCAAGAAAATGTGCTCATCGAACACGGATGTTAGTAAGCAATACAAAATTGGAAAAAGTTTAGAAAGGGGAGATAATCCATGGCCTGCGGGTCAAACTAGATGGATGCGGCCCGAAGGTTGCGCCCACCGAGGCTTTGCTAGTATATTGACAAACTTTAACAAAAAACTAAAACCCGGAAGCACGTACGACGGACATACATACACCAATGTGCCGACTATATCGATCGCGCTGTCCGCAAGCGGCGTGACAAAAAAATTCACTTCGCACATCGACACACCGTAAGGAAGCTATATACCAAGTATCGAGCCTCCAGCTGGACAGTATGGAGGATAGGACGGGACAGATGGACAAGCGCAGCACTAAATGCCCTCTCCACAGGTGCACAGGTGGAAGACTCGGACCTGTGACTAGTCCATTTATGAAAAGGGGGCATTTTTGTTCTCACAAATATGAAAATTACTTGCAAAAAGTGCAGATCCGGATGAGACGGCTCGTCACGAGCCGGCTCATCTGGATCTACACACTATTTGCCGATACCACTATACAGGCCTGTGGATTTGAAAGGGTTAATCAATACGTTATTGCGGTAGCCAATGGCAATCAAGTAGCAGGTTTCCCGAGAGTCAAACATACAGGTTACACAGAGCTCCAGTTAAGGTGCGTAATTTGAATAACTTTGGGGAGACTTTATTTCCTCGCCAAAATTGGCAAGTTGGGAGTGCTTTAGAATCGTCTCGATGAGACGATTCTAACGCAATCCCAACTTGCCATTTTTCGTGAAGAAATAAGAAAAACACCCGAAAAATTTGATCCAACTACGCACCTTAACTGGAGCTCTGCAGGTAGACATGGATCAATGTTGTTGTCGAGCAGGATTCAGACAATTTGAAGGTTATACATGCAGTGTTAGATAATGTAAATGACGAATGACATGTAAATAGAAGATATGGAAATACTCTTTTTGTAAATCAACCCTTACACCGCTATCTTATTTTTTTGTCGTCTGCTGTTTATTTTCTATTTTCCATTTTTATCATCAAAAACATGCTTTGGCAGCACTTTAGAATATTTTACAACATGATTTGACAGCACTTCAGAATCATTGGAAATGATTCTGAAGTGCTGTCAAACCATGTTTTTATTGAGAAATAAGGTATAAAAGCAACAGCAGACGACAATTGTTGTGTGTAGTGATCTAAGGGTTAATTTGGATAACCACACACAGTCACATGACACATATTCCATCAGTACTCCTGACAGTTGTGGGAAGTTTTGTAGTGTAGTGTTACTTCCCGCAACTATACCCCAAAGCTCCAGATAAGCTGCATATTTGCGTAAATAACCCAATTAAAATTGCCAAAAACCCAATTGAAATGAGAAGTAGTGAGTATCAAAAAGCAATAAAAAATTTGTGGTACCTTTATCATGCTGCAGAAAACAATAAACAGACCACATTTATTGCATATTTTTCTTATTTTCCATGAAAACACATCCTGGTATTTCATTAGAATTGTCTCCAAGGAGACAATTCTAATGAAATGCCAATACATGTTTTCATTTCGAAGCAAACAATTCAATTATTGCCATTTGTTGATGTGTAAGCAGTAGTATGATTTTAATTTAACCAATTACAATTTTGAAATACCCAATTGCTTCAGACATGATGGAGTGAAAATACTCAATTACTAATTCCTTATCTGGAGCCCTGATACCCTCGGATTGAAACATCCAAGCATTCTATACTCACTTCTTCTTTTTCTTCTTCTTCTTCCTCTCCGATCCGGTGGTCGAAGGTGCTGGATCATCCACAGTGGCCGTGCGCTCTAGCGGTGACATGTGACCATACTGTCGTGCCTCCATTGGCTTCATCTGGTGGTAGTCTCCCGATTCCAGGGTTTTCACATGGCTGTACTGGGTGGGTTCGCGCATGTATCGCCCATCATGACCATCGTGCCCCGTCGCATCACCGTCTCGCTCGAAGGCCCGAGTGTTACGTCCACCCGGGGAGTCCTCACGTTCGATTTTCCTCAGCTTGACATCCTTCTGGCGATTGAAGCTGTCTTTGTAGAGGTGGTCCTTGCTGGAATGTTTTTGTTTGTTTGTTGGGGTTTAACGGCCTATCAACAGCTAAGGTCATTTAAGGCCGGGTCAATGGGTTTAGTACTAAATCTCATATATTACCTGTACAAGTACATGTACATGTTCAAGTACATGTACAAATGGGGGGGGGAAATCCCAAAATCAGATCTGAATATTTACAATAACAAAACTATATATTCAGCCCTGAAATCAGAATAATCCTGATCTGATGCCAGGTCCTCGCCACACCAGAATCACTTGGCCCCTCCCAAAATCAGTAGGATCAGAAATAATCTTTTATAATGGGCAATAACCCAATTCAACTCCCAGGTAACTAAAGAGCCAAAGATAAAAACGTACCTGAGGGCCAATTTCCAGGCAAATCGTGATTCCTATAAGGAGGAACCCATACCGTTAATTTACGCCGTCTCATTCGCCAGACCACCACCCACTGCTGGAATGTGGATCGTGACTGTAGGATGCAAGGTGTATGATCACGTGGTTACAACAACAACAACGTCGTCCACTCCAAAATGGGTATTATTTGATATTTTCCTTAATATGTAATGGATTTTGATGAAATCTGGCGCAGCAAACGCGTCTTCATGAGCTGCATTTGGTGGTCCAGGGAGTTTGGCACAGACTTATGTCGTTTTTGCGAAGAATCAATCTCCGTGGAGACACGGAAATCGATTCTTCGCAACAACGACAGAAGTTTGGGCGAAAATAGAAAGACCACCAAATGCAGCTTAACAAGACACGTTTGATGCGCCATATTTCATCAAAATCCGTTACGTAATAAGGACACTATAAATAATACGTATTTTGAATCGGTACTTGTTGTTGTTGTTAGTACCACATGATCATACACCTTGGGATGGTGTTATTGCAAATTGAATCCTTTAATGGTGGCAAATGAAACTGTTGTCTGCTGTTTTCTATATGTGTTAATGTTTTTAACAAAAACATATTTTGGCAGCATATGAGAATCATCTCCATTGGAGATGATTCTCATGTGCTGTCAAAAAATGTTGAAACAAGAAAATGTGGCCTTTCAGCACACAAAAGCCGGACAGACACACAGACGGACACACAGTCCGAACACACTATGCCTCCCGAATCCACTGAGACCAGGGGCATAAAAACAGTTTTCCTATGGTGATCGATCGACGTTATCAAAAAATGAATTTAAAATATATACGACAAATTCAAACATCGACACCTAAGGATTCAAAATTCCAAATATAAATTAAATACAAAGCCAACAATAAAACTATGAAGTGTTATCGAGATCTATAAATAGTTTGCAGATCCAAAAACGAAACAAAAAAAACCTGAGAAAGTCTGGGAAAAGTAAATTTAATATATGTTTAATATATGTCTTTTAACCCTTTCCCTGTTTTGCGATATTTCGACTCTTCCAAATCGAAAACATCTGAATAAAAGAAATCAAATGCTGGGTCAAATGAGGGTTAAATTATCTGATAGAGTAGAAAACATTGTGGGAAAAGGAGAAATTGCTTGTTACAAGCAATTTCTCCTTTTCCCACAATGTTTTCTAAAGACATCTTCTGCAGAGGCGTGAAAAGTCGTTTCTATCAGGGAAAGGGTTAAAGGTACATGCCCACTCAGTAGACACAAACTGTTCTTTATATCAGAGACATCATCGGAGACATTTTCTGGCACAAAAAAATATTCATTCGCCATTACCCCACGTAATGATTGGCATTATGATACATTTTAGATCAGACGTCAATTTCCACACTGATATCAGGGGCGATAACCGTGTTTCCTTAAAATGTTAACGGACATTACTATTTATTCTCTGTATTTATTTTTTGATGTGCAATGATCATACATTATAATCTGTTGAATATATTATTTTTAAGGTGACGCATTTAATTAGTATAAATAAGTAACAAATATCATGCCTCATTTGCACATGAAAATAGCCTGATACCACCGCGCGTCACTATCAGTAAACATTACTAAATGATTATATCTGTATAGCGGGCACTCGTAATGTTTAGAACTGGCGGAATAATGACACAGTTATACACTTATTTAATTCCTATATATATAAAGACCATTTTGTGGCTATTGAGTGGGCATGTACTGTATGAAATATTGAGTGGGCATGTACTGTATGAAATATTGAGTGGGCATGTACTGTATGAAATATTGTGGCCATGTACTGTATGAAATATTGAGTGGGCATGTACTGTATGAAATATTGAGTGGGCATGTACTGTATGAAATATTGAGTGGGCATGTACTGTATGAAATATTGAGTGGGTGTACTGTATGAAATATTGAGTGGCCATGTACTGTATGAAATATTGAGTGGGCATGTACTGTATGAAATATTGAGTGGCCATGTACTGTATGAAATATTGAGTGGGCATGTACTGTATGAAATATTGAGTGGGCATGTACTGTATGAAATATTGAGAATTGTAGACACATTATTTTGATATTTTATACGTAACTGTGACATTACATGGGGCCAATGGCCTTGTGAAATGTGTATTCCCAGATCTATATGTGAATCTGCACAGTTTTATCAGGGCATGCATGGTCAGAGTAAGCAACAGAGCTCCAGATAAGTTTTGTATCTAAAGAGTATTTTCCCCCATATTTCAAATTTAACACGTATTTTACTTTTACAAATGTATTATTGATTTTCTTCTAAATAGGGAACAAATGAAAAAACAATAAAACAAATTTAAAAATTCACTTACTTGAGCTGCAAAAAGCTGCAAAAAGCAAACACTTTTTGCAACTCAACTAAGTAAATTTTCAACTTTATTACAGTATTTTCACTACTAAATTTGAAAATCAATCCATATTTTCACATTGCTGTGAGTATTTTGTACTTCCACTTTTGATAATCAATGCGTATTATGCTAAAATAAGTGCGCAAAATACGCCAATACGCACCTTATCTGGAGCTCTGAAACAATGTATAATGCTTCTACATGTATCAAGTTACAAGTTGCAAGAGTTTGCTAGAGGATCAGGAGTTAGACTGGCCACAACTTTGAGGGAGTAATCATTTATTTTTCCTGAAATGCATTATTTCATATAGAACTAACAAATGCATATATTTCATGATTAAAAGTATGCAGAATTATTATACTGAATTTATTACATTATCACAGCCAAATTGGCTGTGATAATGTAATAAATTCAGTATAATAAAAATTAATAAATTTATCATAAAATTGAAAATTTCTCCCTCAAAGTATACTTTGCTACTAAAGTATACTTTGCAATGTTGATGAAACAGCCTGTTTGTCCAAGAAATGGGGTATATGGGTTTTGCGACCAGTGTAGATACAGATCAGCCTGTGCATCACACAGTCTGATCAGGAGCTGCAATGTTTGCTATCACATCACAAAAACATCTGGAATGCTTGTAACAAGCAATATAGGTAATCATCAGGCTACAGGTGTGTGAAAATTTGATCAAAAGCTACATTGTCCACAAATCCTATAAGCCCCATTTCTCCAAACCCAGATACATAATGTCAGTAGGGATATTCTATATAACATAATGGGTTAATTCTCATTATCATTTTATCCCGTCAACACAGTGAGTATGTGCCGTGAAACACGGTGCCGTGAAACATTTTTGATATCCAGTCAATACCATTTTTGCATTTTACAGCCATTTGTAGGTGTTGACGGGATAAATAGAATAGTAGGTTAGTGCCGTGAATGGGAAAAAATATCTGGCGCGGCACGGAAACGGGATGTGCTCGGCAGAGCCTCGCCCATCCCGTTTCCTGAGCCTTGCCAGATATTTTTTCCCATTCACGGCACTAACCTACTATTCTCTATCTATTTTCCTTATTTCTGAACCAAAGTATATGTTGTGACACTCATTTGAACAGTCTCGGCGAGACGGTTCAAATGAGTGGTCACAACATATACTTCTGATGAGAAATAAAGAAATTCTTGATATTTTTCCAAGCACAGGTTGAAGTAACGGACCGAGGTTGATAAATACATTAAATATACCAAAAAGCATTAATAAGTGAGAATCTTTTTTTCGATAAAGTTGAAGATATTCTGTGTATACGAGGGAGTAAAGAAATTTTTTTAAACTTTTTTTCCCCACTTATTAATGCTTTTAGGTATATTTAATGTATTCATAGACCTCGGTCCGTTACTTCAACCTGTGGATCCAACCAGGGTTAGTTAGTATGAAAGCAATACAATTACAATGTAGTCCCATATCAAGGTGCATGATCACGTGGTTATAACAACAACAACACTGACTGAAAGTGTTGAAATCTTGCCCACTCCAAAGTAAGTATTATTTTATATTTTCCTTAATTTTGATGAAATATGGCGCAGCAAACGCGTCTTTGTGAGCTGCATTTGGTCATCCAGGGAGTTTGGCACAGACTTATGTCGTTTTTGGGAAGAATTGATTCTTCGCAAAAACGACAGAGATCACCAAATGCAGCTTAACAAGACGCGTTTGATGCGCCATATTTCATCAAAATCCGTTACATAATATGGACAATATAAAATAATACATACTTTGAATCGGATGGATTCTGGAAGTTTCAGTACTGGTTGTTGTTGTTAGTACCACGTGATCATACACCTTGCATATTGGCGCTATATGCGCTTTACGTTGACAATTCGTTTACGTCATTCTCTCCGCTGTTCGCAAGCACTTCCTGCCTGCTTAAACATTGTTTATGCCACTTAATCACTTAATCACTAGCAACAGACGACGTTCAGCGGAATTTTCTGACCATATACTTATATTATATTATATTTCTATTACAATATTTCAGATCAAAACATTTGAATATTAGGGTAGCGCCGGTGCTCGTTACTATGGATACCAAAATGGACATATAATGTGCAACCTTCAAGCATTTTTAAATGCGAATATATCAATTTTTGCACAATTGTTAGATGTATATTGGTGTAACATGTTAGGTTTCTGTACTTTGTAATAAACAAACTATAGCCAAAGTCCACATATTTTTTGATCACCCCTCGTATGTATAAATAGCTTGAATAGAAATTTTCACCAAACAAGAGTAACAGTGAAATGGTGGCAATTTTGTCTTGACCACGCTAACACCAAGTGCCCATGCGTATAAAACCTTCTAAGCATCTACTCCATTCTCATACTCAAAATCAGGAAGTTTGATCGGTCGAGACTGAGCTGTGCTCAGTCTCGACCAAGCAAACTGCCTGGCTGTCGAGTACAAGTTTGAGAACATACTCGGAACATTTTATAAGCGCAGCTTGGTTTAAGATTCACCAGAGGATAATTTAGACATGCCATGGGATTTTGCACATTTGTGTAATTTCATGAAATACGTTTACAAAATTTACAATATTTTCCGTAAATGGTGCCAAAACTTGACAAAATTTTCACAGTACATGTGGAATTATATTCTGCATTTACTCTGAAAATGTGGTCAATTTTTGTAAACGTATTTAATAAATTACGCAGATGTGTGTTTGTGAGTATATTTATGGATGCGAGTGGATTAGTGGGGTTTATGGGTTTTGCGACCAATGTAGATCAAGATCACCTTGTGCATTTGTACAGTCTGATCAGGATCTGCACAGTTCGCCATTACATTACACTTTGTTCCCTCAATTTAACAATTTGTTCCCTCATATTAACAATTCGTTCCACAATATAACAATTTGTTCCCAATGGGAACAAATTGTTCATTCGTGGGAACGAATAGTCATTTTGTGGGAACAAATTGTTCATTTGTGGGAACGAATTGTCATTTTGTGGGAACAAATTGTTAATTCGAGGGAACAAATTGTTAAATCGAGGGAACAAATTGTTATATCATGGGAACAAATTGTTAATTCGAGGGAACAAATTGTTAAATCGAGGGAACAAATTGTTAATTGAGGGAACAAATTGTTATTTCGTGGGAACAAATTAATAAAAACCAGATGGCCGCGGCCCGCATGTCGAGCCCGCCGAGGCATTTGATGGTCTCGGAGTGTATTTATTTGAAGTTTAAATGAAGGGTTGTGGAGATATAAGGTATGTAAAAGCTTTAATGCAAACTTTAGTCATTTTACCTTGATCTTGGTCATGTGGGCCACATGGGTGGGCTATAGAATGAAAATATGGATGATAATAAAGAATTATTTGAAGTTTGAAGTAAATCGGAAGTCATGGATTTGGCATGACCTGATAGTGAACCATTAGAGGAAGGAATTTATGAAATATGAAGACGTGGGGTGAAAGGAAACAGAAATTAAAACAAATTTCCCTCAAGGTTAAGTTTATGAATTCACTAAGTAAGACTTTGACCTTGGGGTCAGCAGGGGTATGATGGTCGCGGATTTGTCAAAGCATGATAGTTTATGAATGCACTAAGATTGTGACCTTGACCTTGGGGCTAATGGGGGGCATGATGGTCGTGGACTTGTTATAGCATGATAGTCAATCATTAGAGAAAGGCATGTGTGAAATATCAAGACGTTTGGTGAAAGGAAACAGAAATTATAACAAATTTCCCTGAAATATAAGTTTATGAGTGCACTAACATTGTGACCTTGACCTTGGGGTTAGCGGTGGTATGACGATCATGGATTTGTCACAGCATGATAGAGATACCATTAGAGAAAGACTTGTGTGAAATATCAAGAAGTGGGACGAAAGGAAACAGAAATTATAAAAAATTCTCTCAAGTTTAAGTTTATGAATGCCCTAAGTTGTGACCTTGACCTTAGGGTTAGCGGTTATGATGGTCGTGGATTTGTCACATCATGATAGTGAATCTTTAGAGAAAGTCATGTGTGAAATATCAAGACGTTTGGTGAAAGGAAACAGAAATTATAACAAATTTCCCTCTAGGTTAAGTTTATGAATGCACTAAGATTGTGACCTTGACCTTGGGGTTAACAGGGGTATGATGGTCGTGGATTTGTCACAGCATAATAGTGAATCATTAGAGAAATATCTGAAATATCATGATGTTTTGTGAAAGGAAACAGAAATGATAGCAAATTTTCCCCAAGGTTAAGTTTTTGAATTTTTGAAGACGGATGGATGGACGGACAGACAGAAGTAATTAGACCTTGACCTTGAACAAGAATGCCGCATGGGTGTGGTATTGAATGAAAATATGGATGATGATAAGGAAGTATATGAAGTTTGAAGTCAATCCGACTTACCATTGCAGAGATAATGGGTATGCAAAACCTTTAAGTCGGTCGGACGGACGGAAGGACGGAAGGACGGACGGATATACCTCTCGACTTCGTAGGCCGGGGATATAAAAACAATTTTCCCATGGAAATTTAACATTGGGCAAAAGAGCTGGAGAGTGACCAGGAGGGTTGAAAAAAAAACAACATTAGAAAGTGACTCCGAAACTAGATGACTTGGAAATGATGTAACTAAGAAATATATTTTGAAAATCGGTCCACAAATTTCAAATTATTTTTAGCCCCCATGTTAAATTCCATGTAGAAATATTGTATTTTCCATATTATCTATGTGAACCAAACAAAATCTAAACACACAACAACAAATCTCTACTCAACAACCAACTACGTACATATATTAGACTACGAACATTTAGAACACAACACAATTACGTACCGTTTTGGTTTGTCCCTATATGCAACAAAAAATCCATCATCACATTTTGAGAAAGCATGTTAGCAGTATGTTTTACATTGCACAGCTTATAAAATTAAATTAAAAATCTATTATTTATTAATTAATGTTTTATTAACCCTTTCACCCCTAAGTAACTGGATTTGATTTTGATACAATCCAATCCAATTGTCACAAAATGATTTTCAGACCAGTCCATTTATGCAAAGGGCTGGTTTTGTTTTCAAAAATATTAAAATTACTTGCAAAAAGTGCAGATCCTGATGAGACTGGTCGTCACGAGCCGGCTCTTATGGATCTACACTTTTTGCCAATACCACTATACAGGCCTCGCAGTGGTGTTGAAAGGCTAGCGGAGCCATTAAACATGTTTTCCGACCTATCATTTTCTGATATACCCCGCAAATTTCAAAATTACAATGAGGTTAACCTATTTCTAATGCACTCCTTTACTACTGGCGTAGGAATACATATTGAAATAATTTGTGACTGTTCATCAACAATGATATACCTGTAATGTATGACCATCAGCCAATCAGATTTATAGAGTGCATTAGAAAGTGGTGTTGAAAGGGTTAAAAAACATGTCATTTGAAGCAGCATACTATTCTACAGACTACATGGTGACAAGTGTAGTTCCTGATCTGGGGCTACACTAATCACAAAAGTATTTTGTGATTCCACATTTTTCCACATGAAATGCCATGGTGCATCACATGATATTTCATGATGTGTCACATGACTTACTGCGGAAGATCTGGTTTCTTGGAACCAGGTTTTTCTTTGTCCATGCGGTACGTCGGTGTGACAGTGGCCATCTTGGTCTTCTTGCGATTCTCAATAATCTTCTTTCGTCTAGCAACGTTCTCTCGCTTCTTACTGTTCAAGGAAAATATTCATTCATTTTTTATTATATGTTATCTCCCTTGAGATAGCATATTATGTCACACAAATTTATATGAGGGCAGCCATATTGTTGTGCTACGCCTAAATGGCGAGTACGACCAAGAAAATAGTGCCCAACTTATCATACAGCGTTTTGGTCTGTCTTGCTTAGTTTCTAAAACTCTATATATACTGTTCTCTCTATAGGTTTCACAGCTTTGGGCTCAGTTTAGCAGTTAAATTCTGGAAAATACGAATTAAAACATTTCGTGCATATGAATACAGCAGCTATTATCTTTAGTTCTCACAGTTAGCCGCCAGTTTCGTACAATTTTTCCTGGGAGTTTCAAACAGTAATTTATTCAAGAGAAAAAATATGGATGGGAATGGGTTTGCACAGTACATTTGCCCCTGGATTGAGAAAATATGCAACTTTCAGTCTCTAGTTCCGCAAGTAATCAGTTTTAGTGGAGATAACATATTTCAGTACTTTCGGTACTTTGATTTAGTTAATGATGTTTAACCCTCACTACGCGGGAGACGAACATTGTTGTCTGCTGTTTTTCATTTCTGCCTTAATTCTTAACAAAAAACCTGTTTTGACAGCACATGAGAGGGGGGCGGGTGGGGGGGGATTCAAAAATCAAAACTGAAAATATATACTCACTCTTGAAATTAGAATAACCTGATCTCTTGCCAGGTGCTCACCACACCAGAGTCACTTAGCATTACTCCCTAAAAGTAATAGGATTATTACTAATCTTACTACTTTTATACTTGGTACAACTGGATTCAACTCAGATGTACCAGAAAGCCAAAAATGTATCTGAGGGCCAAACCAGGGATATCATGATTCTGGTAAGGAAGAACTGAATTGCTAAATTACCCTTCACATCCTCCAACCCAACCGACCGCCCAATCAAACGAAGATGTAGCAGATTAATTCGTTCAATGATTGACTGATTGATTGGAGTATTATATCCCTTCAATAGCAAGGTTGTTTACAGATTGGAATGTGTCTATGTTGGGAATATAATACATCTAGCACTGAAAGTACATACAATAGAAACTTTTAGCATGGAAAGGCAGTGTCCTGATCTGGTGCCAGGCATCTATACTACACCAGTCCTGTTCACTTGATCCCAGGTGTGAATCCCAGAGAAATTCACCATCAAAATATGAGACAGTATCGCCATGTGACTTTGTACCTAAGAATATGTGCGATATCTCATGACAAATATTTACAAAATTTACGATATTTTCAGTAAATGACATCAAAGGTTGACAAAATTTTCATGGCAAATGTGGAATTTCGATTTCGAGTTTGCTTTGAAAATGTTGTCATCTTCCGACATCATTTAAAGAAAATATCACAGTTCTGTAAATATACTGAATGAAAAATTGCACATGTAATTCTTAGGTACAAAATCACACGGCGTGTCTAATATGTAAATCCTAATTCATCTTTAAGAGTTACATACCCTCACAGCCTTCACCAGATACAGTGGAACCTCTCTACACATGGCGCCCTGGGAGGTCCCCAGGGTGTCCTGTGTAGAGAGGTTCCACAGAAATTCAGGTAAATGAACACTCAAAACAATGTTAATTTGTGTGTTTCAACATGAACAGGTATTATTGCCATATCTAAATGAGAACACAATGTTTAAATGATTCAGGCTTGCCTGTCTAACAAAGTATTATATTCAAGCACAATGCCACTCTTTCCCAAACAAGACAAGCCGGTCTATTTGAGAAAACCTCTACAGGATCACACACAAGCAAGAGCAGCCTGTCACCCGGATCAAGACAAGCCGATCTGTTAGAGAAAACCTCTACAGTATCACACACAAGCCAGAGGAGCCTGTCACCCGGACCAAGACAAGCCGGTCTGTTAGAGTAAACCTCTACAGGATCACACACAAGCCAGAGCAGACTGCCACCCGGACCAAGACAAGCCGGTCTGTTAGAGAAAACCTCTTAGGATCACAAGCCAGAGCAGCATGTCACCCGGACCAAGACAAGCCGGTCTGTTAGAGAAAATCTCAACCGGATCACACACAAGCAAGAGCAGCCTGCCACCCGGACCAAGACAAGCCGGTCTGTTAGAGAAAACCTCTACAGGATCACACACAAGCCAGAGCAGCCTGTCACCCGGACCAAGACAAGCCGGTCTGTTAGAGAAAACCTCTACAGGATCACACACAAGCAAGAGCAGCCTGTCATCAGGACCAAGAAAAGCAGGTCTGTTAGAGAAAACCTCTACATGATCACACACAAGCCAGAGCAGCCTGTCAACCGGACCAAGACAAGCCGGTCTGTTAAAGAAAATCTCTACAGGATCACACACAAGCCAGAGCAGCCTGCCACCCGGACCAAGACAAGCCGGTCTGTTAGAGAAAACCTCTACAGGATCACAAGCCAGAGCAGCCTGTCACCCGGACCAAGACAAGCCGGTCTGTTAGAGAAAACCTCTACAGGATCACACACGCAAGAGCAGCCTGTCACCAGGACCAAGAAAAGCAGGTCTGTTAGAGAAAATCTCTACAGGATCACACACAAGCAAGAGCAGCCTGCCACCTGGACCAGGACAAGCCAGTCTGTTAGAGAAAACCTCTACAGGATCACAAGCCAGAGCAGCTTGTCACCCGGACCAAGACAAGCCGGTCTGTTAGAGAAAACCTCTACAGGATCACACACAAGCAAGAGCAGCCTGTCACCTGGACCAAGACAAGCCGGTCTGTTAGAGAAAACCTCTACAGGATCACACATGCAGAGGCAGCCTGCCACCTGGCGGGACAAGCCAGTCTGTAATGAGAAAACCTCTACAGGATCACACACGCAAGAGAAGCCTGCCACCCGGACCAGACAAGCGGTCTGTATAGAGAAACCTTACAGGATACCACAAGCCAGAGCAAGCAGTCACGCGACCAAGACAAGCCGGTCTTTAGAGAAAACCTCTACAGGATTCACACACAAGCCAGGCAGCCTGCACCCAGACAAGACAAAAGCGGTCTGTTAGAGAAAACCTATACAGGATCACACACAGCAAGAGCAGCCTGCCACCAGGGGACAAGACAAGCAGGTCTGTTGAGAAAACCTCTACAGGGATCACACCAAGCCAGAGCAGCCTGCCAACGGACCAAAACAAGCCGGTCTGTTAGAGAAAACCTCTACAGGATCACACACAGGCAAGAGCAGCTGCCACCAGGACATGAAAGCGTTGTTAGAGAAAACCTCTACAGGATCACACACAAGCAGAGAAGCCTGCCACCGGACCAAGACAAGTACGGTCTGTTAGAGAAAACCTCTACCAGGATCACCAGCCGAGCGCCTGTCAACCGACAAGACAAGTCGGTTGTTAGAGAAAACCTTACAGGATCACACACAAGCAAGAGCAGCCTGTCACCCGGACAAGACAAGCCGGTCTGTTAGAGAAAACCTCTACAGGATCACCACACGCAAGAGCAGCCTGCACCTGGACCAAGACAAGCGGTCTGTTACAGAAAGACCTATACAGGATCACACACACAAGAGGCAAGCCTGCCACCCGGACCAGACAGCGGTTGTACAGAAAACCTTACAGGATCACACACAAGCCAGAGAGCCAGTCACCCGGACTAAGACAAGCCTCTTGTTAGAGAAAACTCTTACAGGAGCACACACAAGAGAGCAGCCTGCCACCCGGACCAAGACAAGCCGGTCTGTTTGGAGAAACCCTCTACAGGATCACGGTCGTTAGAGACTACAGGAGCACACAAGCCAAGAGCAGCCTGCCACCCGGACCAAGACAAGCGTCTGTTTTGAGAAACCCTCTACAGTTCACACCAAAAGCAGAGCAGCCTGCCCACCCGGACATGACAGCGGGTTTGGTTAGAGACTACAGGATCACACAAGCAAGAACAGCCTGCCACCTGGACCAAGACAAAGCCGGTCTGTAGAGAAACCTCTACAGGATCACACCACAAAGCCAGAGAAGCCTGCCACTGGACCAAGACAAGCCGGTCTGTTAGAGAAACCCTCTACTAGGATCACACACAAGCAAGAGCACAGCCTGCCACCAGGACCAAGACAAGCCGGTCTGTTAGAGAAAACCTCTACACGGATCACACACATCCCTAAACTAGAGCACCTTTCACCCTCAGACCTAAGACAGCCGTCTGTTAGAGAAAACCTCTACAAAGATCACACACAACAAGAGCAGCCTGTCACCCGGACCAAGACAAGCCGGTCTTGTAGAAAAAAACCTCTACAGGATCACACACAAGGCTCATAGCCAAGCCTGTTACCGGACCAAAACAAGCCGGTCTGTTTAGAGAAATCCTCTAAAACAGATCACACACTAGCAAGGGCAGCCTGCCACCCGGACCAAGACAAGCCGGTCTGTTAGAGAAAACCTCTACAGGATCACACACAAGCCAGAGCAGCCCATCACCTGGACCAAGACAAGCCGGTCTGTTAGAGAAAACCTCTACAGGATCACACACAAGCCAGAGCAGCCTGTTACCCGGACCAAGACAAGCCAGTCTGCTAGAGAAAATCTCTACAGGATCACACACTAGCAAGAGCAGCCTGTCACCCGGACCAAGACAAGCCGGTCTGTTAGAGAAAACCTCTACAAGATCACACACAAGCAAGAGCAGCCTGTCACCCGGACCAAGACAAGCCGGTCTGTTAGAGAAAAGCTCTACAGGATTTAATAAAAATAATTTTAGCACGAGATCTTTGTCTCTTATTTTTTTAAGTCACCAGATGCATTTTTGCATGTCAATTAAACATGTGGTTTACATAATATGTTATGGGGGCATATATTATATGCTGACTAAAACTAATATAACCTCTTAAGATGTGAAAGATCACCAGATTTTCATCGGACACGATTGCCATGGGATTTAACATATTTTTTGCAGGATAGTGTTTTTGATCGATCAGGTGGCGAATTTACAATATGTTTTTATTTGACCGTGACAACAAAATGCTCTGACATGCAGGGATATTTCTGAGGCAGCGATTTCTGAGAACCAAAGTACAGTAGAACCTCTCTAAACCGGACACCATGGAGACCTCCCAGGGTGTCCGGTTTAGAGAGGTTCCACTATACTTGTTTTATAGCCTTCTTATTCAATTCTGGTACTTACTTCCAGAAGTGGAGGATAACGGCCAGCAAGATGACCGCCAACAGCACCGCACAGGCGATCGGGATGATAATCATGTTGAGCTTGCTGTTAATCGGGATGCCGTGGTATTCACTGCCCGCGTACGTGATCCAATAGCCCGTGTCATCGTATATGCCCTGTCTCGCAGCACCAGCAATAGCTGGAATTGGACAGACATGGCACACAAACTGATAAACATGAGGACTTTATTTGAGTTCAATTCCTTGTTGATACAGGCTCCTATCACAGGTGACGGGGAAAAAAATCACATGACGGTGTATATATATAGATATAGGTATCTCTACACGTATACAACAGACTATCAGATTAGTTGTTCCCATCACCTGTGGCTCCTATGGACCGTTTCACTAAACTTTGTACGACTAAAATGTTCGTAAGTGCATATTTAGGATCGCCTGGAAATTTCAATTGATGGATTTACATTTATTGAGCATAGGCTGCATGCATATGCAGCCTATGCTCAATAAATGTAAATCCAATAATTGTTTACAAGAAAACATTGTTAATGTGAAATGTACAGACTATCATAATTTTGCACTTACAAATATTTTAGTCGTATGAAGTTTGGTGAAACGAGCTCCTAGCTGATATTTAGAATAGCTATATGACATTTTGTGAATACATATATATACATGTATATATTTTGTGAATATGTCTGTACTCAAAACCACACATAGCTCAGATTCAACCAATCAATTCAAATTTGTACTAGAAATCACAGTTTGATTGGCTGAGACCGGGCATAGCTGAGCTATGCTCAATCTCAGTCAATCAAACTGTGAGATTTCAAGTGCGAACAGGTATTATGGATATTATTTCATCTCAGTCAACAACTGATACAATGAAACTTGCATTTATCCTGGTCCTTATGCATGTTCACAAACAGTTTCTTTGTTTGCTGGGGTTTAACGACCTATCAACAGCTAAGGTAATTTAATGCCGGGTTAATGGGTATAGTACTAAATCCCATATATTACCTGTACAAGTACATGTACATGTTCAAGTACATGTACAAATGGGGGGAAAATCCCAAAATCAGAACTGAATATTTACAATAAAAAAAATATATATTCAGCCCTGAAATCAGAATAATCCTGATCTGATGCCAGGTCCTCGCCACACCAGAATCACTTGCCCCCCTCCCAAAAGCAGTAGGTTCAGTAATAATCTTACTACTTTTATAATGGGCAATAACCCAATTGTTCACAGATTACGATCATACTGAGTGATATCGAGCATAAATTTGGTTGGATATTAGATACAAAGTTTTATAAGATTTATTTATTTCATTTGGTAAACTTCTTAACTGGACTAATGGACAGACACACAGACACAGAGTCCAAACATTATAGGCCTCTCGTCTCTACCGAGACCAGTAGCTGATTTCACCAACATTGCAAAGTATACTTATCTAGCAAAGTATACTTTGAGGGAGAAATTTTCAATTTTATGATAAATTTATTAATTTTTATTATACTGAATTTATTACATTATCACAGCCATTTTGGCTGTGATAATGTAATAAATTCAGTATAATAATGTTGCATACTTTTAATCATCAAATATATGCAGTCGTTAGTTCTATATGACATATATTGCATTTCGGGAAAAATAAATGATTACTCCCTCAAAGTATACTTTGCTAGATATTAAGTATACTTTGCAATGTTGGTGAAGTAGGCTACAGGTGCATAAACAGTCTGGGGATTTTATTTTTAATCTTAAATTATTGTTTCATGTAATTGGGTCAAAGAATTTTAAGTGACAGATTCTATTCCTCACAAGCCCTGAAATAAATTACTAAATTATTATTTTATTTGAATAAATTGTCACGTCACGAAACATAAAAATATTTTGTTTTTTTCCACACAAACTTACATAAATTTCAATAAAAAACAAACACCCTCCCACCTATGCCAATTCTGTTCTCAAATGTGGGTGAGAATGATTTGTTCGTGGCCTTACCCTCAACAGCTGAGCTGTGTACAACACACTGCAAGGTGCCTGTGGAGTTCAATGATGATGGGAGGTCGATATAAATCTGCAATAACATATCCTTCAGGTCGTTCTTGGGATACCCTGCCTGCACGCCGACGTTCAGATCCTTGAACCTATATCAGGGCACAATATTCACCAGGGGGCCGTTTCACTAAGCTTAAAACGACTAAAATGTTTGTAAGTACAAAGTTATGATAGTCTGTAAATTGCACATTAACAATGTTTTCTTGTAAACAATTATTGATGGATTTACATGTATTGAGCATAGGCTGCATATGCAGCCTATGCTCAATAAATGTAAATCCATCAATTGAAATTTACAGACGATCCTAAATTTGCACTTACGAACATTTTAGTTTAGTGAAACGGGCCCCAGTCTTATAAATAGGTTAACAAACTTGAAAACTCATGAGTTAAGCTTTTCTGAGAGCAACAAATGGGGCATCTTTAATGTGAGACTTGGCGGAATTTGTTGGCTGAATGTCACGCTGCTTAGTTTACACTAAGCAGCGTGACATTAAACCAACGAAATCCGCCAATTCTAATGCATAATGATGCCTCAAGTAGTTCTAACTTAAAGGGAAGTTATTTGTGGTTATCAAAGTTCCGTAGCCTATATTTATAAGACTGGTCTACACACGTAAGCACATGTGGGCCATCAAACAACAAAAGGGAACTTACATATCTTTACTTTAAACAATATTTATTACATAATATGGTACAGTTATATATAATGGCATTGCAACGTTTATGACCAGCATAGCCCCAGATCAGCCAGCACTAAGAGCAAACTGCTCGGGGCATATGCTGTTCATATTTCAGTTACTCAAATATCTTTGTTGCTGTCAGCAAAACAATTAGATTGAATTCATATTGTCCTAAGTCATTTTACCTTGACCTTGAGCACAAGGGCTGCATGGGTTGGCTATAGTATGAAAATATGAATGATGACGAATACGCATATGAAGTTTCAAGCCAATTAATCCGAATTAACAGAGATACCGTAGTTAGTCGATGACAACTTGAACACAAATCGCAGACAGATGGACGGACAGATGGATGGACAAACAGGGTGGTTACTATATATAGCCAAAAAATATTTTGGGTACATAGCAAACAACAGCAGACTACAATTGTTGATTCCCGCCTTATAAGGAATAAGGAGACATACGCGTCAGTACAGCAAGCTTCTAGGCCACAGTCCGCCAGATTGTCAGCGCAGTAGGTGTTGGCGGCGTCGGCAACTCGTGCCGACACTTTCGCAGAGTTATCCTCCGCATTCCACTGTAAAATACAAGATGCTTTCTTAACTCTTTGCATGCTGGGAAACTTTTGGGCTATAAATAGTTCAAAACTAGCGGACAAAAAATCATCATATTTTCTTGTATTATTTCTCCCAGTAAATATCATGAATATGTCTTGGAATTTCATTAGAATTGAGTCCTGAGGACTCAATTCTAATGAAATTTCAAGACATATTTACAGAGAGAAATAAAACATATACCGGTACTCCTAATTCGTTTGGCGGATATTTTCGCCGCTAGCATACAAAGAGTTAAATGATCAACTGATTAAGTACATTTAATTTAATATGGCTTAAAGGTACATGCCCACTCAGGAGGCACAAACTGTTCTTTAAAGGAATTAAATAAGTGTATAAGTGTGTCACTATTCCACCACAGGTTGAAGTAACGGACCGAGGTCTATAAATACATTAAATATGCCTAAAAGCAATCCATAAATGAAAAAAAATAAGCTAAAAATATTTTTGTTACTCCCTCTATAACACTTATACATGTATAACACAATTTATTTTAGCTTATTTATTTTTCATTTATGGATGCTTTTAGGCATATTTAATGTATTTATAGACCTCGGTCCGTTACTTCAACCTGTGTATTCCACCAGCTCTAAACATTACGAGTGTCCGCTATACAGATATAATCATGTAGTAATGTTTATATTACTGACAGTGACGCGCAGTGTATCAGGCTATTTTCATATGCAAATGAGGCATGATATTTTTTAATTATTTATACTAATTAAATGTGTCACCTGAAAAAAATAATAGTTTCGACAGGTTATGAGGGATGATCATTGCACATCAAAAAATAAATACAGATAATAAATAGTAATGTCCGTTAACATTTTAAGGGAACATGGTTATCACCCCTGATATCAGTGTAAAAATTTACGTCTGATATAAAATGTACAATCAATACATGGGGTAATGGTGAATTAATTTTTATTTTGCCAGAAAATGTCTCCGATGCTGTCTGATGTTATAAATAACATTGTGTGTCTACTGTGGGCAAGTACCTTTAACACTACAAAACATCTTATACATGCACGGGCAGGTAAGTTTTAAAATATGCAACATATGAAGCAAGAATAAATATTGTTACATGGTTTCCGTTGTTTGCACATATGTGCAAACAAATAGCGCGTGCTGTTTGCACATGGCTTTAGGCAATGCTCATTCCGGGGCCGCGCGTAATGGAAGTGCCTTCATGACGTCACTACGCGGAAGTGCCTTCATGACGTCACTACTTCATGACGTTCATGACGCGGCCCCGGAATATGCATACCGAAAATTATCTACGTGAATGGGACGATTTTATAAAAGTACTGAAAATACTGAATATAAGGCTCAAATTACATCAGTTTTTTGTTGGAAATGTAACAATAACGTTTGATCATGTCCAGCCGTGTGCAAACGTTTGCTGTGGCCCTCGGGAACTGTTTGAACCCGCGGCCTTGGGGTTCAAACAGTTCCCTCGGGCCACAGCAAACGTTTGCACATGGCTGGACATGATCAAACCTTATATTATTGTAACTATAGTTCTTGTATTGCAGTATTAGATGCAATCTCATTCTCATTTTTTTAATTGACTGTTTAGGGTTTTATGTCCGTTCAATAGCAAGGTACAGTGGAACCTCTCTAAACCGGACACCAAGGAAACACCTGTAATCATATTTTTGACGAGTTTCTTGGTCATTTATCTGGTATACTTTTATGGAGAAATAAATGAAACTACAAATGTGGCCTGTCAGCACACGAATACCCCCACTGGCAGCCAAAGAAAACGAGGCATTTTTGATTATAAGCCATTTAATTCAGCCGAGCGTTACGCATCAAGTCTGTGACCTTGACCCTGTGCATAGTGTGATAATCCATGCATCGGTGTAGAAGATATAGAGCGGAAGGGAATTTCAATAGGTTTGACCTTCAACTGTGACCTTGACCTTGGACGTAGGTGCGTGGTTATTGATCGTGACACACCTTCTCATCATGAGAAACATTTGTGCCAAGCCATTTGATAATCCATGCATGGGTGTAGAAGATATAGAGCGGAAGGGAATTTCGATAGGTTTGACCTTTGACCTTCAACTGTGACCTTGGACGTAGGTGCGTGGTTATTGATCGCGACACACCTTCTCATCATGAGAAACATTTGTGCCAAGCAATTTGATAATCCATGCATCGGTGTAGAAGATATAGAGCGGAAGGAAATTTCAATAGGTTTGACCTTTGACCTTCAACTGTGACCTTGACCTTGGACGTAGGTGCGTGGTTATTGATTGCGACACACCTTCTCATCATGAGAAACATTTGTGCCAAGCCATTTGATAATCCATGCATCGGTGTAGAAGATATAGAGCGGAAGGGAATTTCCAACAGACCGACAGACCGACAAGCTGACTCCCATATACCCCCAACAAACTTTGTTTGTGGGGGTATAATGATCATATTTTCCAGAAAAAATATATTGTATCTACAGAGTACAGACTGAAATGGGTTAATATATGAATCGATCCTTAAGGTTAAATATATGCATACCCTCCCATCCTCCACCTTACTGTCTGTTCCACGTTTTGCTGCCGACGAACATGTGAACATTAAATCTAAAAAATATTTAAAAGTAAGTAGTTTTTCATCAATAACAAAAAAGTCACCCCCAAAAAAATTATTTGATGAAATTCCATCAAATATTGATTTTATTACGGAAAAACGATTTTCCTATGGGAATTTAACATGGGAGTCAATTTCCGAAAATTTTGGAAATTGACTCCGAAACCTGGCGAGATAGCTTGAAATTGAAAATGATGTAACTAAGAAAACAAGTTAGATTTTGAAAATCGGTCCACAAATTAAAAAAATCTATTTTTAGCCCCCATGTTAAATTCCCATAGGAAAATTGTTTTTCGCAATACAATCAATTGATGGAATTTCATCAAATAATTTGATCGGCAGCAAAACGTGGAACAGACAGTAGTTTTGTGAACATGGAAGCATTTCAGTATGAATGCTTAATGCTTGGAAGACTTAGGGGCAAATACTGAAATTGTACAGAAAAAAAGTTACAAACCTTGTTAGTCTGAACTCTGTAAAATTTTAATTCCACACCATTTGCTGTTCTTTCAGCTGAAAGTATATGTTCAAATGGGACATAACATGATGCATCTATAAGAAAATATAACATCATGATGAACACAGGCTGAACAAATTTACCACACAGTGCTATTTTATTTCTGATCAGAGTAGTTCCCGATCAGCTGTGACACTCATAATGTACTAAATGTATATAGTATATACCAATTTGGTTGTAAGTGCAGCTTTTGCTGAACAATAAAGTGAATAGTGAATAGTGAAAATCATAGTTAGAATTGCACAGGCTGATCTGGATTTTCACTGGTTGAAAAGAGAATAAGCGCTATTGTCCAGTTGCGACAAAATTATGCATCAGTTAATACTTGGTCACAACAGCCTAACTGCAACACAGATGTGCATATTGATCAATCAAATAGTATATATATATATATATATGGCTGCAGCTGGAGAAATGGGTGCAACCAGTGTAGATCTAGATCAGCCTCACAGGTGGAAGTAACGGACTAAGATGTATAACTAGATTGGTCAGTAAGCGAGGCTTATGGAATACGCGTGGGCCCAGGTACCCCTAAATATGTAAATATTTTGCAAGTGTGTGGACTTGTGACCTTGACTCTGGGCTTAGCTGGCATGAACTTGAATTGAAGCAATGCGTGTGTGAAATGTGAAGCAGATCCGAGCAAGGAAATATAAGTTATAACCAATTTATCTGATGTTAAGTTTTGTAAAGAGGCTAAGTATGTGACCTTGACCTCGAGATCAGCGGGGATTTGTCACAGCATGATAGTAGAGCCTTAGAGGAATGCATGCATGAACTATTAAACATTTTCGATGAAAGAAATTGAAGTTATAACTTATTTCTCTGATGTTAAGCTTTGTAAAGAGACCAAGTATTTGACCTTGACCTTGGGATCAGCGGGGGTTGGACAGTCGTGGATTTTGCGCATCATGGTAGTAGAGCCTTACCGAAGTTACCGGAATGCATATGTGAAATATTAAGCATTTTAGATGAAGGAAATAGAAGTTATAACATATTTCTCTGATGTTAAGTTTAGTGACGGACGGATGCATGGACGGACAAACTTACATTTCGGACCTTAGAGGGTACTTGCTATATAAAAGATCAAAGGAAATACCCCGTAAGACACAATAGGCTTACGGGGTACGGAATAAGTTCCATTGTCTTCTATTGTCTTAGGCCATGCCCCCTACCCCATAAGTACCCTAATGTGTGCTCGGACAGACGGACAGACGGACAACCTGACTCCAGTGTACCCCCCCCCCACAACTTGTTGCGGGGGTATAGATACATTAAATAGACCTAAAAGCATCAATAAGTGAGAACAAAAAGTAAGGTAAAAAGAGTATTGTACACCAATAGTTTACATATTTTATTATTCATGCGGTCTTCTGAATGAAGGCAAGGGTTTTCAGAAAGTCAAATGTGTTTACACGAGTCAGAAAACTGTAACAACAGTCGTCAAACAAGTAACAAATTCATGGGCGGATTCAGGGGGGCAGACCCGGCGCGTGCCCCCCCCTAAAATTCGCCAAGTGCCATGTATTCCATGCATTTTTCGGTCGTTGTCTTATTGTTTCAAAATTTAAACGTTTTCAATCAAAAATCATGTCTAAACAAACTGTCTAAAAATCATGTCTAAACATACTGTCAATATTTTTGCTCCAAAATGCACCAGAACACAGGAAATGCGATGTAGATTTCAAAAGAATTCCGGGGGGGAATGCCCCTGGACCCCCCTAGCGCAATCCCGAGCTCTGCTCGGTCTACAAACGAGCTATGCTCGTTCGATAATATAGTCAAGTATTGCAAAATAGTTACGCCCCCCCTAACCCGAAATCCTGGATCCGCGCCTGAAATTGAGGTGTACAAATGCAGGTACATTGTGTGAAGCCAGGTACACTTACTCTAATGTGTTATAGGAGGGAGTAACACATTTTTATACCCACTATTTTTGTAAAAAAAAACGGGTATATTGTTTTCGTCACGGGTGTCCGTCCGTCCGTACGTCCGTCCGTCCGTACGTCCGTACGTCCGTCACGTTTCTTGTAACTCGAAAAACTTTTTCACCTTCATACCTACGCGCCTGATATTTGGTATGTAGCTTCGTTATCATGTGCAGATGCGCAAAGTGAATTTGGATTTTTGATCCGACCCTCCATCATGGATTATCTCCCCCTTTCGGACTCAGAATTTCCCATTTTTTTCCTCGTAACTCGAAAAACTTTTTCACCTTCATACCTACGCGCCTGATATTTGGTATGTAGCTTCGTTATCATGTGCAGATGCGCAAAGTGAATTTGGATTTTTGATCCGACCCTCCATCATGGATTATCTCCCCCTTTCGGACTCAGAATTTCCCATTTTTTCCTCGTAACTCGAAAAACTTTTTCACCTTCATACCTACGCGCCTGATATTTGGTATGTAGCTTCGTTATCATGTGCAGATGCGCAAAGTGAATTTGGATTTTTGATCCGACCCTCCATCATGGATTATCTCCCCCTTTCGGACTCAGAATTTCCCATTTTTTCCTCGTAACTCGAAAAACTTTTTCACCTTCATACCTACGCGCCTGATATTTGGTATGTAGCTTCGTTATCATGTGCAGATGCGCAAAGTGAATTCGGATTTTTCATCTGACCCTCCATCATGGATTATCTCCCCCTTTCGGACTCAGAATTTCCCATTTTTTCCTTGTAACTCGAAAAACTTTTTCACCTTCATACCTATGCGCCTGATATTTAGTATGTACCTTCGTTATCATGTGCAGATGCGCAAAGTGAATTCGGATTTTTCATCCGACCCTCCATCATGGATTATCTCCCCCTTTCGGACTCAGAATTTCCCATTTTTTTCCTTGTAACTCGAAAAACTTTTTCACCTTCATACCTACGCGCCTCATATTTGCTATGTAGCTTCGTTATCATGTGCAGATGCGCAAAGTGAATTCGGATTTTTCATCCGACCCTCCATCATGGATTATCTCACCCCCTTTCTGACTCAGAATTTCCCATTTTTTCCTTGTAACTCGAAAAACTTTTTCACCTTCATACCTACGCGCCTCATATTTGCTATGTAGCTTCGTTATCATGTGCAGATGCGCAAAGTGAATTCGGATTTTTCATCCGACCCTCCATCATGGATTATCTCCCCCTTTCGGACTCAGAATTTCCCATTTTTTCCTTGTAACTCGAAAAACTTTTTCACCTTCATACCTATGCGCCTGATATTTAGTATGTACCTTCGTTATGTGCAGATGCGCAAAGTGAATTCCCATTTTTGATCCGACCCTCCATCATCGATTACCTCCCCCTTTCCGACTCAGAATTTCCCATTTTTTCCTTGTAACTCGAAAAACTTTTTCACCTTCATACCTACGCGCCTCATATTTGCTATGTAGCTTCGTTATCATGTGCACATGCGCAAAGTGAATTCGGATTTTTTATCCGACCCTCCATCATGGATTACTTCCCCCTTTCGGACTAAGCATTTGGGGAAAGTGGGTATATTGCGATGGCGCGCCATCGACTTTTTCTAGTTTAAAACTTATTTTTGTTCTCACTAATTGATGCTTTTACGTATATTTAATGTATCTATAGTACACCCTGGTCCGTTACTTCAACCTGTGATCAGCCTGTGCATCCACACATCTTATCAGGATCTGTACTAGCTGTTCATTATTTCATCAACATAACACCAGTCATGCTTCTAACAAGCAACATAAATTGTTACCAGACTACAGGAGTTTTTGTATATTCTAGCATGAATAGCGGAAATGGATTCAGCATATAATCTAGATTATTTACGTTAAGTCCTTACCAGGCTGTGTTGTTGAGCACACAGAGAAGACATCGCCAGTCAATACTGACAGGAAAATAAAACACTGTAGTACAAGTGCCAACACTTCCATCATGTGACGTGAAGGTCAGCAATATATGGAATATGGCCTCAGCTGAAACAAAATAATTAAAAAGTTGTCCGATTAGTGCAGTAAGTACTGTAGCGAGTGCACTTCTCACCAATACGGCCACAAGTTCGATACTCGCCCAGAGCAGTATATGAAATGGTATGGTGGTCACCAAATCGGACAAGTGGGGCACTCTGGGCACTCCAGTCTCCTCCCACATTAACGATTGTGCATACACTAGCTTGTTTGTAATCGCTGTAAATAAATAAAGCTAAAATAATTAACTCTGAAAGTATTCTGCTTTAATGAAATTATATAATGAATTAGCGTCATTTGCTGAAGGTCCCTCAAATGATATCTGTACCATAATTCGTTGATGTCAAGGCAAATTAAAAACAGGATTTTGAAGGGGGAAACAAAGACAAGTTTCTGATAGAAATGTCCATTTTTAAATGTCATGGTGATGCCATTACTGGCGTTAGCTCCTATCTTAAATGACACACATACCTAATCTGTTAATTTACCTGCAAATTACGGAGACAAAAGGTGCGAAATGTCGCTTTCAGATTATCCAGGTGAGTGTTCACACCTGTAAACAAGTGGTTGCTATTTATCTTCGTGTTGTATAGACGCTTGCATTTCTACTAAATTTATAGCAAAACAATTATTTGTCGTTTACAAGATTCAGATTTGCATTTGGCGTTCCTCGGTGGTTTTCCATATCGGTTATACTGATGATCTCCCTTGAATTTATTTACCTTTGTTTTGCAGAAAACCAGCTTATTTTGTTGACAAATGACATTAGGCGACATATTGTAACCACATTCCGAGCGCAGAGTTGTGTCGATGGATGCACAGTGTGCATCTGTGGTTGTTGATATAAACTGGTAAGACAGTAGAGGTCCAAGGGAATCTGCCATGATTTCTTGCCATATATGGCACGATTCACCCAAATCCTCATTCTCCCCCAAATCCTCCCCAAATCCTCATGTAATGAATAAGTTATACAATTAATATGTCTCAAAACCTTTTAATATCGTTCTTAAGAAGTTGTTGAACCTGATTTGAATACGTTTTTATGGTAAAAAGAGTCTTATTTCGATGTTTTAATTTAACTTAGGCATTCTAGCAGCCAAGGGAGATCATCCAAAGTAAATTATGAGATAAATGCAAGGGAGATAAATGTTGTTTGACCCATTTTGGTCAATTGAAACATGAAAGTTATTTACCATTCCAAATGTTTATTCATCTGTTTTTAGCTCGCCTGCACGAAGTGCAGAAGAGCTTATGTCATACCCCCGGCGTCGTCGGCGTCAGCGTCGTCCACAAACTTAACGTTGGGTAAATGTCTTCTAACTTCTGTTTCATTTCACGGAACACCTTGTTATTTCATACATGCATTCCTCAGATGACCCTCTATCATGTTGTAGCAAATTCATGACCCACCACCCAGTCCTTACCCCAAGGTCAAGGTCACAAACTTGGCACATTCATAAACTTAACGTTGGGTAAATGTCTTATAACTTCTGTTTCCTTTCATGGAACACCTTGTTATTTCATCCATGCATTCCTCAGATGACCCTGTATCATGCTGTATCAAATCCATGACCCACCACCCAGCCCTTACCTCAAGGTCAAGGTCACAAACTTGGCACATTCATAAACTTAACGTTGGGGTAAATGTCTTATAACTTCTGTTTCCTTTCATGGAACACCTTGTTATTTCATGCGTACATTCCTCAGATGACCCTATATCATGCTGTACCAAATCCATGACCCACCACCCAGCCCTTACCTCAAGGTCAAGGTCACAAACTTAGCACATTCATAAACTTAACGTTGGGGTAAATGTTTTATAACATCTGTTTCCTTTCATGGAACACCTTGATATTTCATACATGTATTCATCTGATGATAATCTATCATGCTATAGCAAATCCATGACCCAGCGGCCATTCCTTACCTCAAGGTCAAGGTCACAAACTTAGCACATTCATAAAGTTAACATTGGGGTAAATGTCTTATAACTTCTGTTTCCTTTCATGGAACACCTTGTTATTTCATACATGCATTCCTCAGATGACCCTCTATCATGCTGTAGCAAATCCATGACCCACCACCCAGCCCTTACCCCAAGGTCAAGGTTACAAACTTGGCACATTCATAAACTTAACGTTGGGGTAAATGTCTTATAACTTCTGTTTCCTTTCATGGAACACCTTGTTATTTCATACATGCATTCCTCAGATGACCCTGTATCATGTTGTAGCAAATCCATGACCCACCACCCAACCCTTACCGCAAGGTCAAGGTGACAAACTTAGCACATTTATAATCTTAACGTTGGGATAAATGTCTTATAACATCTGTTTCCTTTCATGGAACGCCTTGATATTTCATACATGCATTCATCTGATGATACTCTATCGTGCTATAGCAAATCCATGACCCACCGCCCACCCAGTCGTTACCCCAAGGTCAAGGTCACAACTTAGCATGTTCATAAACTTAACGTTGTTGGGGTAAATGTTGTGTAACTTCTGTTTATTTACAGGGAACGCGTTCATATTTCATACATGCATTCATCTGCTGATACTCTATCGTGCCATAGCAAATTCATGACTCACCGCCCACCCCTTTCCCCAAGGTCAAGGTCACAATCTTAGCACATTCATAAACTTAATGTTATAACATCTGTTTCCTTTCATGGAATGCCTTGATATTTCAAATATGCATTCATCTGATGATACTCTATCATGCTATAGCAAATCCATGACCCATCGCCCATCCCTTACCCCAAGGTCAAGGTCACAAACTTAGTACATTCATAAACTTAACGTTGGGGTAAATGTCTGTTTCCTTTCATGGAACGCGTTGCTATTTCATACATTCCTCAGATGACCCTCTATCATGCTGTAACAAATCCACAACCCACCACCCAACCCTTACCCAAAAGTCAAGGTCACAAACATAGCATGTTCATAAACTTAACGTTGGGGTAAATGTTGTGTAACTTCTGTTTCTTTACACATTGAACACCTTGATATTTCATACATGCATTCATCTGATGATACTCTATCATACTATAACAAATCCATGACCAACCCCCACCCCTTTCCCCAAGGTCACGGTCACAAACTTAGCACATTCATAAACTTAACGTTGGGGTAAATGTCTTATAACATCTGTTTCCTTTCATGGAACGCCTTGATATTTCATACACGCATGCATCTGATGATACTCTATCGTGCTATAGCAATTCCATGACCCACCGCCCACCCCTTACCCCAAGGTCAAGGTCACAAACTTGACACATTCATAAACTTAACGTTTGGGTAAATGTCTGATAACAACTTGTTTCCTTTGATGGAACGCCTTGCTATTTCATACATTCCTCAGATGACCCTCTATCATGCTGTAACAAATCCACAACCCACCACCCAACCCTTACACAAAAGTCAAGGTCACAAACATAGCATGTTCATAAACTTAACGTTGGGGTAAATGTTGTGTAACTTCTGTTTCTTTACACATTGAACACCTTGATATTTCATACATGCATTCATCTGATGATACTCTATCATACTATAGCAAATCCATGACCAACCCCCACCCCTTTCCCCAAGGTCACGGTCACAAACTTAGCACATTCATAAACTTAACGTTGGGGTAAATGTCTTATAACATCTGTTTCCTTTCATGGAACGCCTTGATATTTCATACACGCATGCATCTGATGAGACTCTATCGTGCTATAGCAATTCCTTGACCCACCGCCACCCACCCTTACCACAAGGTCAAGGTCACAAACTTGAAACATTCATAAACTTAACGTTTGGGTAAATGTCTGATAACACTTGTTTCCTTTGATGGAACGCCTTGATTATTTTTCATTCATACATTCCTCAGATGACCCTCTATATGCTGTGCAAATCCACACCCACACCCAACCCTTGCCCCAAGGTCAAGGTCACAAACTTAGCATGTTCATAAACTTTACATTGGGGTAAATGTTATTGTAACCAATCTGTTTCTTTACAACTTTGAACGCTTTGATATTTCATACATGCATTCATCCGATGATCCTCTATTGTGCTACAGCAAATCCATGACCCACTCCACCCCTTTCCCCAAGATCAACATCATAAACTTAACGTTGGAGTAAATGTCTTTTTATAACTTCTGTTTCTTTACAGGGAACACCTTCATATTTCATACATGCATTCATCTGATAATACTCTATTGTGCTACAGCAAATCCATGACCCACCCCCCCACCCTTTTTGCCAAGGCCACAAACTTAGCACATTTATACATGCATTCCTCATGTGAATAGCTATCATGCTGTAGAAAATTACCAACTTAGTGTGTTCATAAACTTAACGCTGGGTTAAATTTTGTTTTCCTTCTCATTTCAGGGAGCGCATTGATATTTCATACATGCATTCATCTTAATATGCTATATCATGCTATATCAAATCCACGATCCACCTTCCACCACTGACCTCAATGTCAAGGTCCACCGCACACCCCTTATCCCAAGGTCAAGTTATATAATATTCATGTTTTTTTTATACAACTGTGACAAGTTTGAATGAAGGCTGCCAACAGGCGACCTTCATTGTCTTCTGACAACTCTTGTTATGCCCCCGCCACCGAATGGTGAGGGGGGCATATAGTGTTACCGGCGTCCGTACGTACGTAACGTACGTAACGGTTACGTACGTAACGTACGTACGTCCCGAAACCTTAACGCTCGGGTAAATGGCTTATAATTTCTGTTTCCTTCTCGGATCTGCTTGACATTTCACACACACATTGCTCCAATGGTCCTCTACCGCCCTGTGACAAATCCACATTCGTCCCGCCCCCGCTAAGCCCAGGGTCAAGGTCACAGACTTGGTGCGTTCAAAACCTTAACGCTGGGTAAATGGCTTATAATTTCTGTTTCCTTGCTCGGATCTGCTTCACATTTCACACACGCATTGCTCCAATGGTCCTCTCCCGCCCTGTGACAAATCCACATTAGTCCCGCCCCCGCTAAGTCCAGGGTCAAGGTCACAGACTTGGTGCTTTCGAAACCTTAACGCTCGGGCAAATGGCTTATAATTTCTGTTTCCTTACTCGGATCTGCTTCACATTTCACACACGCATTGCTCCAATGGTCATCTACCGCCCTGTGACAAATTCACATTCGTCCCGCCCCCACTAAGCCTCCGGTCAAGGTCACAGACTTGGTGCATTTGAAACCTTAACGCTCGGGTAAATGTCTTGTAATTTGTGTTTCCTTGCTTGGATCTGCTTCACATTTCACACACGCATTGCTCCAATTGTCCTCTGTCACCTTGTGACAAATCCACATTTGTCCCGCCCGCACTAAGCCCAGGGTCAAGGTCACAGACTTGGTGCGTTCGAAAACCTTAACGCTCGGGTAAATGGCTTATAATTTCTGTTTCCTGGTTCGGATCTGCTTCACATTTCACACACGCATTGCTCCAATGGTCCTCTACCGCCCTGTGACAAATCCACATTCGTCCCGCCCCCGCTAAGCCCAGGGTCAAGGTCACAGACTTGGTGCGTTCAAAACCTTAACACTTGGGTAAATGGCTTATAATCAAATATGCCTCGTTTTCTTTGGCTGCCAGCGGGGGCATTCGTGTGCCGACAGGCCACATTTCTAGTTTTATCTCAATCAATCAATCAAATTCAGCAATATTATATATCAACATCTAAGGTCGTAATAAAGTGGTTATTGTTTGTGACTGTCTGTCCGTCCGGCTTTGTCACAGTTTTGATAGTAAATTATACACAAATGATCTCCCTATTTCTCCTCCAATGACCGTTCAAAAAAACAGATGAATAGTATTATACACATTTGGAATGGTAAATAACTTGCACGTTTCAATTGACCAAAATGGGTCAAACAACATTTATCTCCCTTGCATTTATCTCATAATTTATTTTGGATGATCTCCCTTGGCTGCTAGAATGCCTAAGTTAAATTAAAACATCGAAATAAGACTCTTTTTACCATAAAAAACATATTCAAATCGGGTCCAATAACTTCTTAAGAACGATATTAAAAGGTTTTGATACATATTAATTGGATAACTTATTCATTACATGAGGATTTGGGGAGGATTTGGGGGGAAAATGAGGATTTGGGGAGGATTTGGGAGAATCGTGTGGCCCTGATATGTGTTAATTTTAAATTATATGCGCACCCCATGATATATGTTATAATAAAATACAAGTGAGTGATCTAATTGATGAACATTTACAAGAAGAGTGATTAAATATACTACAAGTGTGTCTACTTCGGCCTGAAGGCTTATAGAAGATTGATCGAAGTACCATTCATTGTTGATGGTCTCTCTCATTTCCTTCCAAATATTCTTTGAGATGTGCACAATATTCGTTCTCGGGTGATTCTAGCATGTCTTGGAGGGTTAATTATTGTTTGTATACACATGTAACACCTTTCTAAACAATGTACAAAACAATTCAAATGCGCCCGGGTGTAATAATAATAATAGTACTTTACACCCGGGCGCATTTGAATTGTTTTGTACATTGTTTAGAAAGGTGTTTCATGTATATACAAACAATAATTGACCATCCAAGACACGCTAGAATCACCTGTGCTGTCAAGCATGGTAGTGGTTAAATAAATACGCTACGTACGATGAAGGGAGCGACCCATTCAATAAGCGGATTGAAACAGTGGAATACCTTGCTCTAGCGTAGTAGATACTTCGTTAATGGATTTCTTTTGTAACTGCTGCTAGCTAGTACTGTCATTTCGGCTAATTCTGCACATCGGCTAATGCGCAATTCACATCAATTTAATTTAGCCTTGTGTACGGCATAATAAAATACGTGGATTTCGGAATAAACAAGCTGATTAATTGCTACACTGTGGCACAATTTTATCACATTCCAATAGTTGGTAAAAAGTTATTCTGAATATAGTCAAAATCTGTAAAATCCTTTGACCCTGCTGATCTTATTGAGTAAATTACCTGTTCAACTAAGAAACTAACCTGTCATGTCGCTGGATATAGTTCTGCTTCAAGTTTAATACCAATTTTGCTATGCTGATCCAGTATGCCGTTTGCCCTTTTGTTTACACTACTAGTTGTGCAGCATTCAATAGCAGAAAAAAAATGTGGCATTGCAAACATGCATGTGATGTCATACATCACACAATTTACATCACTTACTGATGTCAGAGCATTATGACATTTTACCTGCACAGGCGTCTTTGAACTGTGTTGAATATTCAGGAATTTTTTGCTCAATATGGGGACGTTAATGAACTTTAAATTTCTTTGGAAAGCCTTAGGTGCACAGAATTAGTCGACACTATTGTACTAACACTAGACTAGATTAAGTGTACATGACTTCGCACAGTGTATATATATGTGGCTTCGCACACGTCAATATTTTACTTGTTTGATGACTGTTGTTACAGTTTTCTGAATCGTGTAAACACATTTGACTTTCTGAAGACTGTTTTCAGAAAACCGCATGAACAATGCAAAGTTTAATATTGAGGTGTGCAAAGTCACATACACTGTGCGAAGCCACGTACACTTACTCTAGCTAACATGATAAAAAACATTCAATTATAGTATGTTAGATTGCAAGAGTTCGCAACTAATGGAATCAAGCAACATTATTATTATTCAAATTACTGACAATTAAATTATATTATGGATATTCACATTATTTTCATTCATTTTAAAATGACCATGTTAAACATTCGTTGGTCTGTCTTGTCGTTCGTCCATACAACTTTTAACTTGATGAGACAATCAACTGAGTGGTAAGTTACACACACTTTGGGTGAGAAATAATAAAAATAATTACGGTAGATCTTTCCACGTGAAAAATGGGTTGAGATCTAAACTTGGCACATTTTAGAGAGGGTGACCCGAATGGTCACAGCCCTGTCTCGTTTTGCGCCTGTTCTAGAAATTTGCACTCAAAGTCAAGCAGTTTAATTAGCAGAGACTGAGCAGAACTCAACTTCGACCAATAAAACTTCCAGATTTCGAACACGAGAACAGAGTAAATCATAAAACTTTCTGAGCATTTTCTCAAGATTTGTACATGAAATCAGGCAGTTTGATTGGTCAAACTTCCTGATTTTGAGTATGAGAACCATGCCTGTACAAGCCAGAGCTCCAATTAAGGTGCGTAATTTGGAGGTAAATTTTTTATTTCTCCATCAAAAATGGCAAATTGGGAGTGCTTTAGAATCGTCTCAATGAGACGATTCTAAAGCACTCACAACTTGCCCATTTTGATGAAGAAATAACAAAATTTCACCCCAAGTTGGTCAAATGGAGCTTAACTGGAGCTCTGCAAGCTAAACAAACCTTCGTTATCACACATCAAGCTGATCAAGCCTTCACATGCACCAGATGATGTGATGTGATGGGGAGAAGACGGAAACGAGCATCTTCTGAGCACAGACTCGCGGACAGGAATCTCAAGCATTACACGTGAGTAACATCCATATACAATCTACACTCGTTACCTCAAACTCAAAGTAATTTTCTCATTTTTGAGAACAAAAACACACCCTTTTCATAAATGGACTAGGCTGAAAATCATTTTGTGACGATTGGAATGGTTGCATAATTAACATCTCAAAATCCATTTGAGCTACTTAAGGTGAAAGGGTTAAGTCAATCTACTGATATCTGGCTGTGATTGGAGAAATGGGTCTTATGTGTTTTGCAACCAGTGTAGATCCAGATCAGTTTATGCATCCACACTATATCTCCAGTCACACCTACAGGTCGTTGCACATCTCAGGTCCGTAGCCAGGGGGGGTCGAAGCGGTCGGACGACACCCCCGCCCAGCCTCGAGGTGCACTTTTTTAGCCTCGAGGTCCACTTTTTTAGACCCCCCTAGATACCTCGGGTCCCTTGGCGTCTCACAGCACAGTGGGCAGCTAGCTTTAAAAAGGGGGTGGACGATTTTCTATATACTTCACTACCGACCCTGTAAGTTGCACCAGTGTGTCTAGAAAAATAGGTTTATGAATATTTCTTGACTTTGGGAGGCTTGACTAGGTGTATTTTTTAGAGTATTTCATAATTCTACGAAACTGAATGTTAGCTCCGGTTGATTTTGACATCTTGGAAAATGGCGCATGCTATGCTGTCTCGCCGGTACGGTTTCTCGTCAGAATTTAAGGTATTTTTCGGGCATTTGTAGCGAAAATTTGAGCTGGTTATGACCCCGCTTTGAAAACATTTTCAGAAAATGGTTTGTTATTACAAGTGATAGAACAAGACATAACAAAGTATCTGTGCCTCATATTTTCATGAAAACAATTCCGATAAATTCAGTCGTGTTGAAATTTCTGGAAATAGGTGGGTGGGGTAACTTTGTAAAAAATTAATTTAACACATCTGATGCGGTTACTGAATTTTTATTGTGGCGCGCGATTTGTACTTCATTTGCGAGTATTTTTCAATACTTGTCACAAGAGCCTCCTTAACTGATTGTGAGAGGCGGTGATTTTTATAAGTCACCCGCCGCCCTCAGAAAAGCAGTCAATTTTGGCTATTTTCAACCGTCCCGTGATGCCTCGGCCTTCGAAACGAGAACCCCCCTTCAAACAGGTCTGGCTATGGGCCTGCATCTTATATGTGCCTGTGACTGGAGGAATGGGGCTTGCGTATTTTGCGACCAGTGTAAATCTAGATCTGCCTGCGTGGTATTAGAACAATAGCAAAGAACCTTCAGGCAGCCAAAGGGGTGGTGGTTGCTGGGTTTTGGTGGTCGGGGGCATCTGACCGTCTCTCCGACAGAGCATTTGATGCATTATACATTTGCTATGCTATTCTTGTGTACATACTTTCATATTACATATATGTACAGCTGTGAAGCCAGATATTCTCAATATCCCTAAGTTTTAAGTGGCCCCTATTTATTTTATTGCAGTCACGGTCAACCACTTGGGAATGAGAGCCGAAGTGTCGAGTTTAAGGAAGCGGGTTGGGATTTCATGAACTCGCACCTCCATGAAACTGTCGCCAAGTATGTATGTGGCTTCCTGAACAGCGGCCAATCTGGAACCCTGATGCTGGGTGTCAGGGATGATGGTAACTATATACCTACTGTCTGTTCCACGTTTTGCTGCCGACGAACATTTGGCTATTAAAGACATTAAATCTAAAATATATTTAAAAATAAGTACTTTTTCATCAATAACAAAAAAGTCACCCTCCCCAAATGTTTGTTTATGAAATTCCATCAAATATTGATTTTATTGCGAAAAAACGATTTTCCTATGGGAATTTAACACATATGATCATGGGGAATCAATTTCCAAATTAAAAATTTGGAAATTGACTCCAAAACCTGGCGAGATAGCTTGAAAATGATGTAACTAAGAAACCAAAAGTGAGATTTTGAAAATCGGTCCACAAATAAAAAAAATATTTAAAAAAAATATATTTTTAGCCCCCATGTTAAATTCCCATAGGGTGACTTTTTTGTTATTGATAAAAAAGTACTTTAATACTTTTAAATATATTTTAGATTTAATGTGTTTAATAGCCAAATGTTCGTCGGCAGAAAAACGTGGAACAGACAGTATATATATACACATCTATATAACTATAGGGGCCTGTTTCACCAAACTTTTTACGAAGAAAAAATTCTATATTTTCTTGACATTTTAACCCATTCATTGCCTAAGTAACTGACATGGATTATTTCATGTTAAGTTTGAGACTAAAAGGGGGTCATTTTGTAAACATTAAACAAATATCCACAAAGCCGGCTCATCATGATCTACACTCGGAGCTCGAGTTTGTCTCTAAAGAATATTATACCCCCAGATTTCAAATTCAATGCATATTTTACTTTTACAAATGTATTATTAATTTTCTTCCTTATTAAATAGAGAATAAATGATAAAAACACATTTAAAATTCACTTATTTGAGCCGCAAAAATCAACTATTTTCAAGTGTTTTCACCACTCAATTTCAAAATCAATGCGTTTTTTCACAACCACTTTTGATAATCAATGAGTACTCATCTAAAATAAGTGCGTAAAATACCCCAATACGTACCTTATCTGGAGCTCTGTTTGCAAATATTAGCAAAGAGGTCTCTTGTGTAGAAAGGGTTAATGCAGTTCTATAATTTCCGTTTCCTTTGAATTTACTTTTAGCGGTGAGATGCTTAAACATGATCAATATATGTGTAATTGTTTTTAATCCGTATTTTATGATTTGACTGTTAATCGTCAATTTTATCATTATTCATACTTACTTCAAAATATTTTTTAACCAATTAACTGTATGAAACTGTCAAATTTCAAGTAAATGTTCGTTAAGTTTTATATTCTCAAGTCTGACTCCTTGATTATAAAACATATCATATTCCATAAATTCATGCTCAAACTCAGGCAGCTTGATTGGCCGAGACTGAGCGCAGCTCAGCCTCCGCCAATCAAACTTCCTGATTTTGAGCAAATAACCAAGTACATGCTCAGAAGGCTGTATAATCGTGACCTTGACGTGACCTTGGTTTGCCCAGGAACGGTGGTGGGTGTTCAGTGCACTCAGAAGGATGAAGATCGGTTCCGCTGCACTATAGACCAGGCCATCAAGGAGATAATCCCCAATATATTCCCCAATGACTATAGCGTGGAATTTGTCAACATCATCGGACAGTACGGAAACCCTATATGTATGTACATGTACCAGGGATTCCGCTGTGGAAAATAAAAAAATCGCCACTTTAAAAAAAAATAAAAAAAATTATAGAATTATCGCCAATTGTTTATTTTTATCGCCAATTGCGAAAGTGGCGATCGCCAGCGGAATCCCTGATGTACTTTTTTTATCCCGTCAACACAGTGCGTATGTGCCGTGAAACACGGTGCCGTGAAACATTTCCGATATCCAGTCAATACAATTTTTGCATTTTACAGCCATTTGAAGGTGTTGACGGGATAAATAGAATAGTAGGTTAGTGCCGTGAATGGGAAAAAATATCTGGCGCGGCTCGGAAATGGGATGTGCTCGGCAGAGCCTCGCCCATCCCATTTCCTGAGCCTTGCCAGATATTTTTTCCCATTCACGGCACTAACCTACTATTCTCTATATGTCTCTGTAGAGCCGGGATGTATATAGTGTTTTCGTGTATCCGTCCATTTGTGTCTCCGGTTCAGAAGTTTGTTGTAGTTTCTCCAATCTGCCAACAGGGGCATTTGTGTCTCGATAGGCCACATTTTCTTGTTATAAGGATATACAGTTTTCAGTTGTTCACAACATTAAACTTTTTCACACATTAAGAAGTTTGCCGGAGTTTCTCAATTCTGTCATAACTTCTATATCCTTTGAGGATTACTTTACTATTTCAATACATCATACTTGTGCATAAATGCCACAAATCCGGGCTACCCTTAATATGACCTTGACCTTCTGACCTGCACAACCTTGACCTTTTTCACACATTAAAAAGTTTGCAAGTTTCTCATTTCTGTCATAATTTATATATCCCTTGAAGGAGTACATAAATATTTAAACACAGCATACTAGTGTACAGATGCCACACATCCATGCTGCCTTCATATGACCATGACCTTTTGACCCTCACAACTTTGAAGCCCCATTTATCCAGTCACTGCCACAATTATGACAAGGTTGTGGAATCAATCAATCAATTAATCCTGCAACAGAGCTCCAGATAAGTTTTATGTTTTTCTGATATAATTGGGGGGAAATGAGCAAAAAAATCACATCAAACAAAGTTGAAAATTGTATTATTTCAGCTGAAATAATGCTAGTATGTTACCCCTCAGTAACATATTGTACCCTATAGTCGCCACTTTTTCCAAAATGTTAAAAAGTTTGTACAGGCTTCAATATTTGGACACTTGATACATGTGAGCATTTGGAACACACACATGCTGCCATTAACATGACCTTGACCTTTTTTACCATCACATCTTTGCGGAAACACTTAGCCATTTGTTTGCGTCAAAAAGTTTCTTCATCATAATATAACTTTAATATTACTTAACAGATTGCTTCAATATTTGGACACTTGATACATGTGATCATTTGGAACACCCTCATGCCACCATTAACATGACCTTGACCTTTTTTATCTTCACATGTTTGCGGAAGCACTTAGCCATTTTTTTTGCGTCCAAAAGTTTGTACAAGTTTCTTCATCATGGTATAACAGATATGCTTCAATATTTGGACGCTTGATACATGTGAGCATTTTGAACACACTCATACCCCCATTAATTTGACCTTGACCTTTTCTACCTTCAAATTTTTGCGGAAACACTTAGCTATTTTTTCAAGCTACTTCATGTTTGTACAAGTTTCTTCATCATGGTATAACAGATATGCTTCAATATTTGGACGCTTGATACATGTAAGCATTTGGAACACACTCCTGTTGACATTAACATGACCTTTATTTTTACCTTCACATATTTGCAGAAACACTTAGCCATTTTTTTATCTCAAAAAGTTTCTTCAACCTTGACCTTTTATTGTGTTTTAAGCATGCACTTCTCTGACGGTTTTTGTGATGCTTACTTTAGCACATGCCCATGATCATGTTACAGTTAAATGCCTCGGCAGGCGCGACACCGCTTCCGTGGCGGAATTCTTGTTAAAATTATTGTGTGTATATTGAACTCACTTTGTTGAAAATCTATTTATATTCAGATAAAATAAATGCATAAAATGTGGGTGGCTGGTTGGGAGCATGCGAAGGGTAAATTTAACGATGGGATTTCAGCCTTACCTGAAAATCCTGATATCCCTGGTTTGGCCCTCAGGTACATTTTATTTTTGAATGTCTTCTTACTTGAGAGTTTAATCCGGTTAGACAGACACTATAACAGTAATAAGATTATTACTAATTCTACTACTTTTAGGGAGTGGGACTAAGTGACTGGTGCGGTAAGAACCTGGCACCAGATCAGGTTATTCTAATTTCATGGCTGATGGGCGGGTTTGTTTGGGGGGGGGGTGGATATGGCCTAGGGGATGTGGCATTGGACTTCAATACTGGAGGTTGCGAGTTCATCCTAACCCTAGATGTGACACTGGTCTGTCGGATGAGACTTTAAACTATGGCCTGTCTCTATATGACCCTAGCTGTTGAGAGGACGTTAAATCCACTAACTTTCTCGTTTGTGTGCCAGGGGACAGTAAGGTGGTTGAGGTGCATGTGCTGGGGAAGGACCTTGACTCGCGGGACAGCCTGTTCGAGACGAGGAAAGGCGTGTTCATGCGCATGGATGGCAGCCTCAATGGACCACTGAAGCCGCATAAAATACAGGATTGGACGAAACTGGTAACTACTTGCACAGTTATATTCGGGCCAATGCGTGAGAAATGGGGCTTATGGGATTTGTGACGAGCATAGCTCATGATTAAATAGCATATATCTGCGGTGTGATAATGATCTGTAATGCTTGTTAGAAGCATGACGGGTGTTTCATTGATGAATTGGCGAACAGTGCAGATCCTGATCAGACTGTGTTGCGGCAATGTGTGAGAATTTCCTTACTGCATATGAGGGATGGGTTGCTGTCTAAGGGGGTTGTGAGCTCAAACCCCACCCTAGGCAGACAACAAAACTTGTTGCGTGCATGCACCGTGAGTTTTTCATTACTGCATATGAGGTATGGGTTGCGGCCTAAGGGTAGCGCATCAGGCTTCAATATTGGAAGTTGTGTGTTCAAACCCCACTATTGGTGTGAAATTGGTCTGAGTATTTCCTTCCCACTGGTCTTTCGGATGAGACTTCAACAGAGGTCTCGTTTCTATATGATATGTTAGCTGTTGCTGGGATGTTAAACCATTCACTTTCACATATGAAGGGGATGAGTTGTGTCCTAGGAGTTGGAACACCAGACTTCCAATCCAGAGGTTGTTGGTTCATACCTCGACCCTCGGGATCAGAAAATACTTTCATAGTATTCCATTCCATTGGGACCGTTTCACGAAACTTAGTTCGACTAAAATGTTTGTAAGTGCAAAAGGATTGTCTGTACATTTCAATTGATGGATTTACATTTATTGAGCATAGGCTGCATACCGGTATGCAGCCTATGATCAATAAATGTAAATCCAATAATTGTTTACAAGAAACGATTGTTAATGTGAAATTTACTGACTATCATAGTTTTGCACTTACGAACATTTTAGTCGTACAAAGTTTAGTAAACGGCCCCCTGGTCTTTCGGGTTAGACTGAAACCAAGGTCCCGTCCCTAATTGACCGTAGCTGTTTCTGGAACATTAAACCCATTCACTTTCACATTCCAATTTATCGCATAAGATGTGTTAGTGGAACAAGAGGGCTAACTCCATAAAAGAGTTAGCCCCCTAATTCCATTGAACCGTTCAATTCATGCTTAGATGTACTTGTCTCCCATTCATTACAGTTGAAAGTGACAGTGGAAGAAGGGGGCTAACTCCATGACGGAGTTAGCCCCCTTCTTCCACTGACCCCTTCATATGACAATTAATTTTCTGAAATCAATCTCCACTCAGGGGAAGCAACCTGTGCTCAGGTGTGTGTTTTTGAATATGTTAAAGGTACATGCTCACTCAGTAGGCACAAACTGTTCATTATAGGAATTAAATAAGTGTATAATTTTGCCACTATTCCACCAGTTCTAAAAATTACGAGTGCCCGCTATACAGATATAATCATTTAGTAATATTTATTTTACTGATAGTGACTCGCGGTGATATCAGGCTATTTTCATATGCAAATGAGGCATGCTATTTTTTTAATTATTTATACTACCGGTAATTATATGCGACAGTTTATAAAGTACATGTATGATCATTCCACATCAAAAAATAAATACATGTACAGAGAATAAATAGTAATGTTGTTAACATGTTAACAAGGAAACGCGGTTATCGCCCCTGATGTCAGTGTGGAAATTTACGTCTGATATAAAATGTATAATAATGCCATCAAATACGTGGGGTAATGGTGAATTAATTTTTATTTTGACAGAAAATTTCTCCGATGATGTCTCGGATATAAAGAACATTTTGTGTCTACTGAGTGGGCATGTACCTTTAACAGCAAAAGCATCTGATTTTCGTCTGATAACTTTCTGTATTATTCCACCGATTTTGATGAAATAAAGCACACGGACTACGCAGGAGTGTGTAGTATCCTCCACTACTGGCTATTTCCTGATCTTTTCAGCCAGTTCCCCCAACACTCGGAAAAGTTTTGAAAACAAACTTAGAAATTTGTGTGTTGTTCAACACTTTTCCAAATTGTTTAGGGAGAAATAAGAAACATCGGAAAGAAAATATTTCAAAATTTTCATACACCCAAAAGTGTATTCCGGATATGTCCGGAGATAGATAATCAAGGGAGGTAACCAGAGTGTGCCAGAAAAATAGTTTATCTTTGTCATGAAATGAGGGATCGTAGCTAGTTATTTCCCTTTGGAAATCTATTTATAGAGATCCGGTCCTATGCTGTATTTCAGTGTTTATTTCTTACTGAATAGCACAAAAAAATTGAGTTTTGCAAACAGAGTAGACCCAGATCAGACTGCACATCTGTGCAGTCTGATCTGAGTCTACACTGATTGCAATAACATTAATAAGTGTGAAAGTATGAATCTGCCGAATAATGCAGTTCCGGATCAGACTGCGCAGATATGTAGGTTGATCTGGAGCAACACTAGTCAAAATCACTATAATTGACCAAAATCATGCAACATGCGCCCATTTTACAAGCAACGAGGCCCTAAATTACGCAATTTGGACCGGACTGAAACTGCCAGAAACCCCCCGATTCAAAGTACGTATTCTTTTATTTTGTCCTTATTATGTAACATATTTTGATGAAATATGGCGCATCAAACGCACCTTTTTATGCTGCATTTGGTGGTCTCGGTACTTTGGCCCAAACTTCTGTCGTTTTTGCGAAGAATCGATTCTTCACAAAATCGACATAAGTATGTGCCGAACCACCGGCACCACCAAATGCAGCGCATGAAGGCGCTTTTCTCGCCATTTTTCATAAAAATCGATTGCCTATTAAGGAAACTATCAAATAATACTTACTTTGGAGTGGGCATGCTTTCAACACTTTGAGCCATTGTTGTTGTAACCATGTGATCATGCACCTTGGGTTAGCATGCACAGTAATCACTGAACGAGATCTCTATAGTCATGGTGATGGAATATCCAGGGAGGTGACCATTGTTTGTCCAATCCAGAAGTTCAAGGTGGAGTTACTGAAGCTGGAGAAGAGCGAGAAGAACAAAGACGCGGTGATCGCAGAGCTGCTCCGAAAGACGCGTGACCAGCAGAACGAGATAAAGGCTGGCAAGGAACAAGTGCAACAGTTAGAGGTATTTCAGGGTGGCCACAGACTCTGAAAAACAGGGAAAAGGATCATTCTTAAATTTTGCTAAAATATAATTTCATAGAAAAAATGTTGTTTTTACATTGTGGACATACGTTTTGTGTTTGTAAAATTTTGGCATGTTTCGTGAAACAGACAGTAGTGTATTATGATGTTGACTGCATCCTGTAGTTACACACCCGGAGCATATGTAATACCAGGGCTCCAGATAAGGAATTAGTAATTGAGTATTGTCACTCCATCATTTCTTAAGCAATTGGGTATTTCAAAATTTTAATTGGGTAAAATAAAATCACACTATTGTTACACATCAACAGACAGCACCTTGAAGACAATTCTAATAAAATACCAAGATGTGTTTTCTTAGAAAATAAGAAAAATATGCTATATTTATGGTCAGTTTATTGTTTTCTGCAGCATGATAAAGGTACCATAAAATTGTATTGCTTTTTGATACTCACTACTTCTGATTTCTATTGGGTTTTTGGCAATTTTAATTGGGTATTTAAGCAAATACGCAGCTTATCTGGAGCTTTGTAATACAGTGCAACCTCTCTACAACAGCCACCCATGGGAAGGGGCAAAATTGGCTGTTATAGAGAGGTGGCTGTTGTAGGGAGGTTAATGCTGAATACAATTTTATCGTCTGATGTTTATTTATTTTCTTCAATAATTCTCAATAAAAACATGTTTTGACAGCATTTTAGAATCATTTCCAATGGAAATGATTCTAAAATGCTGTCAAAACATGTTTTTATTGAGAAAGAAGGCAAAATCAACATCAAACGACAATGTTCATGCTCAGCCGTGTAAGGGTTAGATATAGATGAAATCATCCATTTGGGATATAAAATAGCGGCTGTTACAGAGAGGTGGCTGTTGTAGAGAGGTGGCCGTTCGGGGAGGTTCGACTGTACATGTACATGTACATGTACTGTAATTTTTCTAGTAGATGCCCGGGCGCATACATGTATTAGAATCACCACTGGCTCCGAAGTCCTGGGTGGGCGTTTAATAGAGACAAGTGTTATCGAGTGAAGGGAAAGATGATAAAATATACGATTTACAACTGAATAAACATAACACAGTAATGAAGGGGCATTACTCTCAACGTCTACCGGACTTGATTATACTGTCTGTCAGTTTATGGATGTTTCAGCCCACTTTTGTTCATTATGGTACAGTCGTAATTTATGGTTAAAATACTGATAAAAAATATATTATCAAATCAGCGTTTATCATTAATGGTGATCAGATTTACGTATATAGACGTTTTGTACCATGGACGTTTCAGCCTGTGGATGTTTCATCCCATATCAGCATGATTATTTTCGGCCCATGGCCATTCCAGAACAAGGCATATTTATTTTTGCTCATCTCGAAGGATATTTCGGCCAACAATCCAACATAATGTCAATTTGACCCATATTATACAAGATTCACTTGGAATCTAGTTGGAAATTTAGCTCCAATTTTGTTCCAAGTGTGCACTGGACGATTATTAGAGACACTAATTTCGTGAAAATCAGCCAAACAATTGGTCATTTTCAACGTCCACAACATCCGCTGCGCTTTGCATGCTAATTCCTAATCCTGTAAATTTCCAGTTTAAATACATACATCGTCCTACGTTGATTGGTTACAGTTTGTTTCACGTCATTACTCTGCACCACATTGACATTATAGGAATGAATGGCCTTTTTGTGGAATTTATCGAGGTATAAACTTGGAAAAGTCGCGGGAATACTGGATGAAGGTCGGAAGGCCTCGTCCAGTATTCCCGCGACTTTTCCAAGTTTATATCCCCGATAAATTCCAAAAAAATGCCATTCATTCCTTATAATTCCAGCATTTGAAATAAATTCATCAAGAAAATGTGTTTATTTTCCGTTTTCTTAAGAATTATTTTAACTGCGCCTGACGGTTACGGAAAGTAGTTCGGCATGGGAGTTTACTGGGATATTAATTTTGGACAGAGACTTGCTACGGACCAATCAAATGTTAGGGAATTGTGGAATTGTGTAAATATTTTTGTGCTGGAATTATAGACCGGTAACATCACTGGTCCATGAATTGCAAGAAAATTACATAAAACAAGATGATTCTCAATATTTGGTAATTTACATTTTTGAAGCTATCAGAAAATGCAATGTAAATATAAATAATAAAACCATGGCCTGCGTTTACTGTGGTATCAAAAAAAAAGTTCTGATTAAAGACTCCTCGCAAATGTTAAACAAACTAAATATTTATGTACCACAGTAAACACAACAGCCAATGGTTTTATTCCTTAAATAAGTATGTTTATTGCATAAAATGCGTTTTCACAGTGTATTAACTATAACATAGTGTAATAAAAATCATAATACACACGTGTAATAAATATACAAATGAGTCCGCCACAGAAAACATGTTAGATCAGTACAACTTCAAATTATGATGATGTGCTTATTCAATAAATACAATCTAATATTTCTGCTGATTTAATATGATATTTATTAAACTTTTTGACTGATATCATAAGAAACTCGGCAGAGCCTCGTTTCTTATGAAATCAGTAAACTCGTTTCATAAATATCATATTAAATCATCACTCATGTAAGATCCTCTATTGTTACATGGTTTCCGTTGTTTGCACATATGTGCAAACAAATAGCGCGTGCTGTTTGCACATGGCTTTAGGCAATGCTCATTCTGGGGCCGCGCGTAATGGAAGTGCCTTCATGACATCACTACACGGAAGTGCCTTCATGACGTCACTACTTCATGACGTTCATGACGCGGCCCCGGAATATCAATACCGAAAATTATCTACATGAATGGGGCGATTTATAAAAGTACTGAAAATACTGAATATAATGCTCAAATTACATCAGTTTTTTGTTGGAAATGTAACAATAACGTTTGATCATGTCCAGCCGTGTGCAAACGTTTGCTGTGGCCCGAGGGAACTGTTTGAGGGAACTGTTTGGAACTGTTCAAACAGTTCCCTCAGGCCACAGCAAACGTTTGCACACGGCTGGACATGATCAAACCTTATATTTGATTCACTCTGTCAGCTGGAAGTTATGAACAGGGATGTCGAGTCCAAAGACATTATAATCCATGAGATGAACAGTCAGCTACAGGACAGCCATGATAGACTGGACATAGTGCAGGGGGCCGAGGCTCGTGGGGAGCTCAAGGGCGAGGCTCGCGCTGACCAGAGGACAGAGGTTAGTACAGCAGATTCGTAGGGAGGGCGGTTGGGTGGGACCATGTGAAGGGTACATTTTATTGATGGGTTTCATCCTTAACATAATCCCAATATCCGTGGTTTGGCCCACAGGCACATTTTTGTGTTCCTTGTTACTTGAGAGTTATAAAAGTTACATTATAAAAGTATTAAGATTATTACTAATCTTATTACTGTTAGGGAGTGGGGCTAAGTGACTCTGGAGTGGTAAGGACCTGGCACCAGGACAGGTTATTCTAATTTCAGTGCTAGAATATATACTTTTTTTCTGAAAATAATCAGTTTCGATTTTGGAATTTTCCACCCATAACAACAGTTGAAATACTTTCTATTTTATGTCTGAAGCGGCTAGTGTACACCACAGGTCAGTACGACTGATTCACACAGAACCAGAGGTGCCTGAAGCATCATACGATTGGTCCGGCGAATCTACTGGGTGCCCTCTCTACTCACCCAACGTGAATGTTGTTACCACTCAGTTGAACCGTCTCGCCGAGACGGTTCAACTGAGTGGTAACAATACATGTATTCAATTTTTATGAGAAATGAGAAAAATTGCCGAAAAAAATATTTACATTCATGTCCGGGTTTTTTTAATACAGTGAAATCGCGATGGCTCGAAATGCCACGGGACCGCACATTTTGTTCGAGTGATTGCATCTTTCGAGCCATCGCATCAATCGATTTTGTTATATTTGCCAACTACTGTACCCGTCGGATTTAGGAAATAAAGAAAGCACAATAGAATGTATCCATGTTTTAGATGATTATAATATTTATTCGCAGATTAGTTATCATGCGAAATTAAATAAACTACTGTATTTACAAAACTGTCTTTATTTCAATTATTATCAAAGTCGAAAGGGAGAAAATGCCCAATATTCACTATAAATAGCGGCGCACATAATTAATGCAGCAGGTGGTTGTGACGTCACTCGAAACAGTGGTCTTTTCAATGGGCGTTTTTCGTTGTAACTCCCGGGTAGCCTCTCGAATAACATGCGAGTTAAAACGAAAAACGACCAATGACTTACAACAGACTCTATTAAATACTCCAAGTGGACGAAACCCAGAATATTTAATAAATCGCCGTATGCCGTTGAGCTGTTATGGGACACACAACAAAAACAACAAATTAAGAATGCAAATAATGTACAAGCATAACAATAAATATAGTTTCCACAAATTATGTTGAAAGTTTCCGAATAATCTTATATAGAATTCATTAACAATGTTAACGATCAATTTGCACCACTTTAGGCAATTAACTGCACTTGAAAAGAAATCGGCATTTCACAGACAGGTAGAGCGCGGCTCGGCCTTTGATCGCAATAAGTCGGACGCGGAGGTGTGAAAATTAGCCAAACACAAACTTCGACATCAATTTCGAGTCATCGTATATCAAAATAGCGAGAAATGTGTCCGCGGGACTTGACAATTGTTTCGAGCGATCGCATTTTTCGAGGAGTTGCATTTCGAGCCATCGCATGTAAAATACATTACACATATAGGGAAAAATATCGGGACCGCGACGCCATTTTGAGCGAGCCCGACATTACGAGCCATCGCATTTCGAGCCATCGCGATTTCACTGTATATGAATTCCATTTATTTCAATAAAAACATAATTTTGTCAAAATTATTGATCCGGCAGTCGCCGGAGCTGCTGGACCTGTTCCGACGCCCCTGAGAACATATTGTGGGTGAAGAAATAGAGCTTAGCCCATTTCATGCTGAAATAATTTTCCCTGTCTTTGTTGCCCTGCCACCGAATGGTGAGGGCATATAGTGTTACCAACGTCCATTGCTTTGATTTTCCCCTACAGTGCTGTGGCAAATCCACGATCCTGGAGTCCCCACTACGTCTCGGTCCGGTAAATTTCTTATAATTTCTGTTTCCTTTCATGTAGCTGCTTCATATATTGATGGTCCTCTATCATCCTGTGACAAATCTACGATCCTCGGGTCCCCGCTAAATACAAGGTCACATACTTAGTGCATTCTAAATCTTAACGCTCTGGTAAATTTTGTATAGTTTCTGTTTCCTTGCACGGATCTGCTTGATACTTCACACACACATTACTCTAATGGTCCTCTACCGCCCTGTAATGAATCTACAATCGTCCCGCCTCCGCTAAGCCCAGGGTCAAGGTCGCATACTTGATGCATTCGAAACCTTAATGCTCGGGTAAATGTCTTATAATTTCTGTTTCCTTGCACTCATCTGCTTGATATTTCACACACACATTGCTTTAATGGCCCTCTACCACCATGTGACAAATTCACGATCGTCCCTCCACTGCTAAGCCCAGGGTCACATACTTGTTTTCGAAACCTTAAAACTCGGGCAAATGTCTGATAACTTAATGTCTATTTCCTTGATTGGAATTGGATCTGCTTGATATTTCACACATGCATTGCTCTAATGGTCCTCTACCGCCCTGTGATGAATCCACGATCGTCCCGCCCCGCTAAGCCCAGGATCAAGATCACATACTTGATGCATTCGGAACCTTAATGCTCGGGTAAATGTCTTATACTTTCTGTGTCCTTGCATGGGTCTGCTTGATATTTCACACACGCAGTCCTCTACCGCCCTGTGAAAAATCCACAACTGGATTTTAAGTACCAAACATCTCCCCAGTGCGATTGCTCTAACCAGATACATATATACTGGGACCATGAACTACCTCGGCAGGTGTGATATGCTCGCCGTGGCAATCTAGATTTTGTCGCGCCCGCTTGCGGACAGCGCGATATAGTCGGCACATTGTGCGTCCGGTTAAAGTTTTTTATTAAAGTTTTTTTGTTAATGTTTTTGGGTATACTATCAAAGCTCATTTAGTACTATCAAATACCTTGGCGGGTGCGACATGCGGGCCGCGGCCATCTAGTTTTCATTTTTAGCTCACCTGCACAAGCAGTAATCCCAACGTCAAGGTCACACACTTTCTCAAAACATAACGTTCTTATAACTTCTGTTTCCTTTGAGAGAACTTATTGTTATTTCATGTATGCATTCCTCTGATGGCTGTGACAAATCCATGACCCTCTGGTCACCAGTAATCCCAAGGTCAAGGTCACAGACTTTCATCCATGCCAAAAGTCTGAAAACTTCACATTGAGGGAAGTTTGTTATAATTTATGTTTTCTTTTAGTCGATTGATCCATACATGTATTTTTAATATTTTCAGAGAAACGAGTCAGTGATACTATCTGAGTTGCAAGATATCAAAACTATTCTGGAGAAACAGAGCCATATGAAACAGCCATCAAAAGTCTGTGTAATACTGTAATTTCATTCATTTTCGTCAAGGTCAAATTTCGTGAAAATATAAAAATAATAATATTTTGTCGGGACATAAATTTGTCGAGTGAGGTTGCAAAAATTGATGTTTCATAATGTTGTTGTCAAACAATGTTTACCTGTCACAATCATCCACAAATATGCGCACACGTTGTGTTTTGCTATACAGAACATTTTATATTGCTGATAGAGATCGTTGTCATTATAGGAATGATCGGCCTTTTTGTGGAATTTATCGGGGTATAAACTTGGAAAAGTCACGGGAATACTGGCCGGAAGGGCTAAACATTGTTTTTTTGCACATTCACGGACAGACCTCGGCAGATTAACCATTTCACCCCTAAATAACTGGAATGGATTTTGATATGTTAATTTTGCAACCCATTCCAATCATCACAAAATGATTTTCAGACCAGTCCATTTATGAACATGAGGTGTTTTTGTTCTCAAAATTATGAAAATCACGAGCCGGCTCATCTGGATCTACACTTTTTGCCAATACCACTTTATATACAGGCCTGTGGTGTTGAACGGGTTAAGGGGGATGCGTACGCACCTCTGCGTACGGGCCTGATTTCTATGAACTTGCTTCACACATTAACGTGTATCTCAAATGCTACCTATAGGTTCATGTCATTAATTGTAGCACATCCACACAAAAAATCCCAAAATCGAATGTCAGAACAAAATGTTATTGTGGATTTCAATTTTACACTTACAAACTTCTTAGTCGTGCAAAGTTTTGTGAAACGGGCCGCAGGTCAATGATGAAAATGATGAAAATTGAACCTTGACGGAAATTAATGAAAACACAGTATCCTTACTGTCTGTTCCACGTTTTGCTTCGATGAACATCTAAACAAATATTTAAAAGTAAGTACTTTTTCATCAATAACATTCAATCAAATATTGATTTTATTGCGAAAAAGCGATTTTCCTATGGGAATTTAACATGGGGGCTAAAAATAGATTTTTTTTAAATATTTTTTTTACTTGTGGACTGATTTTGAAAATCTAACTTTCGTTTTCTTAGTTACAGCATTTTCAATCTGTCTCGCCAGGTTTCGGAGTCCATTTCCAAAAAAAATCGTTTTTTGATCGATCAAAAAACAAAAAGTTTTGGAAATTGACTCCCCATGTTAAATTCCCATTGGAAAATGTTTTTTCGCAATAAAATCAATATTTGATTGAATTTCATCAAATAATTTTGTTTGGGGAGGGTGACTTTTTTGTTATTGATGAAAAAGTACTTAGTTTTAAATATTTTTTAGATTTAATGCATTTAATAGCCAAAAGTTTGTCGGCAGCAAAACGTGGAACAGACAGTAGGCTAGATGTATTTGGACTCAGCTATCTACGTTTTTGCAACCAGTTCCAGATAAAGTAATGGAAATAGCCTCGAACACTGGGATTCCTTAACCATTACAAGCAAAAACATGCTTTGACAGCATTTGAGAATCATTTAAAATGGAAATGATTCTAAAGTGCTGCAGACCATGTTTTTATTGAGAAATAAGACGAAGTAATACACTACAGCAGTAGCCTATTTCATCAACATTGCAAAGTATACTTTACTAGCAAAGTATACTTTGAGGGAGAAATCATTTATTTTTCCTGAAATGCATTATTTCATATAGAACTAACAAATGCATATATGTCATGATTAAAAGTATGCAGAATTATTATACTGAATTTATTACATTATCACAGCCATTAAATGGCTGTGATAATGTAATAAATTCAGTATAATAAAAATTAATAATTTTTAAAAAAAATTGAAAATTTCTCCCTCAAAGTATACTTTGCTACTAAAATATACTTTGCAATGTTGATGAAATGGGCTACAGATGACATGTTTAGTTTCCTGGGGCCCGTTTCACTAAATTTCGTATGACTAAAATGTTTGTACTTGTAAGTGCAAATTTAGGATCGTCTGGAAATTTCAATTGATGGATTTACATTCAATAAATGTAAATCCAATAATTGTTTTCAAGAAAACAGTCAAAGCGACAGTCAAAATGATTTTGAATGTGTCAAATTGCATCATACGACAGTAAATTAATCCTTAATAGAATGCAGGGGGCCGTTTCACTAAACTGTGTACGACTAAAATGTTTGTAAGTGCAAAATTATGATAGTCTGTAAATATTGCGTTAACAAAGTTTTCTTGTAAACGATTACCGGTACTGGATTTGCATTTATTAAATATAGACAGCATGTGCAACTTGTAAATAGTAATACATGTAGCTGGAGGCTTGATGCTTAGTATGTAGCTTCTTTATGGTGTGTACATGCTTTATTCTTTTGCTTTGACACTGAGCCATGGATTATCTCCCCCTTTTGGGCTTGGAATTTTGCCTCATTTTCTATGTGGGGCATCCATGTTCTATGAACTCATTTTCTAGTCTACACTTATTCCACTTCACCCATACTCCCGAGTTTTGTCCCCGGGTTATTAACTCTTTGCATGCTGGGAAATTTGTGGGCTATAAATAGTTAAAAAATAGCAGACAACAATTTTTTATATTTTATTTTAGTTCCCTCTATAAATATCATGGATATGTCTTGGAATTTCATTAGAATTGAGTCCGGAGGACTCAATTCTAATGAAATTGCAAGAGGTATTTACCGAGAGAAATAAGAAACATACTCGTACATGTAATTTGTTGGATGTTATTTTCACCGCTAACATGCGAAGAGTTAGGAAAACCAAACATGGTATGAGTATGGGGGTGGGGGAAATTACTTAGAGAATGGCCGTCCGCACGTAAGATCGATAATCCGATCCGATTATCTCCTCGTACATGCGGACAAAACGTTTAAGTATTACATTGATGCACAATATTTTATTTTGCTTGCTTGTAAAGGTCGGGGGTAAATTTGTTTCTGTGTGCTACTGATGCAGCTTGTTGTGATTGCTTTAGATGTGTTGATTTCCCTGTTTATTATTCATGACATGTGTATTAATCTGTGATACAAATGTGATACAAGTTGGTGGTTGGTCGGGCGAACGTGATGGCGTAAATTAACGGTAGGGGTTCCGTTTTTATTTTTGTCTCTTTTGTTACCCGGGAGTTGAATTGGGTTATTGCCCATTATAAAAGTAATAAGATTATTACTTATTCTACTGTGGGTGGCAGTTGGGAGCATGCGATGGGTAATTTAACGATCGGGGTGCATCCTTACAGGAATTCCGACTGGAGACCTGGTTTGGCCCTCACATACGTGTTTGACATTTTGTATGGGACAGTTGAATCTGGTTATACCCCTTATGTGAGTATTACGATTATTCGTAATCATATTTTAGGGGAAGGGGCCAAGTGACTTGGTGTGGTATGGACCTGGCACCAGGTCAGGTTATTCTAATTTCAGGGCTGAATATATTTTTTCTCGATGTAAATATTCCGTTCTGATTTTCAGACTTCAGCAGGTTAAAACGGGATTGAACCAGTTTGCCCGGCCTTACATGACTGTAGCTGTTGATAGGCCGTTAAACACCAATAAACAAACAAACAAACTTATCCTACTGCTTTTGGGAGGGAGCAAAGTGATTCTGGTGTGGCGAGGACCTGACATCAGATCAGGATTTTCCTGATTTCAGGGTTGAATATATAGTTATTTTTTTATTGTAAATATTCAGTTCTGATTTTCCCCTCATTTGTACAGGTAATATATGGGATTTAGTACTAAACCTATTGACCCTGCCTTAAATGACCTTAGCTCTTGATAGGCCGTTAAACCCCAACAAACAAAACAAAACTAAACAGTTGAGGATGGAGGGGACATCTATCTATATGTGGCTGTGACTGGAGAACTAGGGGCTTATGGGTTTTTCGACCAGTGTAGATCCAGATCAGCATGTGCATCCGCACAGTCTGATCAGGTTCTGCACTGTTCACCATTACATAAATGAAACTCCTGCCGTGCTTATAACAAGCAATATAGATCTTGACAGGGTTACGGGAGTGTGCTATTTGATGAGGAGCTACACTGGTCACAAATCCCATAAGCCCCATTTCTCCAGTCACAGACACAATGAACAAACAAAACAAATGTGATACAAATCACTGGTAAATAGCACAGGTTGAAGTAACGGACCGAGGTCTATAAATACATTAAATATACCTAAAATCATCGTTCTGTGTATATGAGAGAGTAAAGAATTATTTTTTTAAACTTTTTTTCACTTATTAATGCTTTTAGGTATATTTAATGTATTTATAGACCTCGGTCCGTTACTAGCAGCGATGGCAGAATGGTTAAAAGTTCCCGCATTAAAGCTACATGCTCACACAGTAGGCACAAAATGTTCTTTATATCAGAGACATCATCTGAGACATTTTCTGGCAAAAGAAACATTCATTCATCGTTTCCCCACGTATTGATTGACATTATACATTTTGATGTACAATGATCATACTCTGTAATATGTCGCAAATATTATTTTTGCAGGTGACACATTTAATTCATATAAATAATTAAAAATATCATGCCTCATTTGCATATGAAAATAGCCCGATACCACCACGAGTCACTATCAGTAAAATACACATTACTAAATGATTATATCTGTATAGCGGCCACTCATAATTTTTAGAACTGGTGGAATAATGACACAATTATACACTTATTTAATTCCTATAAAGGACATTTTGTGCCTTTTGAGTGGGAATGTACCTTTAATTTCCAGCTGGAGGCCTCTAGTGGCAATTTATGGTTTTCCGTATTTTTTTGACTTTCTACTGGTTTGTAAACATAATTAGCGAAAATTTAACAATTTTACTGTCCCTGCTATGTGTTAATCACCTGTAATACAAATATGAGTCGTGCCATACAATGTTATTATAGGAATGAATGGCATTGTTGTGGAATTTATCGGGGTATAAACTTGGAAAAGTCGCGGGAATACTGGACAAAGCGAATAAAAAATTACAATTTTTTTTTTTTTGATTTTTTTTCGAAAATTGTAATTTTTTAAGGCCTCGTCCAGTATTCCCGCGACTTTTCCAAGTTTATATCCCCGATAAATTCCACAAAAATGCCATTCATTCCTTATAATTCCAGCATTTGAAATAAATTCATCAAGAAAATGTGTTTATTTTCCGTTTTCTTAAGAATTATTTTAACTGCGCCTCACGGTTACGGAAAGTAGTTCGGCATGGGAGTTTACTGGGATATAAATTTTGGACAGAGATTTGCTACGGACCAACCAAATGTTAGGGAATTGTGTAAATATTTTTGTGCTGGAATTATATATGTGTGTTCATATAATTTTTATTGTTGCACCTGCTTTAGCTATAGTTGCCGCTTTTTCCGTCGTTGTCGTCGTCTGCGTCTGTTGTCAGCGTCGTCCTCGTCAACAATTTCAAAAAGTTTGTACAAGTTTCTGTATCATGATATAACTTTAATATTACTTGACGGATTGCTTCAATATTTAGACACTTGATACATGTAAGCATTTGAATCAGACTCATGCCCCCATTAACATGACCTTTGTATCTTCACATTTTTGCGGAAACACTTAGCCATTTGTTTTGTGTCAAATAGTTTGTACAAGTTTATGCATCATCATATAACTTTAATATTAATTGATGGATTGCTTCAATATTTGGACACTTGAAATATGTAAGCATTTGGAACACACACATACGCTGATTAACATGACCTTGACTGTCAAATAGTCTTGGAAACACTTAGCCATTTTAACCTCGAAAAGTTTGTACAAGTTTCTTCATCATGATATAATTTTAATATTACTTGACAGATTGCTTCAGTATTTTGACACTTGTGAGCATATGTAACACTCATACTGCCATTAACATAACCTTGACCTGTTTCATGTTTAAAGCATGCAGTTCTCTGATGGTTTTTGTGATGCTTACTTTAGCACATGCCCATGATCATGTTACTGTCCAATGCCTCGGCAGGTGCGACACCGCTTCCGTGGCAGAATTCTTGATATTACTGGCATATATGTAGATAGGTCCTGTCGTTGATTCAATGCCAATCTTTGTAACGTTTCTCCCCAAACTGTAAACCTATGGGTTCAGGTGGTTTTATGTGCACTTAGTATTAAGAAATCTGTGATAATATACATTACATATATTAATAATTTTGGTTGTTGTTCCTGTTTATCATAATCTTATCTAGATGCCACCCCCCCCCCCCCCCCCCCCCCCCCCCCCCCCCCCCCCCCCGCAGCCATCCCACCAGTACAAATGTGTACTTCCTGACATTTGCAACCAACAACCCAACAATATCTTAACCCTTAGACCGCTACACACAACAATGTCGTCTGCTGTTGCTTTTTTATCTTGCCTTATTTCTCAATAAAAACATGTATTGACAGCACTTTAGAATCATTTCCAATGGAAATGATTCTGAAGTGCTGTCAAAGCATGTTGTAAATTATTCTAAAGAGCTGTCAAAGCATGTTTTTGATGATCAAAATGGAAAATAGAAAATAAAGAGCAGACTACAAAACATTAAGATAGCGTGTAAGGGTTAAAATTAATGGCAAACACTGCAGATACTGACGAGACATCTCACCTGGACCTACAGTGGTTATCCTCCCTTCAACGAGTTATTAGAGGTGGATTTCTGGAGTCAGATTGTGTCCATTTGAACATGAATCCCGGCATTCGTCCGTCCATCCGTCACAAAACTTAACATAGTGGGTACATTTCTTGTATTTTCTGTTTCCCATTCATGGAACGTCCTGCTATTTCATACATGTATTCCTCTGATGGTCCTGTATCATGCTGTGACAAGTACATGAGCATCCGACCCCATTACATGTAGTCCCAAGGTGAAGGTCACACACTTGGTGCGTTCTAAAATTAACATATCAGGTAAATGTCTTATAAATAATTTATGTTTACTTTCACAGAACTCCTTTATGTTCGTCCTCTATAATACTGTGACTCCATGACCCTCCCGTGGGTGGTGGTCTGGCGAATGAGACGGCGTAAATTAACGATATTGGTTCCTCCTTATAGGAATCGCTATTTGCCTGGTTTGGCCCTCAGGTACGTTTTTATCTTTGGCTCTTTTGTTACCTGGGAGTTGAATTGGGTTATAGCCCATTATAAAAGTAGTAAGAATATTACCGATCCTACTGCTTTTGGGAGGAGCCAAGTGATTCTGGTGTGGCGAAGACCTGGCATCAGATCAGGATTATTCTGATTTCAGGGCTGAATATATAGTTTTGTTATTGTAAATATTCAGTTCTGATTTTGGGATCCCCCCCCCCCCACCTTTGTACATGTACTTGAAAATGTACATGCACTTGTACATGTAATATATGGGATTTAGTACTAAACCCATTGACCTGGCCTTAAATGACCGTAGCTGTTGATAGGCTGTTAAACCCCAACAAACAAACAAAAACAAAACCATGACTCTCCCACACCCATTAGTCCCAAGGTCAAGGTCACAGACTTAGTGCGTTCTCAAAACTGAATAGAGAGCAGCTAAATTTCTTATAATGTCTGTTTCCTTTCACAGAACTTCTTACTGTTACAAGTCCATGACCCTCTAATCCATGCTAGACCCAAGGTCAGGGTCACAAAACTTAGTGCGTTCCGAAAACTTAACTTAGTGGATAAATGCCTTATAAGTTCTGTTTACTTTCAAGGAACATCTTTATATTTTTCACACATGCTTTGACATGGTCACACGGTGATCCTCCATCATCCCCGCTTACGTCAATGACTTAGAAACATTTTGGCACCAGAGCCCACGCGTGGGGTGGGGGCTGGTATTATGTAAGCATGCACTGACTTAAAAATCTGTATGGTATATAAGACTGGGAAAAAAGGGTTGGGTTTTGCGATTAGTGTATATCTCATCACGATCTGCACTGTCCGCCGTTCCATCAATGAAACACACTGTCATGCTTCTAACAATCGATATACATGTATATCTTTATCAGGATACATGAGTGTGTTATTTGATCGGACACTACAATGGTCGCAAATCCCATAAGCCCCATTTCTCCAGTCACAGCCACAAATGCGTGCGTATAGTTCCTTTGGTATGCTATTTTCGTTTGCTGCTTGTGGAATATTCCTTGTTTGACACTGTCACCTTGCCAGTGACAAATGGTTTGTACTTTGGTTTCTGTGTCGATCTGGGCTGGTTCGCCTTGTTCACCCGTTGATCTTGCTCCTGTTCGCTGATTGTATTCTTTGTAATGACCTTGACCGACTTTGAAATGTCAGCCAGCATTAGGTGCTGCTGTTTCATTCCAGAATACAGTGTTTCATGTTCGCTATCCCACTTAACACATGTCTTTGTAATGTCAGATTTCAGTCTCCTATATTGGCTGTCTATATGTGTCTTTAATGACGACATTTCAATGTCTTTGTCCGATATATTGGTTTCAAGTTTCTTTACCTCACTTTCCATTCTTGTGTAACCTTTCTTTAACTTATCATTTTCCCGTCTTAGCTTTTGATTTTCCATCGCAAGAACCTCTGTTTGTGTCATACCTTGCTTTAAGCGAACATTTTCCTGATTAATAGAAGCCATGCTCTCATTCTGCACTTGTAGTTGACTTCGTAGTGACCTCTGTACGTCTTTCAGTTGTTCGTATTCATCAGATACCTTGGTCAGATTGGACAACTCATGTTTCAAAACAGTCATCGTGTGTCTGTATTCGTCGCGGTCATCAGCACGCTTCTGTTCAAATTCACCTCGCAGTTCGTGTTTTATCATCGTCTGTTTCTTCTCGAACCTCTCGATGACGACTTCCATTAACTGCTCCAAGTCTTCCCTGCCTACAGACACGCCATCTAGGTTGGATGCGCAATCCCCATCGTGTATCTAGAACGGTAACATAATCTGTGGCTGTGACTGGAGAAATAGAGAATAGTAGGTTAGTGCCGCGAATGGGAAAAAATATCTGGCAAGGCTCAGAAAACGGGATGGGCGAGGCTATGCCGAGCACATCCCGTTTCCGTGCCGCGCCAGATATTTTTTTCCATTCACGGCACTAACCTACTATTCTATTTATCCCGTCAACACCAACAAATTGCTGTAAAATACAAAAATTGTATTGACTGGATATCAAAAATGTTTCACGGCAGGCACATACGCACTGTGTTGACGGGATAAATGGGGCTTATAGGATTTATGACAAGTGTAGCTCCTGATCAAATAGCACACTCCTGTAGCCGGATAACGGTCTATATTGCTTGTTAGAAGCGTTACAGGTGTTTCATTGGTGGAATGATGAAACTGCTCGGAATGGGTTAAAAGCAAACCTTAATGGAACAAAATCGGAACCACTGCACAACTACCAAGTTAATTTCTGAAATTGTATGTACATGTACATGTAGTCTAATCAATATATACATATAGTTTCATATACAAGCTATCTGATAACTGAACAAAATATTGTGTCCCTCATTGCATATACATACCGGTCACAACCACTTTCTCTGACGTGGGTGACGTGGGTGGGAGCATGCAATGGGTAATTTAATGATCGGGGTTCATCCTTATCGGAATCCCGACAGGATCCAGCCCTCACATACGTCTTTGGCATTTTTGTATGTGACAGTTGAATATGGTTATACCCGCCGTTATGTGGGTATTATGAAATGGACCATGTGACTTTTGTGTGGTATGGACCTGGCACCAGGTTTGACCGTTATTCTAATACAATGCTAGTGCACTGAGATATCAATTTATCAGGCTCGACTCGGAAACGGTAGTAATACATCGACTATGTTGTCTAGCAATGTGACAGTCCAGCGCTCCAGATAAGCTTTGTGTCTAAAGAGTAATGTACGCCCTGATTTCAAATTCAATGCGTATTTAATTTTTACAAACGGATTAACGATTTTCTACATTATTACATAGGGAACAAATGACCAAAATGTAAAACAAATTTAAACATTCACTTATTTGAGTGTATTATTACTTATTCACTTATTTATACAGTAATAAAGTTGACAATTTACTTAGTTGAGCTGCTTAACTAAGTAAATTGACTGTTTGCATTTTGCAGCTCGACTAAGTAAATTTTCAACTTTATTACAGTATTTCCACTACTCGATTTGAAAATCAATGCGTATTGTCACATTGCTGTGAGTATTTTGTACTCCCACTGTTGATAATCAATGCGTATTCAGCTAAAATAAATGCGTAAAATACGTCAATACGCACCTTATCTGGAGCACTAACTGTCTGATATATTCAAAGACTCTAGGCCGGTATTCTCTGCATAGCAGAAGTGATATAACTCCAGTTATTGACTGATTTGAGGATGTGACTGGAGTAATGTGACTTATGGGTTTTGCGACCAGTGTAGATGCAGATCAGCCTGTGCATCCGCACAGTCTGATCAGGATCTGCACTGTTCGCCATTCCATCAATTAAACACCAATAATGCTTCTTACAAGCAATATAGATCGGTATCAGGCTACATGAGTGTACTATATGGTCAGGAGCTACACTGGCCAACATCCCATAAGCCCTATTTCTCCAGAGACGGTTACATTTGATATGGAAGTTACATACCATTCTAGCTTTTGGTACGACAAAAGTTTTCCCACGTTCTTCTGCCCAGTCAATGCCTAAGTCGTCGCTGGACGGCGCTGTAATATACAGTTAAATCCGCCTAAACCAGACACTCGTGTAAATATAGATGTTTAACTTAGACGTATTTCGCTGTTATGTATCTCTGATTACAATGACGTTTCATGATTGCAAAACACTAGAATGGATCACGAAGTGCTCACATGTCTGATTTACAGTGGAACATCTCCAAACCGGACACCCTGGGGGCCTCCCAGGGTTACAGCGGAACATCTCCAAACCGGACACCCTGGGTACCTCCCAGCGGTTTGGAGAGGTTCCACTAAAATACGATACACAGTACAGAATAGCATTTATTGCAGCAAATGGAACACATCGCTTGGACAACTAACATTTATTACACTCTTGCAAATTATTTGCACGGGTTTGGCTGTGAGAGAAAACCCGTAACCAACTCCTTACAAATAATACACCGTGAAGAGAACACCCGTAATTGCGCGCCTGTTTTCTTGGAAACCACGAGCTACACTGCAAAATGTTTTAATTTTGATTACAGTCAAAATAAAGTTATTTGAAAAGTTGGAAAGTGTCTCGACTAATCTAGAATGTTAATGTGATTGAACACATTCCAAACATGCACTCAAATATATCTGGCTCATCGAAACAGCTGCGTAATTTGGATTTCAAAAAGTTTACAAGACGTCACATTTGACGTCACACAACGTAACGTCAAACTCGAGAAACCACGTCATTGTATAACTATTCATGCGCACATCACACTCGTGTATTATTTCCTGCTATTCAAAATGTACGATGGAATATCATCTATCCACGATACAACAATTCGTTCCCACGAAATGACAATTCTTTCCTTCAATTTAACAATTCGTTCCCTCGAATTAACAATTCGTTCACACGATATAACAATTCGTTCCCACGAATTATGGGAACGATTTGTTAAATTGAAGGAACGAATTGTTAATTCGTGGGAACCAATTGTTAAATTGAGGGAACAAATTCTTATTTCGTGGGAAAGAATTAATAAAAACTAATAATTTCTACGTCCCTTGCGGGTTAGTGTTTCGCACATTCTTTTGATATAATTTTTTTCTGACAAAATAAACAGTCATTTACCATTACCGTGTTATTTGACATTATTATTTTGTTTATATCAAATGTAAATTGCGCTCTTGATATCAGGGGCGATAACCGTGTTTAAAATACTAACAGAAACAACTACCACTACTGTATTTATTGCATATCAAAATTAGCTGGATACAATCATCTCTAAAATTAAACATTACAACATAATTTTATCCCGTCAACACAGTGCATATGTGCCATGAAACACGGTGCCATGAAACATTGTTGATATCCTGTCAATACGACCTAATCACTGCGTATGAATATGTGTGGTGGCTGAGGTTATTTTGTTTGGCATTTTAAAGCCATTTGTAGGTGTTGACGGGATAAATAGAATAGTAGGTTAGTGCCGTGAATGGGAAAACATATCTGGCGCGGCACGGAAACGGGATGTGCTCGGCAGAGCCTCGCCCATCCCGTTTCCTAAGCCTTGCCATATATGTTTTCCCATTCACGGCACTAACCTACTATTCTCTATATATCTGTATAGCGGGCATGAGTGGAATTTATACACTTATTTAATTCCCATACAAAACATTGTGTGCTTAATCAATGGGACCCAACGTACCCGTACCCCTGTACATCCCTCCTCTATGTTGATTGACATTCATGGCTACATCGATATCTTTAGAGCACTCGTATATTCACAAATACCACTTGTGCATTGTATGAATATCCACTTGTCAAGAGGAAGTATTTGTTTTACTGTTTATTGTGTTTGTCACTTGGGTACACGTACACGTTAACCCTTTCACCGCTAAATGTAAGACGATGGCTGTCCAATATTTTTTTTGGATTATTCATTGATAGTAAGTGCAAATTTAGGATAGTCTGGAAATTTCAATTGATGGATTTACATTTATTTATGCTCAATAAATGTAAATCCAATAATTATTTACTAGAAAACATTGTTAATGTGAATTTTTCAGAGTATCATAATTTTGCACTTACGAACATTTTAGTCGTACGAAGTTTAGTGAAACAGGCCCAATTTCTAGTCAGTTTGTTTAAAACTTACTTTCTGATCCAGGCTGGTCCATGTTTTCCAGCCGATACCGGTTTAGTTCTGTAGTATTCTCTATGTCGCTGATCGGAGTGAGTCCAGCGACCGTCGTTGTGATTGTCGTTATAATGTCGTTATAGGTGGAACTCCTCTAAACCGGACACTCGGGAAAATATAGATGTTTACCTAAGATGTATGCATCTCTGATTACAATGACTTTTCATGATTGCAAAGCACTATAATGTGTCATGAAATGCTCACATGTCTGATTTACAGTGGAACATCTCCAAACCGGACACCCTGGGGACCTCCCAGGGTGTCCGCTTTGGGGAAGTTCCACTGTATGTCACATCCAGTTGCTAATTTCGTAGATATTCTAGCATCGTATGACTAGATATCAAGGTGCATGATCACGTGGTTATAACAACAACAACAGTGGCTGAAAGTGTTGAAATCTTGAAAGTATTATTTGATATTTTCCTTAATATGAAATGGATTTTGATGAAATATGGCGCAGCAAACGCGTCATTATGAGCTGAATTTAGTAGACCAGGGAGTTCAGTACAGACTTATGTCGTTTTTGCGAAGAATCGATGTCCGTGTCTACCGACACGGAAATCGATTCTTCGCAAAAACGACAGAAGTTTGGGCCAATGTACAGAGACCACCAAATGCAGCTTAACAAGACGCGTTTGATGCGCCATATTTCATCAAAATCCTACGTAATAAGGACAATATAAAAGAATACGTACTTTCAATCGTATGGATTCTGGAAGTTTCAGTACTTGTTGTTGTTGTTGTTGTTGTTAGTACCACGTGATCATACACCTTGGATATATTGCGACTTTCGTACAGGTGTCGATTCTGTGATATTTGTTCATCTTGTCGGGTGCTGCCATACTGTGTTCCCTGGCAATGATAAAGATGAGACATTTACATATAAGGTCATATCAGTATCACGTGAGTTCAACAAGAACGGCGGAATTCTTCAAATGCCAATTGGCTGATCAAAAGTGGCTGTGGCTGGAGAATTGGCGATTATGGGATTTGTACCCAGTGAAACCCCCTGATCATGCAGGTGGGTGTCGGGTAATTTAACGATCGGGGTTCATCCTTACCGGAATTCCGACTGGAGACCTGGGGCCCGTTTCACTAAGCTTCATACGACTAAAATGTTCGGAAGTGCAAATTTGTGATCGTCTGGAAATTTCAATTGATGGATTTACATTTATTGAGCATAGGCTGCATATGCAGCCTATGCTCAATAAATGTAAATCCAATAATTGTTTACAAGAAAACATTGGTAATGTGACATTTACAGACTATCATAATTTTGGACCTACAAATATTTTAGTCGTAAGCAGTTTAGTGAAACGGCCCCCTGGTTTGGCTCTCACGTACGTCTTTGGCATTTTGTATGTGACAGTTGAATCTGGTTATACCCCTTATGTGAGTATTAAGATTTTTCGTAATCCTATTTTAGGGGAAGGAGCCAAGTGACTTTGGTGTGGTATGGACCTGGTACCAGGTCAGGTTATTCTAATTTAAGGGCTGAATATATTATTTTCTCGATGTAAATATTCCGTTCTGATTTTGGGATCACCCCCCAATGCAGCGGGTTAAAATGGGATCGAACCCGTTTGCCCGGCCTTGCATGGCCTTACCTGTGTGGCATTGCATGGCCTTACATGTTGATAGACCGTTAAACACAAACAAACAAGCTGATCATGCAGCATGATAACGATCTATATTGCTTGTTAGCAGCATGACATGGTGTGTTATTGTTGGAATTGCGAACAGTGCATACCTTGATCAGACTGTTCGGATGTACACGATGATTTGGATCTACACTGGTCACACAACCAATAAGCTCCATTTCTCCATTCACAACCACAAATGTGGAATCGAATGGTTTGATTATTTATAAATATAAGAGTTAATGAATAGCATATTAAATCAACACAAATGTTAGATTATATTTATTGCATAAGCACAGCAAACTATATGAAAGTTGCAATGGCCATTAAGTATTTTCAGTCTCGTGGCCTCAGTTGCATACTTATTTATTACACTAGTATATTACAGGGGCGGCGGAAGCGGGGGGGGGGGGGGGCGCAGGGGGGGTCCTAACTCCGCCCCACTAATTTTGTTGGGGAGTGGGCCTAGCCCCCCCAATAATTCTGTAAATTTTGGTTTTTTATTCTAATATATTTGTGTAATCATGAATACTGGGAACTTTGCTGAGAACTTTGCTGAGAATGCAGGAAATGGCGTTTCACACCCACACCACTTGGATTTCAAAAATGTCCTGGTCGCATGCCCCCGGACCCCCTAGCGCTATCGGGCCCTTCAGGCCCTCAATATTGCCCCCCCCCCCAATAATGTTTGGCTTCCGCCGCCTATGTATTATGATTTTAATATACCGTGCTATTACACTGTGAAACGTATTTTAGGTGATAAACACGTATATTACTTGTGTAGTTAGTCTGAATATGCTGCAGAGAAAATTTCTCTGCAGCATGTTCAGACTAACTACACAAGTCGTACTGCTAAAGTTGGTATTGGCGGACTCGTAGTGTTAACGGCTGGAACGTGGTCATCATTAAAAGGAAGAAACCGCAGTCGTTCAGTGGAACCTCTCTGTCCAGGTCCCCAGGGTGTCCGGTTTAGAGAGGCTCCACTGTTAACCAGGCATTTGAGCATATGTTGACAGTTCTCTGTGGCTTACGATCATGAACAGACGCTATCCAAAAAAAATGCATGACAATACACACATGAAATTCAACAGACATAGATTTGATCGGTGTCCGGTTTAGAGAGGTTCTACTGTATTGATGAAAAATAAGATTTACATGAGATGCATGGGCACCGCCATTACTGCAGTGCAAACAATAGACCACGTGATCCCATACTCTGATATGTCATGGTGGAGGTATGTCTCCCGTATAGTATATGAGTACGTAATACTATGCTTACATGTAGCTGGGGCCAGTTTCACGACTATTTTTATTAATTTACTTTTAACATTAACGTGGCTAACTACAGCTGCCATTTAACTTTTACAGGTACGCATTATTACATGTGAACATATACGCCAAAAACGAGCCCACATCGCCTATCCAATGTGGATGATCACGTGGTTACAACAACAACAACAATGAATGAAACTGCCAGAAGCGCTTCCGATTCAAAGTACTTAACTATTCTTTTATATTGTCTTTATTTTGATGAAATATGGCGCATCAAACTCGTCTTGTAAATGCTATTCAATTTTCCGAGTTCGCACTTACGAACTTCTTAGTCGTACGAAGTTTCGTGAAACGGGCCCCTGATGTTCCGTGTGAAACCGACATCCATCACACTAGTAAAAACGAGCCTGTCTTGCTCATTATGAGTAAGTATTCTTACTTAGTATCCTGCATATTCCGTGTTAAAGTTCAACACCCAGTCACACTAGTAACAACGAGCGTGTCTTCCCCAGTTTGCGTAAGTACATACATGTATATCCTTACCTGATATTCCCCATAGTCCGTGTGAAACTAACATCCAACCAAACTAGTATCAACGAGCTTCTCTTAACTGATATCGAGAGCATTGTTGTTGACAATAACAACACATGCTATCTATCGGTAATCTGGAATATCCATTAGTTCGATGGCAATTCGAAATCGTCTCCCGGGACCTAACCTACCTACCCAGTGTTATACTGCAGCGCCACACCGTGGTGCACAGTTAGTGACATTTCGTTTATCTGCACAGAGGCGAGCAAAAATAACCTTAATTTCGTTTATTCGTTTCTTAGCCACGTAGTGGCGAACATTACGAATCTTAATGTCATTACTTCGTTGCTTCACCGAGTAGAGACGAAAATTGTGCCAAAGAAATTGATGTTTATATGAGCATTGCTCAGATTTGGTCACGATGAACTGTACACATTAATTTTCTTAATTGTCGTCTCTACGCAACATAGAAAAGAAGAGACTGTCTGTCCCTAACTACCCACCATATAAAATAGCGTGTCCCTAAGTCCGTTGGGATCTTTACTTCGAGAGTGATTCAATCGATTGTTTGGTCACCGAGTGATAAACCGGGCCTTATAGCTATGGTCCTGCCGGAATACCACGAGTCCCGGACAAGGCGTATATACCATTTGTTTTTGGTGATTTATCATCTACATGATATATATTATTGAAATCCGAAGGAGACGACAATCTGTCACCCTTGAGCACTTTTCATAATCCAAGATAGCGTCCAAAATGGCTGCCCAAAACAACAAAACCAGGTGTAGGAGTCTTAATAATCTGAAACCAAAACATATGTATGTACTATATTACACATTGCTTTTAGGCATGCACTGTGGACGTTAGATATGTGTTTTATAATACAAACTGACATTCAAGATGGCCGCCAATACCCTGCCTAATTTCTCACAATGACGTTAACAGGTTTAAGTCAATATGTGCATTTCAATGGATATTAGTTTCATTTTGTGTTTCGTATAATGTACTTACTTATAAGTTAGCGATCCATATGCTAATTGAGTGGTGTTCAAGATGGCCGCCACATTACTATGTGCATGAATATGTGAGTAGTTTAGTTTATATTTAGCTCTGCTCTGTCAAACACGGAATACATAGGCGTTTCAATCCTTGCCCGGAGCAGTATATCGAGTAGTACGGTGGTCACCAGACCGGAAAGTGGGTTTTCTCCGGGTACTCCTGTACACATGCTTTCGTCGGAGGCGTTAGGGTGATAAATACAATGTCACATTATTGATTAAGGTTAACCCTTACACCGCTATCTTAATTTTTTGTCGTCTGCTGTTTATTTTCTATTTTACATTTTTAGCATAAAAAATATGCTTTGATAGCACTTTAAAATAATTTACAACATGCTTTGACAGCACTTTATAATAATTTACAACATGCTTTGACAGCACTTCAGAATCATTTCCATTGGAAATGATTCTGAAGTGCTGTCAAAACATACTTTTATTCAGAAATAAGGCAATATATAAAAGCAACAGCAGACGACAGTTGTTGTCTAAGGGTTAAGCTAGTATTGATCAAGAGTAGAGATTAGAGAGCAGATTTTACATAAATGACATATACGTATCTCAATTGATATCAAACGCTGTTATGTGGCTTTTAACATATCCAAACTATAAGCCTAAGGACATGTATCAATGCTCAATCCACGACAACTACAACTACGTACATTGTAGTTAGAAAAACCACGTTACTACGTCTGCGTGTATATGTTGTATAATACACGTGTGGTATCATATACCTTCCGAATCATCCTCTCTGTCATTATGTGTATTACGAGCACATGGATGGCATTATCCTCATTAACGTAGTAGCTACTGAAGGAAAGGTGGCCTGTCCGTACACAAATGCCCCGGGTGGCAGATTGGAGAAACTCCGGCAAACTGCTTTACCAGACACACGGACACACACACATGTATCTCGGTTCTACAGAGACCGGGGGCATCATAAGTAGTGGAGGTGCTACATTTGGTATTGGCGGACTCGTAGTGTTACATTTGTAACGACTGGAACATGGTCATCAGTAAAAGGAAGAAACCGCAGTCGTATTGATGATTTATTTATCCGAGATCTCATGGGCGCCGCCATTACTCCAGAAAAAGGCAGCAAGGAGCTGGAGAGTGACGAGGACGGTCGAAACATTTTGTAACAATTGCCTATCTTGGACCTGTATATCGAAAATACCTGTGAAAATCTGTTGAACATGTACTGAATACTCAATGTCTGGACATCTGGAACTGACATGGGGCAACAAGGAGCTGGAGATTGACGAGGACGGTCGAACAAACGAAACATTTTGCAACCTAGCTAGGTAGCATGGAAATGATGATGCCCCCATTGACAGCATTTATAACAATCTTGATCTGATGTAGAGTGCCCTAAAACACACCAGAGCACGTACTATCCCATTCCTATTAATGGGCATAACTTCATTTTCGATGTGATTTTGGGACCCCCCCCCCCCTCCATGTAGCAGGTTGAATACGGGATCGAACCCGTTGGCCCGGCCTTAAAATTACCTTAGCTGTTGACACCAACAAACAAACAAACAAACAAACAAACATAAGGGGCATAACTTGATGCAGCTCTCAGATACTCTTTACGAATACCGCAGGGCCAGACCAGGTGCACAATATGGAACCGTAAAGGATGAATCCCATCGTATAGTTTACCTTTCACATTGCTCCCAACCAAAACAAATTTGAAAGGGCATCTGTGGTCGATCATTTTAAAGTTCCGTTCAGATCGGCTTGTCAGTTTATAAGCAAATTGTTAAGACTTAGGCCCACTTTCAGGATGGCGGTCATCTTCAATTGCGTGGTGCCGCCATTTTTATTACATTTGAAAAGGCTTCAGCAAAGAGTCATATCTGTAACATTTGACCAACATCCGCCAAGCGGTTCATGACATATAGCAATTTGAAGTTGGTAACTGGAGAATGATCATTTTACATTTCAGCAGCCATCTTGGATGACCTAATTATACGTAATAATGACATTAGCCTTGATACTTGAACATCCGATTTGATCAAGTACACGCACCATAAACGCGTTCGCCACGCATTACAGTTACCGTTACAGAAGTACTGGATGGTACCGGTCCCGGTTGGTATCGTTACCGGCTTATAGAGATCACCCAAAAATGGAACCGATGGAACCGACAGCCATAGTTGATGATTCTAAAATGGATAAATAAAATGGCGATACCTAAAAATAGTAACATACATCGGACGCTGACATAACTGTTTCTAACGATACAGTAACAATGGACACAGTTTGCCAGTGACAAAATACTGCATTTATAATACACGCCGAGTTTACAGTAGTGTGTACATTGCAACTTCTCTACAACAGCCACCCATGGTAAGACACAACACTGGCGGTTGTAGAGAGGTGGCTGCTGTAGGGAGGTTAAATTTAGATACAATTGTACATTTTGGATATAAAATATCAGCTGTTACGGAGAGGGTGTTGTTGTAGAGAGGTGACCGTTCGCGGAGGTTCGACGGTACATGTATATAATAATAATGATAATAATAATAAAAATACGTACGGTGTGGTCAATCATTGACAGCATTTAATTTAACATCGCATGGTATTTTAAAGGTGCATGCCCACTCAGTAGGCATAAACGGTTCTTTATATCAGAGACATCATCTGACATTTATGGCAAAATAAACATTCATTCACCATATCCCCACGTATTGATTGGTATTATTAATTTATTATACATTTTATATCAGACGGAAATTTCCACACTGATATCAGGGGCGATAACCGTGTTTCCTTAAAACGGATATTATTATTTATACTCTGTATTTATTTTTTGATGTGCAATGATCATACTTTATAAACTGTCGAAAATATTTTTTTTCCGAAGGCGCATTTAATTAGTATAAATAAATACCACGAGTCACTATCAGTAAAATAAATATTAATAAATTATATTACTAGATTATATCTGTATGTTAATAGCAATATAATATTATGTCATCACTTGTACATTTTACACAGTGTTAACATTGTGTTTTCATTGCTCTTCTCGAACCGTCAAAACATCTAAATACGGCGAGAAGCACGTTGTGCTTAACTGCTAATAAATTGAATTGAATTGAATTGTATAGCGGGCACTCGTAATTTTTAGAACTGGTGGAATAGTGACACAATTTTACATTTATTTAATTCCTATAAAGAACAGTTTGTGCCTACTGAGTGGGCATGCACCTTTAAGTGAATACGCTTTTAGCGGTAACATCCATGTACACACACACTATTATATATATATATATACAGGACAAGAATACGTACCCATGTTTAACCGGTTGTTCTGACGAGGTTTTTCCTGGTTGACAAACGCCTGCGTTAATCTTGCCAAGATTATTACCATTTCTGAACATCTAGTGGCAATGCCAACTCGCAATTAAGCAACTTGATTGTATGAGCCTTAGCTGCAGTGCAGCTCAGGCTCAGACAATCAAGCTGCTTGATACCAAGCACAAAATTCAATTGTTTTCGAATAAAGAAATTGAAAAATATTGGCAAGATTAGCGGAGGCGGTAGTGTAACTTTTTCAAAGATGAAAGACTCGGACATAGGACATAACAAACATTTAGTACCAACACGTTTATCACACCTACCCACTTCTATAGACAATATGTTGTTATACGATGTATAGTCTATAGAAATGGGCGGGGTAACTGTTTTGAATCTTCCATTGTCAGTGGGTCCAATGTCGAAGTCTTTCATAATCCAGTCCACATCACTGGTTGATAAAGCGTGTCAAGGATTATTAATATGATTAATATTTTCATACTTTTACCGCCGGCATACGAAGTATGTCGAGAGGTATATAGTTTTCGTAATTCCGTCCGTCCGTTTGTCCGTTTTTCCGTACCACCATACAGGGTATGTGTGGCTAGCCCCACATGGGATGGACTTGTTAAAGGATAGGGCTAGTTATTTAGTAGACACATACACCCAATTTGTAAGATATTGTTTGGTTTATGTGGCTTTTTGTTCGGTTTATGTGGCTTATTTCATGTGTACAGAGGGGTCTTATGTGGCTCGTAGACACATACACACAGGTTGTAAGAACGTCCGTTTGTCCGTCCGTCTGTCCGCGTTAAGGTTTTGGATACCCATTATCTCTGTAACGGCAAGTCGGATTGACCTCAAACTTCACATACTTCCTTATCATCATCCATATTTCCATTCCATGCCACACTTCATGTCCAAAGTCAAGGTCAAATTACTTAGAAATGTGAGTTAAAGTTGTTTTTAAATATGTGCGTTGAAGTTTTTATTTGTCGGCTCAGGCGGCGGCCGGGGGGTATACGTGAGCCCCTGCTCACTTTCTCCAGTTATGTTATCTCTAGTTATGGTTATAAACATACGGAAGCCCATTAGGGCCATTTCACTTTTTTTTAATTTCCATTTATTCAAGATGTTTTCTTGAATTTTCAAGATGTTTTCTTGAATTTTCAAGAAAAAATCTTGAAAATTCAAGAAAAGAACTTGAAAATTCAAGAAAACATCTTGAAAATTCAAGAAAAGATCTCGAAAATTCAAGAAAGTATCATAAAAATTCAAGAAAGAATCTCGAAAATTTAAGAAAAGATAAAAAAAGGTGAAGTGGCCCTAATGGGCTTCCGTATAAACCAGCCGAAAGTCAGCGAAATAAAAACTGCCGTGACAACTAAAAATCGTCTCTAAATACTTAATAATAATAGGCCTTGAGAGTGAACGTTATTATCAAGGCAATGTGTATGTCTCTACGGAGCCCCGCAGGGAACATGGATTTTTTAATCGTTCCCACGAAATAACAATTCGTTCCCTTAATTTAACAATTCGTTCCCTAGAATTAACAATTCGTTCCCACGAAATGACAATTCGTTCCCTCAATTTAACAATTCGTTCCCTCGAATTCACAATTCGTTCCCACGATATAACAATTCGTTCCCACGAACTAACAATTCGTTCCCATGGGAACGAATTGTTATTTCGTGGGAACGAATTGTTAAATTGAGTGAACGAATTGTTAATTCGTGGGAGCGAATTGTTCTTTCGTGGGAACGAATTGTTAAACTGAGTTAACGAATTGTTAATTCGTCAGAACGAATTGTTAAATTGACGGAACACATTGCTATTTCGTGGGAACGAATTGTTATTTCGTGGGAAATAATTAATAAAACAAATAATTCTACGTCCCCTGTGGGGCTCCGTATGTCTCTAACTTTCTGCTGGGTTTTCACGATAATTTAATATATTTTTGTTTAATCATGTTACCATCTCTGCGACGCTTCATCCACCTGTGGTCCACATTGCTCTAAATGGCATAACATAAATTAATATTTACAAATAACAATTACCTGTAGCAACAACAATAGCGATAGCAGCTTAATAAAATGGGCCAATAACATTTAAGAGTAACTATTTTGCGAAAATAACAAGTACATGCCCACTCAGTAGGCACAAAATGTTTCTTATGGGAATTAAATAAGTGTATAATTGTGTCACTATTCCACCAGTTCTAAAGATTAGGAGTGGCCGCTATACAGGTATACTCATTTAGTAATATTTACTTTACTGATAGTGACGTGCGGTGGTATCAGGCCATTTTCATAAGCAAATGAGGCATGGTATTTTTTTAAATTATTTATACATTTTACTAATTAAATGTGTCACCTGCAAAAATAATATTTTCGACAGATTATAAAGTATGACAATTGCACATCAAAACATACATACAGAGTATACATAGTAATGTCCGTTAACATTTTAAGAAAACACGGTTATCGCCCCTGATATCAGTGTGGAAAGGTACGTCTGATATAAAATGTATAATATTGCCAATCAATACGTGGGGTAATGGTGAATGAATGTTTATTTTGTATCTACTGAGCGGGCATGTACCTTTAACAATTAAACAAGGTACATGTAACATGCGTTCCCGCATCGTTGAGTAAATATGAAGTGAGAACGGGTTTTACTGAGAACATATATGTCATTTAAAGGTTGAAGTAACGGACCAAGGACTATAAATTCATTAAATATACCTAAACTATCAATACTTAAAGAAACAAATTCAACGCTGTGTTGTGGTCCTCTCTGTTGTGTGAGACTGCTCGTTTAGGTATATTTAACTCTTTGCATGCTGGGAAACTTGTGGGCTATAAATAAATGTAGGTCAAAACTAGAGGACAAGAGGACTCAATTCTAATGAAATTCCAAGACATATTCATGATATTTACGGGGAGAAATACAAGAAAATATGATGAATTCTTGTAAAGTTCTTGTGCTGGAATTATTTACCTGTGGGTGGATGAGGTTTTATTTCAATGAACATTTTTCTGTCACAGGTCCGAGTTTTTCACCTGTGGCACGTCGTATATTAACCCTTTAAGTAACTGGAATGGATTTTTATATGTTAATTTCCGGACCAATCCAATCGTCACAAAATTATTTTCTGACTAGTCCATTTAGGAAAAGGTATTTTATTTTGTTCTAAAAAATGTGAAAATTACTTCCAAAAAGTGCAGATCCTCATGAGACGGCTCGTCATGAGCCGGATCATCTGGAGCTATACTATTTGCCAATACCACTACACAGGCCTGTGGTGTTGAACGGGTTAAGTTATTGATCCAGTTATCATGCAAAAGTACAGTTTATTAACAATTCATGGCTGCTTCAAGTATCAATATTTACAGACCTGGTGAGTATCACATATTTGTGACTGTGACTGGAGAAATGGGGCTTATGGGTTATGCGACCAGTGTACATCCTGATCAGCCTGTGCATCCGCACAGTCTGATCAGGATATGCACTGTTCATCATTCCATCAACGAAACACCTGTCTTGCTTCTAACAAGCAACATATATCAATATCAGGTTACAAGAGTGTGCTATTTGATCAGGAGCGACACTGGTCACACATCCCATAAGCCCCATTTCTCCAGTCACAGCCACATTTAAGACAGTTTCCAATGGCTCTCGGGCACTGACTTCTATAGTATCAAATTCTAATTCGAATTGAGACACGCCATCTGATTTTGTATGGAAGGTAATATCCGCCATAATTCTATATGACTTGATGCTTGCGTGCTGATGACATTACAACTTATATTCATGTTATTTCATTTGTCATTTGTATTTATTACATTTGAAATCTGCTTGTTGTAATTGTATTTGTCTTTCTTACATGTCCATTCTGCTGATTGCTTTGTTCATTCGTCTTATTTACATTACAATTATTGATACGTCCTTATTCGTGTCCCTGTTTTATTGCACTAAGCATTTGCAATATAAAAGTAAGAACAAAGCACTTAGCACTTTGAATAAGGCCGAAAGCAGTAAGGGCAAAGCCGCAGGAAGTAAGCATCAAGCCACAGTCCGAAAGCGGAAAGCCGCAAGCAGAAAGCTTCAAGCCAAAAGCCGAATGATGCAAGCAATACATGAGTTAGTAGTGCCTCATTATGACGCCAGATGGCACTGCTGTCAATGTTAGGAATCCTCCGACTAATAAATAATAGTACGAGATGTGATTGGCTGTTTGCGGCACACCTCCAATGCCGGTGTTGATGTAAGATTTCACCTACAAATTATCACAGTATAGGTTAGAAGACACAAAATAGTTTTACTATATGGTAACTTACACAGGTTGACTGTCAACCTGGCCCTTTACCGATGCAAATCATAACCGTCCAGGATCAGACTAAGGTTGGCCACCACCATTGATTTTCCCTAAAAAACTAACCCGTTACCACACATTTTTCTATTCTCTACTACTTTCATTTTTCTTATGGATGTTGTGGGACCTAATTTCCAATAACCTACACCCATTCTGCTCTCGATCTTGACTAATTAAAATATAGATTTAATTATTGTTGAAGCTGGGGTCCCATCTAGTAGGTACATACTTTTCTTTATGGAACTTAAATAAGTGTATAATTGCAACTAGTCCACCACTTTTAAAAAATACGAGTGCCAGCTACACAGATATAATTATTTAGTAATCGTTAATGTACTCATATTGACTCGCGGTGGTATCAAGCTAGTTCCATATGCAAATGATGCAGTATTATTTAAATTATTTATATCAACTAAATGCTGAATAATTAATTTTATCGACATATCATAAAGTATGATACTGCACATCAAAACATCAATAAATAGAATAAATAGTTGCTTCCGTTATCATTTTAAGGAAACCCGGTTATCGCCCCTGATATCAAACTGGCATTTCGCATTTGATATAAAAAGTATAATAATGTCAATGAGTACGTCTGGTAATGGTAAATCAATGTTCATTTTGTCAGAAAAATGTCAGATTGAAAGAATAAAGAAAAACATGTCTCCCTATATTATAACCTGGCATGTAGCACTCTAGGTTTAAGGTTAGAGAAATTGAGTATGCAAAAGTAGTCCGGCATAAAAAATAGTCCGGGTGTTTTAAGGTCACAGACACAGTTTGCTTGCAAATCTTGATCCATTACTACCTTGTTTCACTACGAGGAACATGTTGTGGTGTTTTTAACACCAGTTTTCAGCATATTTGAAGCATTTAAAAGAAAACACTGAGCCTGTTGGTCACGGGATGTAAACATAGTTTCCGTGGCCAAAGAATGTACACAATAGTGGGGTACATGACGAGATTGGTCCCACAACATCCATACGAATAGTGAAAGTAGGAAAGATTGGCTGGGATTCGGTTAAATTATACAGTACAACTATTTGGTGTCTTTTAACCTAAACATGGCGCAACAGAAAAGGCGGCATCAATGTACATCAACACCGTTAGGGACATGGAACCAATTTAGAGAGCAACGCATTCGAGGACGGGTACCAGCATATTAAATCATTTTAGGAGCATTATTTTAAGTTTTAGCAGCGCACCTGTATGGAACGCCAAATCTACATAAACTCAAATAATTAATGCTAGCTTCAAATAATTAGTGCTCTCTCTAATTCTATTAGTGCTCTCTCAATTTCAATTAGTGATCTCTCTAATTCAATTTGTGCTCTCTCTAATTCAATTTGTGCTCTCTTTAATTCAATTAGCGCTAGCTGTAATGATAACAAGAAATGCGTCTGTCGAACGCGGATGCCACCTGCAGCATATTTGAGAAACTGTGACAAAGTGGTTAACCGAAAAGTGTGACGGACGGACGGACGGACGGACGGACGTCCTTACGTGACATCCCTTAGGTGGTTTTTACTATATAAAAGATCAAAGGAATGACCACCTAAGGAACAATAGGCTTAAGTGGTCAACGGAATAAATCTATTGTATTCTTTTGTCTTAGGCCACGCCTCTAACCACCTAAGACCCTGTATGTGTGCCCGGACAGACGGACGGACGGACGGACGGACGTCCGACGGACGGAAGGACGGACGGACGGACGGTCCAAACACTATATGCCACCCGTTTCTTCGAAACCCGGTGGCATAATTAATAGAGAGAGCACAAATTGAATTAGAGATTAGAGAGAGCACAAATTCAATTAGAGGGAGTACAAATTCAATTAAATAAAACAAAAGTGTCTGCGGCGTACTTGGCGGCGGCATGAATGTATCCATAGAAACAGATAGCACATTATTCACCCCGGTCAGTCTATGGATCATTGGTGACCAGTGTAGACCCAGGTCAGCATGCACGGATCATTGGTTACCAGTGTAGACCCAGGTCAGCATGCACATATCATTGGTGACCAGTGTATACCCAGGTCAGCCTGTGTGGATCATTGGTGACCATGTATACCCAGGTCAGCCCTGGTAGACCCAGGTCAGCATGCACATATCATTGGTGACCAGTGTATACCCAGGTCAGCCTGTGTGGATAATTGGTGACCAGTGTATACCCAGGTCAGCCTGTGTGGAGCATTGGTGGCCAGTGTATACCCAGGTCAGTATGTGTGGATCATTGGCAACCAGTATATACCCAGGTCAGCCTGTGCGGATCATTGGCAACCAGTGTATACCCAGGTCAGCCTGTGTGGATCATTGGCAACCAGTGTAGACCCAGGTCAGCCTGTGTGGATCATTGGCAACCAGTGTAGACCCAGGTCAGCCTGTGTGGATCATTGGCAACCAGTGTAGACCCAGGTCAGCCTGTGTGGATCTAGCATACATACATTTCGACTAATAGGACCAATACATGTGTATTGTTGTAATAGTGTTGTCAAACTTACACAAAGAAGGTGTGTGGCCTTCACTGTTCATAAGAAGCAAGCTATTTTATATAAAAAAAATAATTTTGGTGGCCATTTTGAATTTGACCCAATTTTAGACCCATCACAGACACAAACGGAAGTGTCAAATCCCCTAAAAGTTAGCACAAACTATTAAACATACAAAATAGAAACATCGGTCATAGCAAAACATAATGTATTTTGGCGGCCATTTTTAAATTCAAATTTTACCCCTTTCCGGTGGAAATATTTCCAGAAACTTTTGATATATTGTTCTACATATATATTATTACTCAAAACAGTCATAAAACCTTTTGTTGCATTTTTTAAGGTCCAACCTTATATTGACTCATCTATAATTGAATTAGAGAGAGCACAAATTCAATTTGAGAGAGCATAAATTGAATTAGAGAGAGCACTATTGAATTTGAGAGTAGCATAATTGAATTTGAGAGAGCACTAATTGAATTAGAGAGAGCATTAATTTAATTCGTGCTAGCTCTATATTATTTGCAGAGAGCTCAAAAACACATACATTTAATGCTCTCTCTAATTCAATTAGTGCTCTCTCAAATTCAATTAGTGCTCTCTCTAATTCAATTTGTGCTCTCTCAAATTCAATTAGTGATATCTCAAATTCAATTAGTGCTCTCTCAAATTTAATTCATGCTCTCTCTATTAATGCAATTGAATTAGAGAGAGCACAAATTGAATTTGAGAGAGCTCAAATTGAATTAGAGAGAGCACAAATTGAATTAGAGAGAGCACACATTCAATTAGAGAGAGCACTAATAGAATTAGAGAGAGCACTAATTATTTGAAGCTAGCATTAATGATTTGAGTTTATGTAGATTTGGCGTTCCATACACCTGGCGTCATAATGGTTGTTCCCAAATTACTGTTGCAATTGTTGTTGTCAAGGGGCGTGCTTAGCGAGGTAACAAAACGCATGGCAAAACAGCGATGCAATAATAAATAATGGAACTCCGGATGTCACTAAGAATGAATCATCAAGCCGACTAGAATGTAATCAACACAAACGCATTGAAACAGTGCGAATGAATAAAAAAGCATCAAGCCAAATGCACATGCAATTTAGACTACAACCAAGAATATTTCAAATGTCATAAAAACGAATGACGAATAAAATAACATGAAAGTAAGTTGTAATGGCACCAGTCAGCAAGCATCAAGCCACATAGAATTGTAATGAGACGGATATAACTTAGAATGTCATCAGCAAGCAAGCATCAGGCCTAATATAATTATCGCGGATATTACCTTCCATAATTTTGTACCTTTCGGTGTAATTTCATCAAATACGTTTACAAAATTTACATTATTTTTTATAAATAAAGTCAAAAGTTGAAATAAATATCAGAGTACATGCAAGTCCGCATGTACTCTGAAAATGTTGTCAAAATTATGACACCTTTACGGAAAATATTGTAAGTTTTGTAAACGTATTTCATGAAATTGCGCAGATGTCCGAAAGTACACAATCGCATGGCGTGTCTCAATTAAGTGCGGACGCCCACTAAGGTCCTTGTTGATTTTTTTCTTTCATTTTTTTCATTTTTAAGATATTTTCTTGAATTTTAATTACCTTTTCTAGAATTTTCAAGATAATATTATGACTTTTCAAGATGTTTTCTTGAATTTGCAAGACGTTTCCTTGAATGTTTTCAGGATCTTGGAAATGACAACATTTCAACTGTGATCCTAATGGACTTTTGTAGAAAATGTACAAATACACAAATTCATATACAGTGGAAACTCTCCAAACCGGACACCCTGGGAGGTCCCCAGGATGTCCAGTTTGGTGATGTTCCACTGTAAATCAGACGTGTGAACATTTCACGACACATTCTAATAGTTTGCAATCACGAAAAGTCACTGTAATCAGAGACACACAACAGCGAACACACATCTAAGGCCAACATCTATATTTTCCAGAGTGTCCGATTTAGAGGGGTTCCACTGTATTTCATCAAGGAATACATCTCTTGATATGTTATGTCGTTATTTGAGGTCTTGTGAAATTGTTTGCTAAGGGTTTTTTCATCTATAGACCACATACAACACAACTGGGGTTGATTCCATTTTGTTTAATAAGCTATAATTCCAGCACAAACATATTTACACAATTCCCTAACATTTGATTGGCCCGTAGCAAGTCTATGTCCAAAATTTATATCCCAGTAAACTCCCACGCCGAACTACTTTCCGTAACCGTGAGGCGCAGTTAAAATAGTTCTTAAGAAAACGGAAAATAAACACATTTTCTTGATGAATTTATTTAAAATGCTGGAATTATAAGGAATGAATGGCCTTCGTCCAGTATTCCCGCGACTTTTCCAAGTTTATACCCCGATAAATTCCACAAAAAGGCCATTCATTCCTATAGTATGGTCGCCATATTAAAATTCATTTTCAATATGGCCACCATTGGTAATTTTATTTTCACGTCAAAGTCATTGTGTGTGCTGTTTTTGCAGACAAACACATTATTATGGACAAGGCAGAATGAGTTGAATATATTTTGAGATAGCGGCCATTTCAAACTTGGTTATCCAGATAAATAATTTGTACATTTGTGAAGGCCATGGTGATATTTTGTTGCATGTTCCTGCTGGTTATGTTCATACTTATTTGAACACAGACAGCTGCGATTATTGCTAACGAGTACTGTCGAATCTTTATCATTAAAATGGCCGCCAAAAATAAGTGTGTCATATACACTGCCACTCAGTCAACGCATGACCATTGTGGCTTTAGCTATGTTCTTTCTTTATGCTATTTTATCGGAACATATATTTTGCTTGAAGACATATAGAGAATAGTAGGTTAGTGCCGTGGATGTGAACACATATCTGGCAAGGCTCAGGAAACGGGATGGGCGAGGCTTTGCCGAGCACATCCCATTTCCGTGCCGCGCCAGATATTTTTCCCATTCACGGCACTAACATACCATTCTATTTATCCCGTCAACATTACAAATGGCTTTAAAATGCAAACAAATAACCCCAGACGCATCTCCAAATTGTATTGACAGGATATCAAAAAATGTTTCACGGCACCGTGTTTCACGGCACATACGCAGTGTGTTGACGGGATAAATCTTCATCAATAGACGACATAAAATACAACTGGACTCGTTTCCATTTTGTTTATGAGCCGTATGGCCGCCATTTTGAAATCCAAAATGGACGCCATTGAAATGTATATTTCACGTCATTATGTGTGTGTTTTCACTTTCACAGAAAACACATTATTATGGATAAGAAATATTGGCAGAATGATTTCAATATATTTCGAATGGCGGCTATTTTGGTTTTAATGGCCGCCATTTTAAATGTTATCTTCTATTGTAAATGTTTAATGTAGTGGTGATATTTTGTATGTTCTTTCTGTCTAGGCTCATAATTCATTCTTTGAACATAGCAGCTTTTTGAGATTCTTGTTAACTAGTACTGTGGTACCAGACATCATTATCTTCAAAATGGCCGCTGAAAATGTATGTCTTAAATCTCGCCACTTCAAAGAGTTATACGTATTGCACATTCTAGCATTGTTGTGGCCTTTATTATAGTCCTTCAAATGATATCTTGATCGGCACGTATGTTTTGCTGAAGATAATAAGGCAGGTAACTTTATATCATTGTCTTGGATATTGCATTGCAAACGCTAATAATTGTATTCTCCCTTGCGTTCATGAGTGAGAAAGCGTCTCTTACGATGATATGCGGCGCCATCTACAGCTTGTACAATGTAAGCTCAGGCAAATTGAATCGAAGCCGCCGTCCCATCAGACTGTGCTGGTAACCATTATATACCCGTTATGTGAGCATACCAAAATATGGGCCTGTACCTGCAAAGTGTGTTTGTATTCAACAGCCATCTTATTTTTGTGTATTTCTTTTATTTTATATCAAACTAAAACATAAAAAACATTTCTATTTATTTTCCCATTCAAATGTTAAGAGTTTTAAGAAACAGACGTGGTGTAACTGCTAATTAAAGAAATGCACTAACCTATTGTACTGTACTACGTGAAAGTACGCAACGTTGGCGGCCATATTTGGTTTTTGCGGCCATCTTGGATCAAAGTATTAACTTTTGATTTACTTAAATTTACGATGTACGTGGGTCCTGTTCTTGGAGCTAATCATGAAAAATGGATGTGTATTATATATTTTTATTGGACGTTACTCAAAATTGGTATTTTACAAGCTGCAAATGTGTCGGCAGTCCTGGGGGTCCACTGAGGTTATGCAATCTATAAGCTACCATATTCAAACTGATATCATGCGGAAATAATTACTAGAGATATATACCTTTCCATAAAATATAGTGGCAACTCCCCCCCCCCCACCCCTCTCCCGAAAGTGGTAATGATGAACCATTCATGTAAGGCCTGGCTCATCCACTATTAGATTTGATATATGATATTAGGAGACTGTATGATGACGTCTTCATACGGCGGCGGTTTAGTAATGTCTCCATATTGACAATGTGTACACTGCAGTGACATGAGCGGGTAGGCGTTGTTACACTGTGTGCACCGTTTAAGCCCTGAATGCATGATGTCGTCGTAAGATGGTGGCGACAATGGGTCTACCACGGTAACTGGCACACTGTCGCCCTCGCACTGCGCAGGCGCGGTGAATGCATCATTCGAATATACTTGGTTCTGTGAATCAGATGCAGCGTGTGGTCTACTGCTGTTTCTAATTGGTCTGGCAGACAGGTTCTCGCGCACTGATTGGTGGAACCTATCCGAGGCACCGCCCTGTAGGTTATAACACACTAAATAGTTATACGATATATATAACATAACCGAATACTCCATATATGATTAGGCTTAAAATAGTTGTGATGCGGGCAACAGTTCAGATTATATTAAATATCGTCGGCTGTTTAAAGTTATTGTTTTAGAACGTCTATCTAGACATTTGTAAGTGTAATTATGACATATGTCTTGCTTGCCAACCTGATATGAGGAATACATTAGCAAATAGTAAACCAGCTTAAACATGCCTGGTACATGGCGTAAGTGACCGCAATTGCGTTTGTCTTGTATTTCAGAAATGTCAAAAATGTGTATACGTAGGGTTGACAGCCTATCACAAGGTTAGGTTGTGACCAAGATGCTAGAGCAATTTATAAATATCATACAGATGTGCATGAAAATGAAGTAAAACTTTCTCAAGCATATTTAAGACACTCCATGTGATTTTGTACCTGATAAGAACATGTGCGATATCTCATGAAACATATTTACAAAATTTAAGATATTTTCCATAAATGACGTCGGAAGAAATTTTCACAGCAATAGCGGAATAGTATTCGGAAGTATGCGGAAAATTTCGTCATATTGCGACGTCATTACAGGAAATATCACAGTTTCTGTAAATATAGTTCATGAACAATCTCATATGTTCTTAGGTACAAAATCACAGAGCGTGTCTCATATGTGCATGACAATGAAGTTAAACGTCTTAATATAGAATACCAGGCTAGTGTCTTTTGATATCAAGTTTATCAGGCAAGGCTGGAAAACGCGTAGGAATCGCGAGGCTTGCCGAGCGATTCCTCGCGTTTTCCAGCCGAGCCTGATAAACTTGATATCAAAAGACACTTAACTGGTATTCTATTTATCATGCCATTCGTTCAACGTCAGAAAAACACATTTATTTATTGAGTTTACCTTGATTTTGCGCTCGTTCAGTGCATCCGAATTCAAACTTGTTTATGTAACGTAACGTCGCGTGTTGACGTCATGTGATGTAAACCACCACTGAAATGACGTTGTTCTGACCGGAAGTGCCTGATAAACTTTGCACATGCTCAGAAGTGCATTGACCTGTTATAACTTTGGTTTATCAGGCAGCTGTTATCAGTGCGAGAATGCATTAATGGCATGATAAAGCACGTTTTCATGCATATTTGTACATGCACAACAACCATTGATCAGCTTCTGATCGCGCACTGTGCATGTGACATGTCTGCTAAGATCAACGGGATTAATTTTAGCAAATTGTGCGCGCACAATTAGCCTGACTCATTTGGTATATTCACACCTGTTGAGTGACTGAGTAGACCATACTCCGTGGGCTGGATGGCCGCAGTTCCGGCACACGTGTGATGTGTCTCTGTTCGAGAGCTTTTCGGTGCCTGGAATGGTCATAGGTGAATGATTTGGACCTACATGTAGGATCCGAACAAAGCCCCATTCAATCGGTGACTAATTGGATACGACCAGTTGCAATTCAAATTATGCGGCCAGGTTTGTGATGAAAGGAAAATTGCGATTGTGGTGCTATTGTTTTGCCGACAAAAACATGACTTGGCCGCTGTTTACATATACAAAAATGACTCATGGGAATGAAAATCGCTGGCCGCTGGTCGTAGTTCGGGGGTGGTCGTTATTGCAAGGTCTTATAAAGAACAAAATTGGACTGGAGGGAGGGGGTGGTTAACTGGCCGTTGTGGACAGGAGTGCAGCACCAGTACGTAACACAGGCATTCGGCGTGTTTCGGCTTTCGTCGGTACTGCTATATTCGAACGGGGCTGGTAATACTGAATACATTGCAATGATTCCTCCCTTGAGATTAAAATAACGCCATTTGCTTGTTGTTTATAGTTGTTCATATATATTTATGCCGATAAAGGCCGAAACACGCCGAATGCATATGCCATATGTGCGTAAGTCAGTATAGGAACCAGTCGACTAATGGATAATGTGACCGTAAACTAGTCCTGGTACAGCTTAGCAACAAGGAGTCATTTCTCAGGAAAATGGTATTGATTGTTATTACTATGACCGACAGATAAATAAATGAATAGATGCTGCAGCTGTCTGTGCCAAACCTTTTTATTATATTATATGCATGCTCTACACATGCAGGTTAAATGTTTTGTGTGCGACTTGATGTGGGGGTGCGATAGCAATTTTGAAACTGAAAGTAGACGGTTCCGCCAAAAAGTTCATGAATGGCATGGATCTAGAACCCGCTTACGTCACTGAATCCAGGAATGGAAGCAACACAATTGATTTTGCCGCATGTAGTCTGCGATCGTCATGTTTGTGTGCATGTGGGTCTATGGGAAATCAATTTGCCTGTCCTTATAATACAGACACGAGTTATGTGGTAACACATAGTAGTCTTCAACAGGCACCGACTTGCATTTGAAAGGTGCGAATATGTCGTACAGGAGCGAATATGTCCGCGGACACATTCACTCGACGCTCAGGTGCGAATATGTAATATGTCGTACAGGAGTGAATATGCCCGCGGACACATTCACTCGACGCTCAGGTGCGAATATGTCCGCAAAAAAACGTGGAACCAACCATTAGCTTTAATTGACGCTGGAAACTATAGTGGCTGTTACTGGAGAAATGGGGCTCATGGGATTTTCGATGAGTTTAGCCCCTGATTAAATATCACACTGACTCCTGATAATGGTCTACAAGGATTTTGCTGGTTAGATTCAAGGCGGGTGTTTCATTGATGAAATTGCGAACAGTGCAGATCCTGATCAGACTGTGCGGATGCACAGGCTGATCTGGGTCTACACTGGTCGCAAAAACCATAAGCTCCATCAAAACTCATAAGCCCCATTTCTCCAGTCACATAACACTGGAGGTTCGGGACTTACCTTCTCATTGCCACCACCACCACTCGTATTAGAAATAAAGTCACCGATATCAAGACACAGATTCCCGCCACAATCCTCAAACTATTAAATTCCTCGGAGATACCCGACGGGGTTGTCGTTGACGACCATTCTGCAATGTCCATGTACATATAGAGACTATCAGTCTCAAGGCTGGTTTCCGTGGTTTCCATGACGTCATGTTTTTTTTACATATCTGTACAGTATATTTGGTTTAAACAACACTTATTTCAAATTGAATGCATGGATAATCAACAGACATGGACAGAAATGGTAAATAAGGATTAGAAAACAAGCTGAATGTGAGCTTATATGAACTATGTTCATTGAGTAAGACATCAATAAATAGCAATGTGGCAGGAATACGTCTTGTGTATACGTACGAATGTTTGGTTAAGTTTTGAATAAGAAAAATGTATGATCCCAGGTATGCATCTCGAACCATTGTCATTCTCCTGTGAAGATTAATATACATGTATGTAGTCGTTGACCTAATAGCCGTTTGGAAATACTATTACTGACTATCGAATCGATCCGTCTGAGTTGTCTCCCATCATACTATATGTCTAATTTTAAACATAGCGCAGCAAATGCAATGTTGTTGGTTCTTTATCATGTTTATAGTACAGTTTGTTTTAATCTCATAAGTCTGTAGTTTTGATGGACATCGGTTACCCTCAGTGTAAATAATAACCAAGATCACGTGAAAGTAAACGGTACTCGACTCTTCGCGAAAGTTGATGTACAAGGTTATGTAAAGACGTTGATTACCGTGATGGTTGTACGCTTGTCTGTTTTTTTTTTGTTCTCAAACGGTTACAGTTCGGTTTACCTCGCCTCTTCGGTCGCCTTTGGGTTACTTTTTTTTCTTTTTTTTTCACTACCAACACCATGCAAATTATTGAGTTCTGTATCGTACGGAGCCCCGCAGGGACATGGATTACTTTTTAGCTCGACTATTCGAAGAATAAGTAGAGCTTATGTTGTCACCCCGGCGTCGGCGTCGGCGTCGGCGTCGGCGTCGGCGTCGGCCGACGGCGTCCGCGGCTCGCTCGCGTCGGCGTCGGCGTCACCGTCACGCCTTGGTTAAGGTTTTTAGTCAAGCTTGTATATGGAATACTACTGGCCCTACACCCACCATACTTGGACAACTTCATCTCCTAGTGATGTACATCAATAACCCCTGATCTATATTTCACCTTGACCTACATTTCCTCTTGAATTACTTGGTTAATTCCCCTTGGTTAAGGTTTTTAGTCAACCTTGGTTAAGGTTTTTAGTCAAGTTTGTATATGCAATACTACTGGCCCTACACCCACCATACTTGGACAACTTCATCTCCTAGTGATGCACATCAATAAACCCCTGATCTATATTTTGACCCTTGACCTATATTTCCTCTTCAATTACTTACTTAATTCCCCTTGGTTAAGGTTTTTAGTCAACCTTGGTTAAGGTTTTTTTTCAACTTCTACATTGAATACTATTGTGCATCCAGACACCATACTTCGACAACCTTTTCTCATACGTATGTACATCAATAACCCCTGATCTATGTTTGACCTTGACCTACATTTCCTCTTCAATTACTTACTTAATTCCTTTTGGTTAAGGTTTTTACTCAACCTTCTATATGGAATTACTACTGGCCCTACACCCACCATACTTGGACAACTTCATCTCCTAGTGATGTACATCAACCAACCCCTGATCTATATTTGACCTTGACCTACATTTCCTCTTGAATTACTTAATTCCCCTTGGTTAACGTTTTTAGTCAAGCTTGTAGATGGAATACTCCTGGCCCTACACCAACCATACTTGGACAACTTCATCTCCTAGTGATGTACATCAACAACCCCTGACCTATATTTGACCTTCACCTACATTTACCTTGAATTACTTACTTAATTCCCCTTGGTTAAGGTTTTTACTCGACTTGGTTAAGCTTTTTACTCAAGCTTGTACATGCAATACTATTGTGCATACATACACCATAATTGGACAACCTTTTCTCATAATGATGTACATCAATAACCCCTGATCTATATTTGACCTTGACCTACATTTCCTCTTGAATTACTTACTTAATTCTCTTTGGTTAAGGTTTTTAGTCACGCTTGTAGATGGAATACTCATGGCCCTACACCAACCATACTTGGACAACTTCATCTCCTAGTGATGTACATCAACAACCCCTGACCTATATTTGACCTTGACCTACATTTAACCTTAAATTACTTACTTAATTCCCCTTGGTTAAGGTTTTTACTCAACCTTGGTTAAGGTTATTAATCAAGCTTGTAGATGGAATACTATTGTGCATACATACACCATACTTGGATAACTTTTTCTCATAGGGATGTACATCAATAACCCTAGACCTTTATTTTACCTTCACCTACATTTAACCTTGAATTACTTGGTTAATGTTTATAGTCAAGCTTGTATATGCAATACTTCTGGGCCTACATCAACCATACTTGGACAACTTCATCTCCTAGTGATGTACATCAATAATCCCTGACCTATATTTGACCTTGACCTACTTTTATCCTTGGATTACTTAGTTTATCTCCCCTTGGTTACGGTTTTTTACTCAAGCTTGTATATGGAATACTCCTGGGCTACAGCAACCATACTTGGAAAACACGCACCTACGTCCAAGGTCAAGGTCACTGTTGAAGGTCAAAGGTCAAACCTATTGAAAATTCCCTTCCGCTCTATATCTTCTACACCGATGCATGGATTATCAAATGGCTTGGCACAAATGTATTTCTCATGATGAGAAGGTGTGTCGCGATCAATAACCACGCACCTACGTCCAAGGTCAAGGTCACAGTTGAAGGTCAAAGGTCAAACCTATTGAAATTCCCTTCCGCTCTATATCTTCTACACCGATGCATGGATTATCAAATTGCTAACCAGCACCTACGTCCAAGGTCACAGTTGAAGGTCAAAGGTCAAACCTATTGAAATTCCCTTCCGCTCTATATCTTCTACACCGATGCATGGATTATCAAATGGCTTGGCACAAATGTTTCTCATGATGAGAAGGTGTGTCGCAATCAATAACCACGCACCTACGTCCAATGTCAAGATCACAGTTGAAGGTCAAAGGTCAAACCTATTGAAATTCCCTTCCGCTCTATATCTTCTACACCGATGCATGGATTATCAAAATGCCTTGGCACAAATGTTTCTCAGGATGAGAAGGTGTGTACGCGATCAATAACCACGCACCTACATCCAAGGTCAAGGTCACAGTTGAAGGTCAAAGGTCAAAAATATTGAAATTCCCAAATGGCTTGGCACAAATGTTTCTCACGATGAGAGGTGTGTCGCGATCAATAACCACGCACCTACGTCCGAGGTCAAGGTCACTGTTGAAGGTCAAAGGTCAAACCTATTGAAATTCCCTTCCGCTCTATATCTTCTACACTGATGCATGGATTATCAAATTGCTAACCACGCACCTACGTACAAGGTCACAGTTGAAGGTCAAAGGTCAAACATATTGAAATTCCCTCCGCCTACTATATCTTCACACCGATCATGGATTATCAAATTGCTAACCACGCACCTACGTCCAAGGTCACAGTTGAAGGTCAAAGGTCAAACCTATTGAAATTCCCTTCGCTCTATATCTTCTACACCGATGCATGGATATCAAATGGCTTGGCACAAATGTTTCTCATGATGAGAAGGTGTGTCGCAATCAATAACCACGCACCTACGTCCAATGTCAAGATCACAGTTGAAGGGTCAAAGGTCAAACCTATTGAAATTCCCTTCCGCTCTATATCTTCTACACCGATGCATGGATTATCAAATGCCTTGGCACAAATGTTTCTCAGGATGAGAAGGTGTGTCGCGATCAATAACCACGCACCTACATCCAAGGTCAAGGTCACAGTTGAAGGTCAAAGGTCAAAAATATTGAAATTCCCAAATGGCTTGGCACAAATGTTTCTCACGATGAGAAGGTGTGTCGCGATCAATAACCACGCACCTACGTCCGAGGTCAAGGTCACTGTTGAAGGTCAAAGGTCAAACCTATTGAAATTCCCTTCCGCTCTATATCTTCTACACTGATGCATGGATTATCAAATTGCTAACCACGCACCTACGTACAAGGTCACAGTTGAAGGTCAAAGGTCAAACCTATTGAAATTCCCTTCCGCTCTATATCTTCTACACCGATGCATGGATTATCAAATGGCTTGTCACAAATGTTTCTCATGATGAGAAGGTGTGTCACAATCAATAACCACGCACCTACGTCCAAGGTCAGGGTCACAGTTGAAGGTCAAAGGTCAAACCTATTGAAATTCCCTTCCGCTCTATATCTTCTACACCGATGCATGGATTATCAAATGCCTTGGCACAAATGTTTCTCAGGATGAGAAGGTGCGTCTCGATCAATAACCACGCACCTACGTCCAAGTTCAAGGTCATAGTTGAAGGTCAAAGGTCAAACCTATTGAAATTCCCTTCCGCTCTGTATCTTCTACACCGATGCATGGATTATCACACTATGCCCAGGGTCAAGGTCACAGACTTGATGCGTTTGAAACCTTAACGCTCGGCTAAATGGCTTATAATCAAAAATGCCTCATTTTCTTTGGCTGCCAGTGGGGGTATTCGTGTGCCGACAGGCCACATTTCTAGTTTCCCTTGGTTAATGTTTTTAGTCAACCTTGGTTAAGGTTTTTATGCAGGCCGCAGCCACCTTCTTTGTCAAGCTATGTGTACATCGACAACCCTCGTAGTCGAGCTATGCTGTTCTCCTACAGCTCTTGTTTATTAATTCGTTCCCTTGAAATAACAATTCGTTCCCACTATTTAACAATTTGTTCCCTTGAATTAACAGATCGATCCCATGAATTAACAATTCGTTCCCACGAAATAACAATTCGTTCCCACGATATAACAATTCGTTCCCTCGAATTAACAATTCGTTACCTCGAATTAACAATTCGTTCCCTCGAATTAACAATTCGTTCCCACGAAGTAACAATTCGTTCGCTCAATTCAACAATTCGTTCCCACGATATAACAATTCGTTCCCACGAATTAACAATTCGTTTCCGTGGGAACAAATTGTTATTTCGTGAAAACAAATTGTTAATTTGAGGGAACGAATTAATAAAAAACAAATTGTACGTCCCCTGCGTGGCTTCGTCCATTCATCCCGATCTTTACTGTTGTTGCAGCCTGCAGGACAGCTGTTCGAGTTGACGAAAATTGCGGCAAGTCACTATCTAGAGTTGAATGAGAAACCTATGGAGACTTTGATTCTATTCTAAATAAACTTTGTCATTAAATGTATGTTTAGCAACACTACATGAAGTGACATTCATGGGCGGGTTTATTTATTTAATTCTTAACATGTTTGTCACTTGACGTAGTTTCAATTCCAGCCCTGCCATTTTGGGCCACCACCAGGGTGGTCACAGTAGATTCAATTTAGTTTTCTAAATAATAATTAAACCTATACATGTATACAAATTAGTGAATATCTTGAGCAGGATGGGTGCAGGTTATATGTAAATAGGTCCGACATCGATACTAGAAATAAAAAGTAGCGCAGAATAGCCGTATGTGTGGTAATTAGTTCCATTCGGTTTGAGTGTAGGACATAATCCCCCCGGACATAATCCCCCATAACATAATCCCAAATTTTTCGCTCATTTCTGTCTCTCTGGACACAACCGATTTCCATGTTTGAGCAGCTTTGGGATCGAAATGTGTTCAAACTCGCAAATTGGAAGCTCATCAAATTCACCTAATTTTCTGATCATTTCCAGGTTTGAGCTGTTTTGACGGTGCATTGTAGGAAATTTCCTATATTTGAAGCTCTCCATTTACAGGTTTTCATAATTATTGAACGCAAACACAAAAATATTGTTCATTAACAATTTATTTAATAAATATAAAGTCGATTGTGGGAAATTTCCCACAATTGAAATACAGAATGTACAATTTTAACAAAAGAATTACAAATCCGACACTGAAATGCCAAAAAATACAACTCCGACAATATCCGAATACAATGAACTAAACATGATGATTAAATCAGTTTTCATTGTAGGAAATTTCCTATGTTCGATTTAGTTGTTTTAGTTTTGTCGAGGAAATATTGTCGAAGCTCTCTGAATAAATTTCAACACTGAAATTCTAAACATACAACTTCGGCAATATCCAAATGCACATCACTTGAATTGAACGTAGGAAATTTCCCACAATTAAACCTTGTTTCACAGAAAAGTCGGAAACCGATTGTAGGAAATTTCCTACGTTCCATTCAAGTGATTTACTTTTGTGCAGGATATATTGTCAAATACATGCAACTTTCAACATAAAACTTTGACAAAACTGTTAGATCAGTCGTATTTGTTTTACAGAAACCGATCGTAGGACATTTCCTACGTTCGATTCAAGTGATTTAAAGTATCTAGGATCATATATTGACAAAGTTCTCTATGTTAATGCATTTCAATAATTAAAAACACAACTTCGACAATATCCAAATAAAACTCACTTGAACGTAGGAAATTTCCCACAATTAAACCTAAAAAATAATTCATTTGAGAATAGTCACATTTGTTTTACAGACAAGTCAGAAACCGATCATAGGAAATGTCCTACGTTTGATTCAAGTGATTTACATTTGTCCATGCTATATTGCCGAAGTTCTCGAAGTTAATAAATTTCAACACATACAACTTTGACAATATCCAAATGTACATCACTTGAGTGAACGTAGGAAATTTCACACAATTACACCTAAACAATAATTCATTTTATATCAGTCGTATTTCTTTCACAGAAAAGTCAGAAACCAATCATAGGAATTTTCCTACGCTCGATTCAAGTGATTTACTTTTGGCCAGGATATATTGACAATTCAATACATTTAACAATGAGATTCAAAACATACAACATTGACAATATCCAAAAGTAACTAGAGGATTGTTTATCAGACATAAACATATGTCTCCCCTAAGACCACCACTGCATGTTATCAGCACTTGGAAAAGTAGAATTTAAGGCAGCAACAGCATATATATAGCTACCTTGTATTTTCTGCATACATTTGAAGATACGCGAGACACAAGTTGAATATCTCCACTTTTCACTAAGTCAACGGGCCATAACTCCGTGACTACAGGATGAATCCGCATCTAAGAACCCATGTGCGCAACTTCACATGATGACCAGTATTCTTGTAAAGTTTCACGACTCTAACTGAAATACATTTGGAGATACGCGCGACACAAGTTGAAAAACCCCACTTTTCACTAAGTCAAGGGCCATAACTCTGTAAATACAGGATGAATCCGCATCTAAAACCCCAGGTGCGCAACTTCACACAATGACCAGTATTCCTGTAAAGTTTCGCGACTAACTGAAATACTTTTGGAGATACGCGCGACACAAGTTGAAAATCCCCACTTTTCACTAAGTCAAGGGCCATAACTCCGTGAATACTGGATGAATCCGCATCTAAAACCCCAGGTGCGCAACTTCACACGATGACCAGTATTCCTGTAAAGTTTCGCGACTCTAACTGAAATACTTTTGGAGATACGCGCGACACAAGTTGAAAATCCCCACTTTTCACTAAGTCAAGGGCCATAACTCTGTGAATACTGGATGAATCTGCATCTAAAACACCAGGTGCGCAACTTCACACTATGACCAGTATTCCTGTAAAGTTTCGCGACTCTAATTGAAATACATTTGGAGATATGCGCGACACAAGTTAAAAATCCACACTTTTCACTAAGTCAAGGGCCATAACTCCGTCAATACTGGATGAATCCGCATATTAAACCCCAGGTGCGCAACTTCACCCGATGACCAGTATTCCTGTAAAGTTTCGCGACTCTATAATTGAAATAAATTTGGAGATACGCGCGACACAAGTTGAAAATCCCCACTTTTCACTAAGTCAATGGCCATAACTCCGTGAATACTGGATGAATCCGCATCTAAAACCCCAGGTACGCAACTTCACACGATGACAAGTATTCCTGTAAAGTGTCACGACTCTAATTGAAATACATTTAGAGATACGCGTGACACAAGTTGAAAATCCTCAATTTTCGCTAAGTCAAGGGCCATAACTCCTGTAAAGTTTCGCGACTCTAACTGAAATACTTTTGAAGATATGCGCAACACAAGTTAAAAACCCCACTTTTCACTAAGTCAAGGGCCATAACTCCGTGAATACTGGATGAATCCGCATCTAAAACCCCAGGTGCGCAACTTCACACGATGAGAAGTATTCCTGTAAAGTTTCACGACTCTAACTGAAATACATTTGGAGATACGCGCGACACAAGTTGAAAATCCCCATTTTTCACTAAGTCAAGGGCCATAACTCCGTGAATACCGGATGAATCCGCATCCAAATCCCCAGGTGCGCAACTTCACACGATGACAAGTATTCCTGTAAAGTTTCACGACTATAATTGAAATACATTTGGAGAGAGATACGTGCGACAATTTGAAAATCCCCAATTTTCGCTAAGTCAAGGGCCATAACTCCGTAAATACAGGATGATTCCGCATATGAAACCCCAGGTGCGCAACTGCACACAATGACCAGTATTCCTGTAAAGTTTCGCGACTCTAACTGAAATACTTTTGGAGATACACGCGACACAAGTTGAAAACCACACTTTTCACTAAGTCAAGAGCCATAACTCCGTGAATACTGGATGAATCCGCATCTAAAACACCAGGTGCGCAACTTCACACGATGACAAGTATTCTTGTAAAGTTTCACGACTCTAACTGAAATACATTTGGAGATACGCGTGACACAAGTTGAAAATCCCCACTTTTCTCTAAGTCAAGGGTCATAACTCCGTAAATACAGCATGAATCCGCATCTAAAACCCCAGGTGCGCAACTTCACACGATGACAAGTATTCTTGTAAAGTTTCACGACTCTAACTGAAATACATTTGGAGATACGCGTGACACAAGTTGAAAATCCCCACTTTTCTCTAAGTCAAGGGTCATAACTCGTAAATACAGCATGAATCCGCATCTAAAACCCCAGGTGCGCAACTTCACACGATGACAAGTATTCCTGTAAAGTTTCACGACTCTAATTGAAACACATTTGGAGATACGCGCGACACAAGTTGAAAATCCCCAATTTTCGCTAAGTCAAGGGCCATAACTCCGTAAATACAGGATGAATCCGCATCTTAAACCCCAGGTGCTCAACTGCACACAATGACCAGTATTCCTGTAAAGGTTCGCGACTCTAATTGAAATAATCTTGGCGATACACGCGACACAAGTTGAAAACCCTACTTTTCACTAAGTCAAGGGCCATAACTCCGTGAATACTGGATGAATCCACATCTAAAACACCAGGTGCGCAACTTCACACGATGACAAGTATTCCTGTAAAGTTTCACGACTCTAACTGAAATACATTTGGAGATACGCGTGACACAAGTTGAAAATCACCACTTTTCTCTAAGTCAAGGGTCATAACTCCGTAAATACAGCATGAATCCGCATCTAAAACCCCAGGTGCGCAACTTCACACGATGACAAGTGTTCCTGTAAAGTTTCACGACTCTAATTGAAATACATTTGGAGATACGCGCGACACAAGTTGAAAATCCCTAATTTTCGCTAAGTCAAAGGCCATAACTCCGTAAATACAGGATGAATCCGCATCTGCAACCCCAAGTGCGCAACTTCATACGATGACCAGTATTCCTGTAAAGTTTCGCGACTCTAACTGAAATACTTTTGGAGATACGCGCGACACAAGTTGAAAACCACACTTTTCACTAAGTCAAGGGCCATAACTCCGTGAATACTGGATGAATCCGCATCTAAAACCCCAGGTGCGCAACTTCACATGATGACAAGTATTCCTGTAAAGTTTCACGACTCTAACTTAAATAAATTTGGAGATACGGGCGACACAATTTGAAAATCCCATGAATCCGCATATAAAACCCCAGGTGCGCAACTTATGAACAGTATGACCTCCCACTGTGCATCAATGTCATCACCTTGTTGGAGCACTTTCGTCACAGTCAAACTCAATCACAGAAACTCTGTGGCATGCAAATACATGTATCTGACATCGAGTGTGAAATCTTGCATCACACCATTTGTGAAATCCTGTATCGTGTAGCGAGAAAACCTGCGTCACATCATGTGTGAAAATTGCATGTGTCACAATACTTGTGAAATACTGTGTTAAAGCATCTGTGACATCCTGCACCATATCACTTGTGCCATCATGTGTCACATTACTCACGAGTTGCTGAGATCCTTTGTTGCAACATGCCTGAGATCCGCAACGTCACGATGATCACATCACTTGTCAGATCCTGTGTGACAACACTTCTGAGATCCTGCGTCACACCAAATGTGAAATTATACATCACATCACATGTGAGATCCCGCGTCACATCACTCGTGAGTTGCTGAGATCCTGCGTTACATCATTCCTGAGATCCGCAGCATTACCGTGATCACATTACTTGTGCATTCCTGAGATACTGTGTCACATCATTTGTAAGATCCTGCGTGCCAACACTTCTGAGGCAAATGTGAAATTATGCGATGCATCAAGTGTGAGATCCTGCGTCACATCACTCCAGATGTCTTATTACATACATATAACTCCATTTGTTTGCCATTGAATTTCCATTGACGGTACCCCCATCAAAACAGGTGAAATATGGGATTTGACCCAGTTACCATGGCCTAGGATGACCTTAGCTTTTGACAGGCCATTAAACACCAGTAAATAAATAAATTGTTCTTCCTCATCTGAATATTTCTCCATGTACACAACATATAGTTATTATGGCTTTGCTATGTATATTGAGAAACTTGTATGTCCTTAGTTGTAGTAAATATCATGTAAATGTATTTGATCTACAGAAATACTTTATCTACGTCATCAGCAGTGCTTTCATTAACTGAAATTGGACTTAAATTATTCCGTAAAAATCCTCAAATTGGGAGATTTCTTTCTTGATCTATATGTGTATAAAACATCCTGAAATGTTCTTAAAAATAAAAAAGACAATGCTTGAAAATCATTATTAATGAAAGCACTGCTTTATTGTTATTTATCTAGCCATAACATATCATATGGAATTTGTATTGTGTGTATTATCATTGTTCAGGTGTAGATAATTTCCGACAATCAGTTTTTGTCTCGCCTGCTTTAGCAGAAGTCGCCTCATTTTCCGTCGTCCGAAATGTAAAAAAGTTTGCACAAGGTTCGTCATCACGGTATGACTTTAATATTACTTGACGGATTGCTTCAATATTTGGACACTTGATGCATGTGAGCATTGGGAACACACTCATGCCGCCAATAACATGACTATGACCTGTTTTACCTTCATATTTTTGCGGAAACACAATTTGTTTGTGTAAAAAAGTTCGTAGAAGCTTCTTCATCATGGTATAACTTTAATATTACTTGACGGATTGCTTGATAGATATCCTAGACAAAACGAAAATCACTTTAATCGAACGCAGGAAATTTCCTACGATCTGTTTATGAATTTTCAGTAAAACAAATATAATTGATATAAAATGAATGATTTTTTAGGTTTAATTGTGAGAAATTTCCTACATGTACGTTGCTTTCAAGTGATTTACTTTTGGATATTGTCAAAGTTGTATGTTTTGAATTTCCGTGTTAAATTTATTAACTTAGAGAACTTCGTCAATATATCCTGGATAAAAGTAAATCACGTGAATCGAACGTAGGAAATTTCCTACGATTGGTCTCTCATTTTTCTGTAAAAGAAATATGAATGATATAAAATTAATTATTTTTTAGGTTTAATTGTGGGAAATTTCCTACGATCCATTCAAGTGATTTACTTTTGGATATTGTCAAAGTTGTATGTTTTGAATTTCCGTGTTAAATTTATTAACTTAGAGAACTTCGTCAATATATCCTAGACAAAAGTAAATCACTTGCATCGAACGTAGGAACTTTTCTACGATTGGTTTCTGACTTTTCTGTAAAAGAAATACGACTGATATAAAATGAATGATTTTTAGGTTTAATTGTGGGAAATTTCCGACGCTCCATTCATTCGATGTACATTTGGATATTGAAAAAGTTGTATGTTTTTAATTTCAATGTTGAAATTTATTAACTTCGAGAACTTCGGCAAACGATCCTAGACCAATGTAAATCCTTGAATTGAACGTAGGAAATTTCCTACGATTGGTTTCTGACTTGACTGTAAAAGAAATACGACTTATATTTTAGGTTTAATTGTGGGAAATTTCCTACGTTCAATTCAAGTGAGTTATACTTGGATATTGTCGAAGTTGTGTTTTGAATTATTGAAATTCATTAACATAGAGAACTTTGTCAATATCTCCCAGATACTTTAAATCACTTGAATCGAACGTAGAAAATTTCCTACGATCGGTTTCTGTTGTTTCTGTAAAACAAATACGACTTAACTAGTGTTGTCAAAGTTTCATGTTTTGAATCTCAGTGTTGAAAGTTACATGTATGTGACAATATATCCTGCAAAAAAGTAAATCACTTGAATGGAACGGAGGAAATTTCCTACAATCGGTTTCTGACTTTTCTGTAAATCAAATACGGCTGATCTAACAGGAAGGATTTTTGAGGTTTAATTGTGGGAAATGTCATACGTTCAATTAAAGCGATGTACATTTGGATATAACAATATTGTCGAAGTTGTATGTTTTGAATTTCAGTGTTAGAATTTATTTAGAGAACTTTGACAATATTTCCTAGACAAAAGTAAAACACCTAAATCGACCGTAGGAAATTTCCTACAATGAGAACTGATTAATCATCATGTTAAGTTCATTGTATTCGGATATTGTCGGAGTTGTATTTTTTGGCATACATTTCAGTGTCCAATTTGTAATTATTTTGTTAAATTGTACATTCTGTATTTCAATTGTGGAAAATTTCCACAATCGAGTTTATATTTATTAAATAAATTGTTAATGAACAATATTTTTGTGTTTGCGTTCAATAATTATGAAAACCTGTAAATGGAAAGTTTCAAATGTAGGAAATTTCCTACATGCACCGTCAAATCTGCTCAAACCTGGAAATTATCAGAAAAGTAGGTGAATTTGATGAGCTCCATTTTGCGACTTTGACCACATTTCGACCCCAAAACTGCTCAAACGTGGAAATCGGTTGTGTCGAGAGAGCAAAAAAATTGAGCGAAAAAGGGCTTTATTTGGGAAAATCCCTTTTTATTAGGGATTCTGTTCCATATTTTTGACACAGTAGGACAAAATCCCCCCGGTCTAAAATACAAGTAGGACATAACCCCCCATTCAGATTCACGGTAGGACAAAATCCCACCCCGCTATAAATTAGCAGATAGGACATAACGCCCCCCCCCCTCTCCCCGTGGAAATGCGGCCTAGGACATAATCCCTGCGTCCGCAAAAACATGTGTAAATATTCGAGAGTGATTATGCAAATCATGTATTTTAAAATGATTGACGAATGAACTCTGTATGATAAATAACAAATCAGGTGTCGAGTACCTTTATTGGCGCAGTAAACATGAAACAAGCACATTAATAATTCAGCACAATATTAACCAAAGCACAATACTTTATTTCTGAGGACTATTTACATTACATGTGGTGGGTACAAAATCACGTGACTGACGTGACTGGAATCGCTTCAATAGTTATGTTCTATAATAAGGATTTATCCAAGACAAACAGCTAACCATACTATCAAGTTTCATCACAAGCAAATTAATACTGTTCACAGTCTGATGCATTCCCCTATTATAGCGAAGATGAAACTGGCCATCGATTTCTGTCCGTCTCGGTACTGGCAGCATAGCTGGTTGATGCGTTTCTGATCAGAGACCGACGCCTTCCGCTGCCGTTTAGATGACGGTTTTCCGGTTCGTAGTCGCTCGAGCTCGGTGTTCACTGATGTATGGTCCTTCTGTAGACACGCGATGACGGTCCAGAGACTGGGATTGTTGTGTCCGATCAGGTGTTTGAAGCCATTGTTCCAACTCTCACACATGTTGTTGGTCATGTCACTGCCACTAATCGTCGTCTCATTCACGTTCCATGTTGCGGAGGAAATCGCGGTTGTATTCGTCGCTTTCTGATGACTCCGTTGGGTCCCCTGACGGTCTTGAAACCACCACTAACATACGTCGTGTCAAAGTAGTCTATGACAGGCCAGTTACTGATCGTGTAGCTCTGTATAATTTGCTGGATAGAACCAGTTATAATGTCATGAAACCAATAGTGTAATACTTACACCTGTACTTACATTTAAATCTGTTACTACGGCACCTTTGCATTTGAGGCTGCCACGTTTCGAACATTCCAATCGTATGGATAATTTAGACTCTTTCTTCTTGGTACACAACAAAACATTGAAACACTACTTAACACAACCCTTGTTACTGGTAATAAACTCCGTAATTGAAGGCTATGAATCCCACCATTCTATTCTATTCTATTCGGCTTATATTTAAGGGTGGGAATTGGCTCGAACACCTTCCATACCTGGGATATATAGCCCAGTAAAGAAGCAGGCCGATGGTCGTCGGTCTGGTTTATATTTCCGAATGTGCGTAAAATATAGGAGAATCTATGCAGGTATGGTTATGGTAATCTATAATTTGCGGCCTCCTATAACACCGATCAGCATATCTGTGTGTGATATAGTATGGCTGGGTATCGATTAGAGATTATTGAGGGGAATCCAGACTAGTTTACGTGTTTTATGGGTTTTGAGTGACATACTACGGACTGGTCAAATGAAATTAAGTGGCGAGAGTAGTATCTGAGTCACTAATGTCTAGCGAGTGTGCTCTACGTAATTATATTATAGTTATATTCAGTGTTAATCCTATCTAATCACCATCGAGAAGAGAAGAGAAGAAGAAAGTGATTTCTGACGGTATGGTATTTGTCGTGCCACCCTCACCCTATCTTAAGGTGCTGCATCAGAATGCTATATTAACCTATCATGATAACCGTGATTGCTGATATTGTGTTGCTAATTGGGGTTTATATATATATTTGTTTTTGTTATTTACTAGTATTTATTTAATTTTAGTTTAGTTTTGAGTGACCTACCAGACCGTCAGATTTTGGCCGAAAATAGACTAATACACATTCAATCGTTTGACTTTTGTCTATATTGGAGTAATGCACATGGTCAATTTCGACACAAAAAACAATTACTTTTGGTGGAGGAAACCTCCAGTTCCCCCGGTAGCTCCGGAGTCCCTGTAGTAAAGCTAAGAACAAGCATCCAAAATGAGGCGATTTGCTGCCAGTTAGCTAGACAAGCAGCATCCGTGGAGCCCAGCGTAACTCCACTCAACCAGCTGACTACCTCACCCCACTGACTCACTCAATCAATGAGCCCAATTCCATTGAATTAGTGGACCACATCATCCCATCCATATACCCGCCAACCACACACCCCATCACTTAGCCCAACCCCATTCGATCAGATATATACCCATACACACATACACACACATACATATATATATGCATACACACACCCACACACATACATATATATATATATACATATATATATATATATATATATATATTCACATATATACATATACGCACCACCCCAAGGTTCCCTCGGCATCACGCCTCTCCATCTCCGTTGTTCTGTAAAGTGAAGGGAAATGGACATGCATGGTTAGTGAAAAAATTGGTATTCCAGTAAGTTTCGGGGGTCAATTGTCAGTTGTCACTGGTCATGTCGTTTACGCCTACGAGTCGTGTTGCCCGGTCAATATTGTCAATGGTTGGCCAATTTTATTGGTCTTTATTATTAAAACTACATTTAGGAAGATGCGAATACAAATATGGTAAATGATTTGTGAAGATTTGTACGTATGGTTATCCCTGTCCGCTATAATACCGGTCCCCGCATGTAAGCAGTCACTATTTTATAATTTAATATACATCAATCTGTCCGGTGGTGAGCAGACCGTATCGTTCGCTTCCCATCGGGGGTCTCCGATTGGGCATTCCCTACCTGAAAGATCCACTTGGTTAGTACCAGTTAAGCCCACCAGCCCGGACATTTCATAGCGCTATATATTTCGTAACTGCTCTACTTTAGACCTGATCAAGAGCAGACTGTAATGCGCAATGCTGTTAACTTCAATAGTGCTCATCATTGGAGGCCGGACGTTAATAGTTGTTAGCTGATTATACGCTTAATTGTGTATATACAATGTTGTATATGCTTGGATCTGACTACAGGTTGACAATATGTTCGTTAGGGTGCACTCTGGGGTTGCCTCGGGAGAAGAACCCGCCAAATATATTGGAACTCGGGTAATTCGGACATTCCCCGTTAAAGTCATATATTTCCAGCCTTTCGCCATACCCAGCATTTACTTTATAATGATTGTATTATGTTTGATATGATTTGATATTTATCTTATAACGTTGTTAGTAATGGTCAGTCAGTGTGGGGTGCTGCTCCCCAACACGTCAAATAAGAACATCAACCTCACTGGGTGATCCCAGAGTATGGACTTACAACCTGGTGACCAGTGTATCAACAGACCAGCCTGCACAGTCGCAGTCCGATCAGGGCATACGCTGTTCATCATATAATCACCGTGACAGCACAACGATTATAATACAAGCATACTCTAATCCCACCATTGTTGTGGTAAGTTTATTTATGGTGGCCACAAGTTCGAAACTATACGGGCCACCATTCCAAGAATAGTTACATGTAAGGTAAAAGCATAAGATAATTACAACATGTAAAATATAATTACAGGCAATGCATGAATATGAGAATTAAAATAACGGAGTTGGAGTATGTTAAAAAAATATTGTTACATGGCATGCACAGTTTAACTAGATGGCCGCGGCCTGCATGTCGCGCCTTGTGGCGAGGCATGGACACTAAATATATATAGTATAACAAAAAACTTTAACCAAAAAACTTACACACGTACGTACGTACGTACGCCAAAGTGCCGACTATATCGCGCTTTCCGCAAGTTGGCGCGAAAAAAACTTTAACCAAAAACTTCAAAGTAATTTGACCTTGACATTGGGCACAGGGGCCACACGGGAGGGGGGTAGAATGAAAATATAGATGATGATAAACACCCATGTGAAGTTTCAAGGTAATGGGCAAAGCAGTTGCAGAGATATAGTATAACGAAAAACTTTAACCAACAAACTTAACCGAAAACTTTAAACGAAAACTTTAACCAAAAAACTTAATAAAAAACTTCAAAGTAATTTGACCTCGACATTGGGCATAGGGGCCGCACGGGAGGGGGGTAGAATGAAAATATAGATGATGATAAACACCCATGTGAAGTTTCAAGGTAATGGGCAAAGCAGTTGCAGAGATATAGTATAACGAAAAATTTTAACCAAAAAACTTAACCAAAAAACTTTAATCAAAAACTTTAACCAAAAAACTTAACCAAAAACTTCAAAGTAATTTGACCTTGACATTGGGCACAGGGGCCGCACGGAAGGCGGGTAGAATGAAAATATAGATGATGATAAACACCCATATGAAGTTTCAAGGTATTGGGCAAAGCAGTTGCAGAGATATAGTATAACGAAAAACTTTAACCAAAAAACTTAACCAAAAAACTTAACCAAAAACTTTAACCAAAAAACTTAACCAAAAACTTCAAAGTAATTTGACCTTGACATTGCGCACAGGGGCCGCACAGGAGAGGGTAGAATGAAAATATAGATGATGATAAACACCCATATGAAGTTTCAAGGTAATGGGCAAAGCAGTTGCAGAGATGTAGTATAACGAAAAACTTTAACCAAAAAACGTAACCAAAAACCTTAACCAAAAACTTTAACCAAAGAACTTAACCAAAAACTTCAAAGTAATTTTACCTTGACATTGGGCACAGGGGCCGCACAAGAGGGGGTAGAATGAAAATATAGATGATGATAAACACCCATATGAAGTTTCAAGGTAATGGGCAAAGCAGTTGCAGAGATGTAGTATAACGAACAACTTTAACCAAGAAACTTAACCAAAAACTTTAACCAAAATACTTAACCAAAAACTTCAAGTAATTTGACCTTGACATTGAGCACAGGGGCCGACGGGACGGGAGGGGGTAGAATGAAAATATATGATGATAAACACCCATGTGAAGTTTCAAGGTAATGGGCAAAGCTGTTGCAGAGATATAGTATAACGAAAAACTTTAACCAAAAACTTACCAAAAAACTTAACCAAAAAACTTAACCAAAAACTTAACCAAAAAACTTAACCAAAATCTTTAACCAAAAAACTTAACCAAACAACATAACCAAAAACTTTAACCGGACACACGTACGTAAGTACCGACTACATCGCGCTTTCCGCAAGCGGGCGCGACAAAAACTTAACCGAAAACTTTAACCAAAAAACTTAACCAAAAAACTTAACCAAAAACTTTAACCAAAAAACGTAACCAAAAACTTCAAAGTAATTTGACCTTGACATTGGGCACAGGGGCCGCACGGAAGGGGGGTAGAATGAAAATATAGATGATGATAAACACCCATGTGAAGTTTTAAGGTAATGGGAAAAGCAGTTGCAGAGATATAGTATAACGAAAAACTTTAACCAAAAACTTTAACCAAAACACTTTATCAAAAACTTTAACCAAAAAACTTAACCAAAAACTTCAAAGTAATTTGACCTTGACATTGGGCACAGGGGCCACACGGGAGGGGGGGGGGGGGTGAGGGGGGGGGGGGGTTGGGGGGGGGGTAGAATGAAAAATATAGATGATGATAAACACCCATGTGAAGTTTCAAGGTAATGGGCAAAGCAGTTGCAGAGATATAGTATAACGAAAAACTTTAACCAAAAAACTTAACCAAAAACTTTAACCAAAAAACTTAGCCAAAAATCTTAACCAAAAACTTTAACCAATAAACTTAACCAAAAACTTCAAAGTAATTTGACCTTGACATTGGGCACAGGGGCGCACGGGACGGGGGGGTATTTTGAATGAAAATATAGATGATGATAAACACCCATGTGAAGTTTCAAGGTAATGGGCAAAGCAGTTGCAGAGATATAGTGTAACGAAAAATTTAACCAAAAAAATTAACCAAAAAACTTTAACCAAAAACTTTAACCAAAAGCTTAACCAAAAACTTCAAAGTAATTTGACCTTGACATTGGGCACAGGGGCCGCACGGAAGCGTGTAGAATGAAAATATAGATGATGATAAACACCCATATGAAGTTTCAAGGTAATGGGCAAAGCAGATGCAGAGATGTAGTATAACGAAAAACTTTAACCAAAAAACTTAACCAAAAACCTTAACCAAAAACTTTAACCAAAGAACTTAACCAAAAACTTCAAAGTAATTTGACCTTGACATTGGGCACAGGGGCCGCACAGGAGGGGGTAGAATGAAAATATAGATGATGATAAACACCCATATGAAGTTTCAAGGTAATGGGCAATGCAGTTGCAGAGATGTAGTATAACGAAAAACTTTAACCAAAAAACTTAACCAAAAACTTTAACCAAAAAACTTAACCAAAAACTTCAAAGTAATTTGACCTTGACATTGGGCACAGGGGCCGCACGGGAGGGGGGTAGAATGAAAATATAGATGATGATAAAAACCCATGTGAAATTCAAGGTAATGGGCACATCAGTTGCAGACATATAGTATAACGAAAAACTTTAACCAAAAACTTTATCCAAAAAACTTAACCAAAAAACTTAACCAAAAACTTTAACCAAAGAACTTAACCAAAAGCTTTAACCAAAAAACTTAACCAAACAACATAACCAAAAACTTTAACCGGACACACGTACGTAAGTGCCGACTATATCGCGCTTTCCGCAAGCGGGCGCGACAAAAACTTAACCAAAAACTTTAACCAAAAAACTTAACCAAAAAACTTAACCAAAAACTTTAACCAAAAAACGTAGCCAAAAACTTCAAAGTAATTTGACCTTGACATTGGGCACAGGGGCCGCACGGGAGGGGGGTAGAATGAAAATATAGATGATGATAAACACCCATGTGAAGTTTCAATGTATGGGCAAAGCAGTTGCAGAGATGTAGTATAACGAAAAACTTTAACCAAAAAACTTAACCAAAAAACTTAACCAAAAACTTTAACCAAAAAACGTAACCAAAAACTTCAAAGTAATTTGACCTTGATATTGGGCACAGGGGCCGCACGGTACGGGGGTAGAATGAAAATATAGATGATGATAAACACCCATATGAAGTTTCAAGGTAATGGGCAAAGCAGTTGCAGAGATGTAGTATAACGAAAAAGTTTAACCAAAAAACTTAACATCAACAAAAATTTAACTTTAACCAAAAACTTAACCAAAAACTTCAAAGTAATTTGACCTTGACATTGAGCACAGGGGACGCACGGGATGGGGGTTTGGTTTAGAATGAAAATATAGATGATGATAACACCCATATGAAGTTTCAAGGTAATGGGCGGGCAAAGCAGTTGAAAAAATATAGTATAACGAAAAGTTTAAGCCAAAAAACTTTAACCACAAAACTTAACAAAAACCTTTACCAAAAAACTAAAACCCAAAAAAATTTGACCTTCACCTTGGGCACAGGCCGCACGGGATGGGGGTAGAATGAAAATATATGATGATAAACACCCATATGAAGTTTCAAGGTAATGGGCAAAGCAGTTGAAAAAATATAGTATAACGAAAAAGTTTAACCAAAAAACTTAACCACAAAACTTAACCAAAAACTTTAAAACCAAAAACCTTAAAAAACCTTAACCAAAAAAATTTGACCTTCACATTGGGCACAGGGGCCGCACGGGAGGGGGTAGTAATGAAAATATAGATGATGATAAAACACCCAGTGAAGTTTCAAGGTATATTGGGCAAAGCAGTTGCAGAGATATAGTATAACGAAAAACTTTAACCAAAAACTTTAACCAAAAAAATTAACCAAAAAACTTAACCAAAAACTTTAACCAAAGAACTTAACCAAAAACTTTAACCAAAAAACTTAACCAAACAACTTAACCAAAAACTTTAACCGGACACACGTACGTACGTACGCCAAAGTGCCGACTATATCGCGCTTTCCGCAAGCGGGCGCAACACAAATTGGTAGAACGATATAAATGCGTCATGTAAAAATAAGACTATCATAGTTGTATTGTCCAGAAAGGGAACGAGAACGTAATACTAGAGTTATCACTTGGTAAAACGTATTCCCCGCCAGACCTCAACGAGGCACTAGAAAGGGAATAACAACTACTTTAATCTAGAACGCGAGCACGGAGACCAAAATGTGTAAAAATAATTATTTAAAAATAGTAAAAAAAACTAGTAAAAATATCCCTCTTAAAATGGTGATGGCCAGCTTCAAAGTAAGTAAACCCGCTTTCCCAAATATGTTAGGACAAGCAATTACTATAAAATATGTTTAAATAAAACAACTAAAATGTGCGTATGTTCATATAATATACACATGTATACAATTGTGGCGTAATTTGTGTACAAGTTGCCACAGGGCTGATAATAATTGTTAGCTTGATAACATTTTTAATGATATGTCTTTATTCAAAATGAATCCCGCCATGTTTTCTGAACTGTATATACATACGTATATACATACGTTAATTAACACCTTAAATGAGTGAGTAGGCTTGAGTGATATATCTCATAATTATCAACTACTTAATACAAAATAATCATAATTAGCATGATTAGCATGATTAAAGAGATCATAAAAAACAATTTGAAAACTAATCAAGTGATCAATTATCAATTAAATGAATATTAATGTTTAAAACATCAGGTGACTAATCAAGTAACCCTGGGTTTTTATATGGGGCGGGGGGATTTTGTCCTACATTGTATGTGAATAGGGGGGATTATGTTTTAGCATGGGGGGATTATCCCATTCGGGTTAGGCCATACACAATCTGGGGTCCGTTTCACTAAACTTTTTTTTTTTCTCATTCAAAAATATTTATTTTGTAAATTTGCACGTACATTGGAACCTCGGGGTGTTCCACTCTAATACAGACATGTTAGTGCTTTATGGCACATTCTAGTGTTTTGCAGTCATGAAACGTCATTGTAATCAGAGATACATAACAGCAAAAGACATGTAAATTAAATAATCATTTTTCCGAGTGTCCGGTTTAGCGGTGTTGCACTGTATAATATAGTATTTAATAGTATTGTTATATAATGTTCACACATAGAATAATAATATGATGAACTGTGTGGATCCAGATCAGACTATTTAATAATATGTGTATATTATCTCAAGAGATACTTCTATCAGATATGTGACTATGTTTTTCTTATATAATTGACAGACAGAAAGGAGTTAATATATTTACAAGTATATGTTATTACCGATCTGACGAATAGCAATATAGACCTCGATCGGGCTTGTTGGGGCTAGGCGGAGAGTATGTAGTGTCCTATAGTTATAGTTAGCATAGTTAATGGTAATGGTAGTAGTTATTATTATAGGACATATATACATGTATGCGACAGGGTATGTGTTGATCATTACAGTAAGTCTTTCAAAGTTTCACTGAACTTCTTACGACTAAAATGCTCATAACTACAAAATTATGATAGTCTATAAATTAATTAATTTACATTAACAATGTTTTCTTGTAAATAATTATTGAATTTACATTTATTGAGTATATGCATCATACGCAGTCTATGCTCAATACATGTAAATCCATGAATTTAAATTTCCAGACGATCCTAAATTTTCACTTACGAACATTTTAGTCGTACGAAGTTTAGTGAAACGGGCCCCAGGACTTTGATTCTCAATTCTCTGATTATGCACCTGACAACCTAAAAACAAATCAGAGACGCACATCTCAAACAGAAACAGTTCGTCTATGATTTTTGTTGAAGTTGCCATATTCCATGAAGTTACTATAACCCATTAACACGTTGCATGGTAGTGTTTTTATTGATCATGTAGCGAATTTATAGAACAATTTTATTTCTTCATTACGATAAAATGCTCCACGCGCAGTATTATTCCAGCGCGGCGATATCTGAGAACCAAAGTACTTTTTTTATTGTATTTAAGGACGGGAAATGGTTCGAATACCTTCCATTCCCGGGCATGTGCCCGTGAAATATCAGGCCAATGGCCGTTGACCCATTTGTTTCCGAATTTACTGATATATGCGATACAGTCGAAACATGTGCATTAAATGAAGGAGACGATGAGACGGTGAGTTTAACCTAGTTAGTTCATTCTCCTATTGCACAATGCCGATATGTCAGCCGTGCACATGATATATGGAGACTCAGCCGTTACATTGTTATATTACCTGCTAATGCTATTAGAGGGATGGACAAGGCAAGACAGACCAAGCAGAGACGGATCCATGTGATATTTGCAAAATCCAGCGCCCACACAGAAGGGGCAACATCGCAGGCCGAGCCGAGCCGAACCACCGGCCCACCCACAGCGGACGGGATACCGCAGCCAGTGACAACCGGAGAACCCGCACCGCAACCGCCACCCGCAGCGACTAGGAGCCACCCACGGCATGCCCAAGCAACCCACAAGGCCACCACTGGCAACCCCCAGGCAGCTCATTCCGCCACAGATCCCAAGCGCATATAGCATGACACAGCCTAGTATGCAACACAGAGCAAACGACCCGATTGCGGGTCCACAGAGGCCTAGGCCCCCTTCCACTGAGTGGGTGGTAGACACGAGCGAGGCCTTGTCCCCGAGGAGGGGGGACTAAGTATTTTTGGTTCTGTTCTTCTCTTTGTTGGTGTCGTAGGCGTCTGGTTGCACCGCGAGGACCGCATCTGGTTTGTTTTTGAATGAGCTCTCTGCATGAAAATCACGGATGCCATTACCTGGATTGTGTATGTATATCTTGTGGGTGCGTGCCTATCTAAGTGTGTCTGTCAGGGTTATGACCAATGTCATACTGACTTGGCTCATCTACTGCCCTAAGGGCGAAATAGCTGGTCCCCATAGGGACGTTTCTGATGATTAACTATATGGACAATATGTTGAGACCACTATGCCCGGCTCGACCACTAACTGCACAGAAACAGTTCGGGGCTTTGATGTATATTGATACAGGCAGCATTCCTCCGTTCTTGTACTTCTGTCTTCTAGCGTCTTTTTTGTATGACGTGGATCCACCGGTTATTTGTGATACCCGGGTTCACCAAGCACTCCAGGCGGGAACAGCTTCTGTCTTTTATGTATTGATTTGGTCGCCTTATTGGTTTTACCGGACACAATGGGTGTGCGAGTTTATATTTGTTTATGTTATGCATATTCTTTGCTACACTACACACTGTTGTGCGGAGTGTTGCGTACATGTATAATGCCTATTCGTGCAAGGGACCGTCCATGTTGGGCGGAAGTAAACTGTTATTGCGTGCTTGGATGTAGTAAAAAATACAAAACAAAACTGTCACCCTGCCATTCGGGACGAGACACACGTAAGGGAGCTATGAGCCGCTCTCGTGTCTCGCGCGGTCTATCATAAGATGGACGGAGTGGACTTATGGGTGACATGAGTGTATTACGTCCGCAGAAACTGAACTCCCTGGACGCTTGTCTAGTTTGATCAGACCAGTTGTGACCTAGTGATAGTCGGTGATATGTGTCTACTTATTAGACAAGTATCGGTGTACCTGGATGCGGTCCTCTCGTAGTCGCTTCGTTGATGACGCATTGGTGCTACAACAAATCTTGGGAGAAGAACATGTATGGTTATGCAGCATCAAGTGTAAGGTCCCTATCTGTTTCGTGTATAGGAGGTGGGACTCCTGGTTAGGCTATGCATTTTTGCATATGTAAATATCATGGACATACCTACATGATTACTCCTCGGCGACAGTGTGAACCTAGATATATGCGTTCCTATATGTTTTGTATTGATGTATTATCGGGCCAATTTTAAAATTACATTACAGTTAAAATACAAGTTTATATTAGAGCGGAACTTGTTTCAGACTTGGGTTTATTCTATAATGCATGTTGGCCGGTTTTGGGGCAAGTAGCTTGCTGGAGATCGTTAGAGTGTTCTGGAGTTGTTGTCTATTTTAGTGACATCAGCCGTCAGTTATTAGAATTGACATACTTAGCTACCCCGATTCAGTTATCCTACCCACCCTTCGAACAGTCCGCTATGCAGTTATTTGGATTGTGACGTATTCGCGTAGAGGCTGGGTTCAGCCAAAGTCATTGTTCACTGGATTACAGTGCTATTTTCGAATAATGTGCCTTGGGTAATTGTATGTTTTCTTTTGTATATTATTACTGTTTCTAACGGCTGATATCGCAGAGGTTCGGGTCGACTTTACGGTTCCCGACAACGATATCCCCACGACACCAGCCGTCCCGGAGCTTCGCAGAGACTGACAGAAGCCGTGGCATTTATGCACGGATCGATGTCAATCTCTGCGGGTCCAGTCTATTTTGTTATCAGACGGTACGCGCTCTATATATTTACATGGCTATATATACAAGTACGTCTATGCATATATGTAAAATCACACCACTCACCCTATTGCTGCAGTTTAATTAAAATACTAGAAGTAGTCTGGCTTGAGTGGTCAGAAGGCAGGCCAACAATAATGCGTGCAACAAGAGTCCGTCCGTCACCGGCTAAACAGGCTTCGTCGGTGAAGCGAGTTCCACCAGTACCAGACAAATTGTTAACCCTAACCAAAGTACTTTTTGTATGCCCTTATATAGGACAAATCAGAGGTGGAGGCCCACCTGAAGGATACATGTGATATATGGTTCAAACATAATTGCTTCCTAAATGTGCTATATTTGTGACACGTATAAATCTGTCAACAGTCCCTCGTTACTGTATCATATACGGCTCGTGGAATGTTACTGTTTACATCGGCCAGCGTCACCTCTAATTGTTTCCTAAGCTTGATGTGATATATGTATAACGTATTAATTGTGAAACGCCACGGTATGTGTTGTTTTGAACAAACAAGGATGATCGAATTGGTCACTTCATGTGCCGTATATTGTGCATAGTAACGGGGTAATGTTTACATATACATATATAGAGGATATTCATATTTTTGCAACGAATATGACATAAATGTTCATTGAGTGGTGTGAAATGCTCATATTTCACGAGTGCCGTTAAGCACGAATAAAATATGGATATTTCACACAACGAGATGAACATATATGTCATATTCGTTGCAAAACTATGAATATTCTATTTATTATATACCGCTCCATGGAAATTAGCATTTGTTTTGACTGTATACGGTAAGGAATGTGTATTTTCAGCCTATTTGCGCTGTTTTACTGCCGATGCGCGTTATGAATATAGATAGCGGAAGTAGTCGTATTTTCACCTGAAGTTGTTTATGTCATATATGAGAACATATGACTTTTATTTACATCGAATAACTATGTATTTCATGGGTAGGTATATAATACACATGTTTATTATACAGTTATCCAATACAATTTACACCATATGTTGAAGTAAAGGACCTTAGTCTATAAATGCATTAAATATAAATACATGTACCAGGAATTAAAAACACTATTACATTTACTCTGTAATAAGAGATTATAAGAAATGTCACTAAGTTTAAATGGGACGTAATGGGAGGGTCCCGAGACAACGGACTATCACGAAAGAGTCAATTGATTTGTATCATTCTCACTTATTGTACGAATTAGGCGAAACATATACTTCTGCAACGATATATCCCCGATGCGCTAACTTAAAGTCAACACATGTTGGAGCTATCTATTATTTTATTCCAAAACAATTCGCATGTCCGTTACTAAGGAAGGCTCGTGGCGCACATTTTTGATTCCGTTGCCATGTCATGACAGCGGAAACATTTACCGCAAACATTTACATAATCGAACATATGTAAAAAACTACATTTACACTCTTAAAGTGCGTCACGATAGACACTTCAATCGGATCAACATTTTCAGAAAGAATTGTTGTCTAAATCGTAATAGGTTTCTCCAAATTTCGTCATTTCGAAGCTTGAGATTGGCCGGAATTCGTGGAGTGTCACTGTCAGCTGGTACCATTGGACAGTTTTATTGACTGGCTTCCAGCCGGACACCTGCCTACCTGATAAGCGAAGCTTTGAAAAGGTACGGCTATTTCATTCATTGATTGATTCATTCATTGGATTCAGAAATAACAAAAACAACAAGCTGTTTGACATTTCTGAAAATAACCGAAAAAAACCCAGATAAAACACAATTCTGTAAGTATATATCATCTGAACACTGAAGTAGGCAATCATAGCCAACATCCACGAGCTTCGCTGAAGATTTAAGGTTAGTCTGTGTCGTAAATTTCGAGATATTGACTTTTGTATCACCTTTCCTTTGTCTACAAATTTCGCCAATATTTACATTGAAACAACCTATAGCCGTCACTGCCTATACCCGTCACATCACTTGTTTGATTTGATTGTGGGGCTTTCCTCAACCGTCTCTACCAATTTCTACCAATTGCTAATATAAAATCCGATACTGCTTATCTACATTTCACATAAAACACGCGCACGTGCAGACATTTGCACGCGTTTGTGGACACCGGTGCGAACGCGACAAAACAAGATCTTTCGAAGATCTTTCGAAGATTTTTGAACAAAAACAACGACAACAGAGGTAAGAACATTTTCTGATTGTACCAGTAGCAAATATAGTATAGTAGGATAGTAGGATAGAGTAAAAGTATATTAAAATAATAACCTTGAACATTTACCAAAGTTAGTACAATGGCCAAGCAGGAAAACTCTGAAATTTGGATCTTCAGCACAAAAGCACCCAGAACATCAAAAATAAGTCATAGTCTTGTGTCTGAACCCTAACCTCGATTAGTAGTAGCAATTAAAACGAATACTCTCACCTAGTATAGCGGCCACACTAAATATATGCCCGTTATCTATAAAACGTCCATAGAACGTTCATAAAACGAAATATTGGCATCAATTATTGACGTTGGTCAGTCTCTCAAACCAGGTAATACTAGTGCAGTAGACGAAAGTCACAAACTCATCTTAGTCTAGCGGCCAAATGCTATTAATTTGATCCACACTGTCGAAAGATTCATAGTAATTGTTATGCCTTAATGCTATCAGATAGTTACATAGATAGACACATAGGTAGCTAGGCAGAACAATTTAAACGTGTTAATTGTTTCATCATCTCTCCCCGTAATTAAATATAATGGCTCAAGTAAACACACCCAACAATAGGAAGAGAGTAAGGGAACAAGACCATTCAGATAATCGATCACCAAATTGCAAATCACCGGAAAAAAACCTACAACGAACAGAGTACTCCTCGTCCGTCTCCTACATCGACACCCACTCGTTCACCACACACAAATAATAAGGAACAGCCAAAGTCGCAATTCGATACATTACACTTTAAATTACTAGGGGCAGGAAGGGCAGTGATTACAACATTCCAGTTCGCCATTTCCTTAGCAACTTAGGTAGGCAAGAATATGTCATCTAACGCCGTTAAATGCACCCGTGATGCAAACATCATAAAGGTTAGTTCTCAGAAAAAAGTGGATTGACAAGTCATTCACTGCCCCCGCTAGTATGCGCAACGTAGTTTAAATTACTCAAAGCACAAATGCAATCAACTAACAATACACAACGCAAATAACAACAAAACCAGCCGCAAACCTCAATCGGAATCGCCAATCATCCTGACAATATAGGTCTGAGTAAGGAAGACTTAATGATGGCAGTGAACGCCAATGAGAACAATATCACCTCGGCACATCAAATAGGAAAAAACAAATCTACTCTACTAATTCACTTCAGCACATCCATGCCTTATCAAATTACACCAGCATCCTACATTAACGAAGGCAAACACATTGACATCGGCATAACAATCCAACGACCGATTCGCTGCAATAAGTGTCAGCAATTTGTTCACATACACAAAGGATGCAAAAACAACAATATAATATGCCCCATCTACGCGTACAACCATTATTACAAAGACTGTACGAGCAAATACACAAGGGACAATGATTTTTGCAATAACTGTTACGTATCTGGTCTGCAGGCTTGTGGACATCGGTCAAGTGATCATACTGCCCGATATATGCATTAAACACAACTCACATCTCGAACAAAAGAACAACACTAGACAACTGGCACGCAACGCACTAAACGAACAAATAATGAACCTGCAACAAAAACACTGCCTATTCTAGTAGTCACCAACAGCAGATCCTCAAAACAACAATCCACAAAACTGCATCCATAGACTGCAGCTTCACAAAAGGAAAACATAAAACAAACAAACCCCAAAGAAGAAAACATGCAAGGATACGTTTATAAACAACAGCTTTTAGAGAACTACTTTCGGCTCTTAACATTGCAATTGAAAGACAACTAGTAACCACCAATGGCATTATCATGATTATAGGACAAGTATCAGAACACAACTTAGGACAAAATGTAACAACAACAACAACAGCTCAGTTCCTAGCACACCACCCACTGGAAAAATGCACACGTCACAGATGGGCAGATTCCAATCGGAAACTTTACTAAACGTTTTAGGTACACTGACTAATGCGGAGAAGGTAATACAGACACGAAACACAATTATGAAAGCAAGAGTGGCTAGCGGACAAAGTATTAAGCCCTCTACCTCGGAACTGGGGGAAAACAAAGCGACACTAACACCCGAGCCCCTAATGTTTGACAGTAGCATGGACGACTCAGACCCAAATAAACTAATAATCGTAACATCAACCGAATCTATAGAGTCTCATCCCATTTAAACACTAACACGTATTTCCAATATTTCGACCATTAGTGCAGACATCACAACACTACAAGAAACAAATGATAATGAAGACACGCCAATAAACAAACAAACGTCAAGCAATAATGTAGCCACATCAACACCCAATAACAGTCCAGCAGAAAAAATTACAACTATAGAACATTCTAATATGCGTAAAACTGTAACAGCAAAACGGAAATATAATAAAAAAAATCCATAAAAGATAATCTAGCCGAAGTTGGTTCAAAAGTAAATACAGGCATGAAACAACAGACTAAATTGACTAACAATCAGAAGATAGGTAAAAACTTAAGAAAATCAGTGTCACCGTCAGCGCAGCAACAACCACAACTCAATTTCGCAATATTAAATGATAATAAAGTCCTAAATTCACAGCAAAGGAGCCAATTATATCAAACAAAAAGCTCTTCCTAAGCAAAACATATATAGAATAAACAAATATGTGTAGAAACAAAAACAAAGGAATGGCCCTGACTGTCTTTCAATGGAACTGTCGGGGCTTTGTAAAAACAAAAGGAGAGCTTATCAAAGTTTTATAAAATAACGCAATGTCACCTGATGTAATATGCCTGCGAGAAATGTCGAAACTTTCAACATTCACTGGATACAAATTCGTATCCTACGCAACCAATTCTTTCCATGACAGTGGAGTATGAGTATACGCTAAAAACGGAATATCATGTGTAGAACTTAAAACAAATCACCTTAAAGAAATACTAAATAACCACTATTGTGGTATTAAGGTACTCAGCAATAAAGGAAACATTGATATATTAAATGTGTACATTTGCCCTGGTAACCAGATTCATGAACCCAAACTAAACGACCTCAATAAAATTATCACACAATTAAGCAATACATTTCTAATATTGGGTGATTTCAACGGGCACAACCCACTATGGGACGTGCATTACAGTCCTACGACAAACAAAGTAGGTGATGAAATAATACAATTTTTAGATAACACTGATTATGTAGTACTTAACAACGGAGCTGTAACTTACGATACGTCACACATCTCCTCAAGTAAAGGCGTTTGAACAACACCCGACATAACACTAGCAACACCCGCTTTAGATTCTTTGACCTCCTGGTCCGTCCATGACTCTACACTAGGAAGTGACCACTATCCGATAATTACTAAAATTTCTACCCAAAACCATAGAAGGATCCCGCCACCATTCCTAAATGGAAGTTAGGTCATGCTATCTGGGAGCTATTCCAACAACTATGCACTGATAGACTACACACAGATACAAATCTAGAAAGAAGACAATACCACCATGAGTTAGCGAGCAGCCGCTATGACATAAGTAAGGAGAGTATTCCATAGACAAGTGGTAATGCTCATAATCGCACAACCAATCCCTGGTGGACACCAGTTTGCACATATGTCATTAAAAACAGGGAGAACTGTCTGCGTAGATGGGAACAAGCATACCAATATGACACAACACTTAAACAAACTAGGCGAGAGGAATATTTGAAAGCTAAATCCCTCGCGACTTCAGTAATTAATAACGCAAGTAGTTGTGGTTGGGAGAAATTTGTATCTGGAATAAATAACGACAAAACGAGCAAATAATTATGGGACCAATTTAATAGAATCAGAGGAAAAACTATAAAGCCAATGCCTCCACTAGTTCATAACAATAGTCATGTATACGACAACAAACAACAAGCAGAGGTGTTCACAGACAATTATACAAATATGTCAAGTGACAATAACCTTAATCCCGAATTCAAAACAGTTAAGGTTAAGAGAATCCCTGAAATTCAAACACAAATAGATAATAACACGCTATTGACATAATCTAATGGGGTTGACTGCCTCAATCGGTATTTCATTATGTCAGAACTAAAATATTCCCTTAAAATAAGAAAAACTCTGCACCAGGAGCAGACAAAATACACTATGCCAAAGCATTTCCCCAAAGAATCTATGGAACAACTGCTTCTGGTGATAAATAAATCCTGGGTAAATGGTACACTACCTGATACATGGAAAGAAGCTACCATCATCCCTATATTGAAACCAAATAAGGATCCAACACTTCCTCCCTCATACAGACCCATTTCTTTAACACCAACAATATGTAAAATAATGTAAACGATGGTAGCTTACAGATTAAAACATCACTTAGAAACACATCAGAAACTGAGCCACACCCAATCAGGATTCCGAAATAACAGATCTACATTAGATCAACTCGCACGACTAGACACAATTATTAAAACAACCATGATGGAAAAGAAAATGGCCGTTGCAGTATTCCTAGATTTAGAAAAAAACCTTTGACCTAATGTGGACAAAAGGTGCAATAGAAACGGTCATCGGGAAGGGTATACATAACATAAATTTGTTGTGACTTGACAACTTTCTGACGGGCAGAACAATTAAAGTAAGAATAGAAACAGAACACTCCGAGTTTCAAAATGTAGATAACGGTAGCCCCCAGGGCAGCGTAGTTAGTCCAACGCTGTTTAACATCATGATAAATACATTGTGTAGCGAATTCAATGAGAACAACTCAATTACAACTATCAAAGATGACCTATCGCAATTTGCAGATGATAGCTCGATCTGGCATGTACATGCAGATCTCAATATAGCCTTAGGGGCTGTACAGACAAAACTAGATAAAATCACAACATGGCAACATAAATGGGGGTTTAAAATATCCCCACTAAAAACTGAGGCAGTCATCTTTCATAGAGAAGGACACTTATTCTATAAAACCACGGAGCAATGGTATGCATATAAAGGAGATCAACAATACAAAATTAAAGAATTCGTGGTCAACAATCAGGCAATATCATACACAAGCTGCGAAAAGTTCCTAGGTATGTACTTGGACGATATACTTACCTGGGGACCTCACATATCAGATCTAATTCAACGATGTAGGATGCAGGATCTTAATCTATTGAAACTGATCTCAGGTACATCTTATGGTGCTGACAAATCCTCCATCCTACAACTATAGACAACATTTATCCTGTCGCATGCTATACAAAGATGCTGCGGCTTGTCATCTGGATAAGTTACAATTAATAAAAGGAGCAGCTCTAAGGCCACGGGTGCCTATAAAACAACAAGAGCCACATTAATCGAAGTAGAAACAGCAGTGTTACCACTAGATTTAAAAAGGGAATAAACACTGGGCCCGAACCCAACCCCATGGCGCTCACCTACCAATCATCGAACTAATACAACTCAAACCAGCATACAAATACAATATTATTAAACTAAAACCAGGCGCAACCAATACAGTCAATAATAATACCAACACAAACGCCAATATAAAAACTTGGTATGCAATGAATGTACTAACCTTAACAGCAAAATATGATTTGGGTGAATGCGAGATGCATATGCATGAAACGCATATCCCGTATTATCTATTTGAAATTACAGCTCGATCTGATATCACAGAAATTATAAAAGGTAAAACTAAGAATCCAGCCCTTAGCCTCAAACACGTAATAGAATATTTAAAACATAATTGGAAAGACAGCCTACACATCTATACGGACGGTAGCAAAAACCCAGAACTCGGTATCACCTCAGCTGCGTTTGTGGTTCCGGTCTGGCACCGGTGGAACTCGCTTCACCGACGAAGCCTGTTTAGCCAGTGACGGACGGACTCTTGTTGCACGCATTATTGTTGGCCTGCCTTCTGAACACTCAAGCCAGACTACTTCTGGTATTTTAATTAAACTGCAGCAATAGGGTGAGTGGTGAGATTTTACATACATGCATAGACGTACTTGTATATATATATACATGTACATATATAGAGCGCTCACCGTGTGATAACAAACAATACTGGACTCACAGAGGTTGATATAGAACCGTGCATAAAATGCCCCAGCTGCTATCAATCTCCGCGAAGCTCCGGGACGGCTGGTGTCGTGGGGATATCGTTGTCTGGAACCGTAAAGTCGCCCCGAACCTCTGCGATATCAGCCGTTAGAAACAGTAATAATATACAAAAACAATTACCCAAGGCATACACAGTATTCGAAAATAGCAATGTAATCGACTGAGCAATGACTTTGGCTGAACACGGCCTCTACGCGAATATGTCACAATCCAAATAACTGCATAGCGGTCTGGCCGAAAAGTGGGTAGCATAGCTGAATCGGGGTAGCTAAATACGTCAATGCCAATAACTCATGGCTGACATCACTACACTAGACAACAACTCCAAAACACTCAAACGATCTCCAGGAAGCTACTTGCCCCAAAACCGGCCAACATGCATTATAGATATAATCACAAGCCTGAAACAAATGTCGCTCTAATTTAAACTTGTATTTTAAATGTAATGTAATTTTAAAATTGTCCCGATAATACATCAATACAAAACATATAGGAACACCTACATCGAGGCCCACTCTGTCGCCGAGGAGTAATCATAACACACATAAGTATGTATGTATGTCCATGATATCTACATATGCATAAATGCATAGTATAACCAGGAGTCCCATTTCCAATACACGAAACAGATAGGGACCATACAATTGCAGGCCCGTACGCAGGATTTTCTATTGGGGGGTGCGTCAGGGGCGAGCCCCATGTAGTGGCACGAGTACGCTAGGGGGGTACGTCAGGGGCGAGCCCCATGTAGTGGCGCGAGTACGCTAGGGGGGTACCGCGCGAGAGACGAGAGCGGCTCATAGCTCCCTTATGTGTGTCTCGTCGCGAATGGCAGGATGACAGTTTTTAGCCAGGTTTTTTGAAAAAAAAATTCAGGCTATTGGATTGGCGAAAGCCGGGCGGGCGGGCGGGCGGCGGGCGGCGTCCACAATCAATGTTAAGTTTTCGTGTTTGAGTCCATTTCTTTGTTACTGTACCACCTAGGACCACCAAACTTTCACAGCTTCATAATCAAGGGGTGCCCACCACATATCACTATCCAACATGTTACCTTTTTTTGAACTTGACCCATTTTTTCCGTGCAGTCGACTTAGCCATTTTCAATGTTATGTTTTCGCGTTTACAATGTTATGTTTTCGTGTTTAATTCCATTTATTTGGTACTGTACCACCTAGGACCACCAAACTTTCACAGCTTCATAACCAAGGGGTGCCTACCACTTAAAACTATGCAACATGTGACCATTTTTTTTTACCTTCACCTATTATTTCTACGTAATTGACTTTGGCAATTTCCAACGTTAACTTTTTAACGTACGTCTGGTTAAAGTTGTTTGGTTAAATGTTTTTCGTTATACTATATCTCTGCAACTGCTTCGCCCATTACCTTGAAACTTCACATGTGTGTTTATCATCATCCATATTTTCATTCTACCTCCCAACCGTGCGGCCCCTATGCCCAATGTTAAGGTCAAATTACTTTGATTTTTCTTAAAGTTTTTTCGTGTACTATATCTCTGCAACTGCTTCACATGGGTGTTTATCATCATTGTCAGCGCGATATCGTCGGCATTTTGGCATACGTACGTCCGTACGTCCGTACGTCCGTGTGTCTGGTTAAAGCTTTTTGGTTAAAGTTTTTCCATCTACTATATCTATTTTTTTAATGTCCATGCCTCGCCCCAAGGCGCGACATGCAGGCCACGGCTACAAAAAGTGGGTATAATTATGCTATCCAAGTGTCTATGCTTGGAAAAAGCCTGGCCTTCGCGGCTTTGCCTCGTTTCTTGTTTATATTTTGTTTACTACATCCAAGCACGCAATAATAGTTTACTTCCGCCCACTATGGGCGGTACCTTACACGCATAAGCATTATAGATGTACACAATACTCCACGCAACAGTGCGTAGTGTAGTAACGAATATACATAACATAAACAAATATAAACTCGCACACCAATTGTGTCCGGTAAAACCACTAAGGCGACCAAGTCAACATATGAAATCATAGAAGACAGAAGCTGCTCCCGACGATTGAAAGCCTGGAGTGCTCGGTGAACCCGGGTATCCAAAATAACCGGTGGATCCACTCCATACAGATACGAAAGTAAATGACAGAAGTACAAGAACGGAGGAATGCTGCATACATAAATATACCTCAAAGCGCCGAACTGTTTCTGTGCAGTTAGTGGTCGAGCCGGGAATATTGGTCTCAACATATTGTCCATATAGTTAATCATCAGAAGCTGTCCCTATGGGGACCAGCTATTTCGCCATTATGGTAGTAGATGAGCCAAGTCAGTATGACATTGGACATAACCCTGACAGACACACTTAGAAACACCCACAACATATTCATACACAATCCAGACAAGGGCATCCGTGATTTTCATGCAGACAGCTCACTCAAACACAAACCAGATGCGGTCCTCGCGGTGTAGCCAGACGCCTACGACACCAACAAAGAGAATAACAAAACCAAACAAACTTAGTCCTCCCTCCTCGGGGACAAGGCCTCGCTCGTGTCTACCAACCACTCAGTGGGAGGGGGCCTAGGCCTCTGTGGACCTGACATGTCGTTTGCTCTGTGTTGCATACTGGTCAGTGTCATGCTGTATGCGCCTTGGGATCTGTGGCGGAATAAGCTGCCTGGGGGTTGCCAGTGGCGGCCTTGTGTGTGGCTGCGCTGGACATGGCTTGCCTGGCGCTGCGGGTAGCGGTTGACGTGCAGGGCCTCTGGTTGTGACTGGCTGTGGTGTCCCTGTCTGCTGTGGGCTGACCGGTGGTTCGGCTCCGGCTCGGCCTGCGCTGTTGCTCCTTCTCTGTGGGCATTGAAGTTGCCCATATCACGTGGATCCGTCTCTGCATGGTCTGTCTCGCCTTGTTCCACCCTCTAATAGCATCAGCAGGTAATATAACAATATAACGGATGCGTCTCCATATATCATGTGCACACACACTCGGCCCTTATCACGGCCTGACATATCGGCATTGTGCAATAGGAGAATGAACTAACTAGGTTAAACTCACCACCTCATCGTCTCCTTCATTTAATGCATACATTTCGACTGTATCGCATATATTAGTAACTTCGGAAACAAATGGGCCAACGGCCATTGACCTGACAATTTACGGGCTCATGCCCTGGTATGAAAGGCCTTCGAGCCATTTCCCATCCTTAAATATAAAAAAAAGGTACAGCTAGCGCGTCATCTGGCAAAATATGTTACATCGCACAGCAAATGCCGAACAGGTTGCCATTTATTGTATAATTTCCTTTAACCTAATAAGTATGTAGTGAAACTGGTTGATGGCTGGAACACACAAAGATGGCCGACTTGGCCACTCCATGTGCTGTATAGGATAAAGTAACATCTTTCTAACAAACAGATCTAACATTTATAGCCCCGTCGGATACCCACTGCGCTCCACATACGACCCAATCAGCTTGACAGAATCCAAACACAAAGACAGATCACCTCTAAAACACTCCAATCATAGCCCGTGTATTACAAACAATGAGTGATTTATCAGTTTGTGATAGTGAATGGAAACCTAATCCAACTTGTAACACAGTCACATTTTGATTTGAACACTCTGCCTTGAAAAGTATATCTTGATCGGGAATGAAATAAACATGGTTTTATTAGAACACGGCCTGTACCAGTGAACATGTTGATTAAACGTGGCTATCATTTATTGGCATGGCCCGTCAGTCTCCACGAAAGTAGTCGGTCCGTCGGACCTGTCCGTTAAAATTGCCACCGGTTCGACGGTAAAACGGAAGTCGCAGGTCCTATTTTTTTACTTTTCTATTCTAAGCTGACTGATATACTTAAAAAGCTCTTAAATATCACACCAAGTCAATTTTAGTTTTTATAAAAAAAAATCGGTCTGGTAAATATTTGTCCGGTCTGGTAAACATTTTAAGTTTCAATGTCTTGTACAATTTTGGCAGTTTCGCGGAGCCTGTAATGAAGTTTTACTTTAATTTATATGAAACGACTATGTTCATGAACTCCGAAGGTCAGCTGTTTTACTGGGATATTGCATATAGCTGTGGCCTCGAATGTGAAATTCCTGTTATTGACATAAATATAAAATCATAACTTAATCAAAGTACTGAAAGTACTGAAATATGTTATCTCCGCAAAAAAATGATCACTTTTTTTATTTGAAACTCCCACAAAAAAGTGTAGGAAACTGGCGGCTAACTGCTATCTGGGCAGCCTGCTGTATTCATACGCACGGAATGTCTTGATTCGTATTTTCTAGAATTTAACTAATAAACTGAGAACAAAGCTGCTAAAACTATAGAGAATAGTATATGTAGAGTTTTAAATACGAAGCGAGAGAGACCAAACCGTCAAAGGATAAGTTGGCACAGGTCATTATTGTCTTGGTCGTACTTGCCGTTTAGGCGTAGCACGATCAACGGCTGCCCCAATAGAAATTTGCGTGACACAATAAGCTATATCAAGGGAGATAACATATAAAAATGAATTCCTTATACTGAGAAACCTCTCTAAACGGACACCAATAAAACACATGTGATATTATTTTTGATGAGTTTCTTGGTCATTTATCCAAGGTGATAATGTCAGTTCGTGATCGCATAGCACACAACTATAGCTCAGAATGACCAACTGCCTGATTTACAGTGAAACCTCTCTAATCCGGACACCCTGGGGATATCCCCGGTTTAGATAGATTTCACTGTACCTGGGTTTGCTGAAAATGTGGTATCTCTTGTGGTTTCTTATCTATGCTTACTTGATGAACATTTTAATTTGTCAATATTGGCGGCTATCTAGGATTTATCGAATTGCTCAATGATATCCAGTGAGAAAATGATAAAAAACTTGTAAAGATCTTGCAGGGTATACCCCTCTGGCAATCTGACTATAAGTCATCGACTTTGGTATGCTAAATGTAATAGTTTTAGTTCACATATCGAGGGTTCAACGCAATACAGTCGTAACTCACTTTTTGTAAAATGTTCAGGAGAGCCTAAAATATTTATAAAATTAACAGTTACACTCAGTTATGTACCATTTTCACTTATATTACATAATAACTGACATGAACAATAAATAACACTATGAAAAAGAAATTCAATCAAATCACAAAGCGATATAAGCAAATATTTGAGTTACGACCGTATTACGCTGAAAATAACAGCCATAATTCTGAGATAGTTCAGCGCAGTACGGTCGTAACTCAGAATATTTCTTTTTTAAATCTGTTGTACAACTTGATATTTTGATTTCAGCTTCAGCAATTTACTTGCAATGAATGAAAATATCCTTGATGTATTTTCTTTTTTGAGCATAACATGTTATTATCATCAAGGTCATGACCTTGACCTTCAGTGGTCAGCTTTTTTTAGCTCATTAAAACGTGTTACTTGTGCACATGTCTGAATTTATAGTTTTCACTAATATCAGTACGTCTACAGATGTAATTAGTACTGCTTATTTATCCGTTACATCTTTAAATGTTATAAAGATATGGTCAAAATAATTGATAATGGGTCGTTTTGTTATCTGGAAACAATTTATTGAAATCAAATGTATTTTTTATTTCAACTTCAAACTACTGACAAAGTATTTTAATTATATTGAGCCATTTTGGAGGTTAACAGACACTCATAATCAGTAATAGTATGTACAGTTATTAAAGGTACTGTGTCTCAGATGATGTTTCACAACTCAATATGTTGTTTTTCGTATGATGTACTGCACATAACGTTTATCAACCGATCGCACCATGTCATTGCTAAAATACCAAAACATTTGCATTATCGTCACATGTATATACTCTCAGAAACTGTGATGATTAAGTAATGCATTTTCACTATACAATGTACATGTAGCAGTAAAGAAGATTTATGAAATAAAATTATTTATTGTTCAGAAATGATTATACTATATAATAGTTTGAAAGAAATTTAAATTTTAGACACTGCTGTAATGTGTTAAATATGTACACTGTCCATACATTCATAATGCAAACGCCCATTCAATATATTGCGTTAATATCCCAGTGCATTACATTAGCCCCATGTGACGTCGCCGTTAAAATGTGTTTGACGTCATTAAAATACATGACTTTCATCGTCATTGTCAATAACGTCACGCTATTCACCGGCAACGTTACTGTTCCATGAATTGCGACTAAATGGCCAAAGAAAATGATTTACGTTATACTTGGCTATTTACATTTATCAGAACATATGAAAAACATTTGATCTGTTTAAGGTTTGCAAGGAGTCCTTCAGACTACACAGCAAATGGTTTTATTCCTTAAATACAATTATTCCACTAGTAATCATCAATTACAGAAAAAGTAGCATTTACAATGCTAGTTATACATGTATTTTACTTTTCTTACCATTTCCATTTTTTTTCTGATGACTTGTATGTACAGTTGGGTTTAGAAATACACAATAATTTAACTTATTTTTGATGAATCTGTTTTATCACTTTCCGTACATATCTGATGCCTATTTAACCACACTCATAACAATTTATAAAAATTCATGTATTATTATTTACTCCAAGCTTAGCAAATTTGTTTCGGAAAAATACTATTTTAACTCGAGTTAGGTCAGAAATTATTTGGATTTCTCGCTTTTAACTCATAATGATTTTAAATGACACATGAATATTCCACATAACTATGTTTAGTCTTGAATATTGGAATGAAATTATATAACCATTTTACATTATTGTATATCAAAGATATATTTCCATGATTTTTGTCACTAGAAATTATAAATTTGTAATTGTCTTATAAAACAATGTAAACAGTAAATTACAATATAGGAAAACACGGTTTGAGATACACATAGTCAACTACACTAATTGTGAAACATAGTCGATTTTAGAAAGTAAGGGAGTATGTATCTGGTAATGACACTGAATTAGCAGCTTTGTAAGACCGTGATATAGCCGCAGGCACATACTTAGTCTAGTAATTTTAGACTTCCGCGCCAAACTACTAACATAATTCAGGTACTCTGTAACATTACATTCTTACTTTTACAACACCATTTATAACCATATAATATACCGGTATGTTTTTGATATTATAATACTGACTGTCTTATGTTTATCGTTCAACAGATATGACGAAAAAATGAACCAAAATAGGCAGTGAGGTCATAACATATAGATCTGAAACAAACTACGCTAACTATTTCAATTATGTTTAAGTGACTTAATTCATGAATGTCTGATCTCTGTAACTAAGTAAAACTTTATTAGAAAATTTGACAGTTCCATCATATGTTCAGCACATGAGCTGCTAAAACTTAGGCAGGAAACTGTCAGTGCAGCTACGGCCAGTGAAATCTCACCTACCGGTGACACAACCTCATGTTCAACTATATACAGAACCACTTATTTCTCCCTTTATTTGCAATTTATATTGAACAATTAAACAAAAAACGAAAAAAACAACAAAACATTTTTGACTGAACTTATTTGGCTTTTATCAGTGAACGATTTTTCAATTTCATAAGTATTGTTAAATGCTACAGCTATATGCAGCATGCCCATTTTTAGCATTAAATATTGAAATTAAATTACATTACATGGGCTCATGGCGTCATGCTTTATTAATGCAAAATAAAACGGAAAATGCCAAGAGAAGGTCAAAATTACGACCGTATTGCGTTGAACTTATTTGTCAGCTAAACATTATTTTCAATCTCATATTTTTAAAAAATAAATGTAAATTTTAAATGTAATAGTGTTTTGTGACAAACTACAACTTGCTCTTTATTTATATATCAAAATATCATTGTGGAGCTACAACAATATTGTATATAATGCAGCATAAAAATGTTGTACAAATAACTGGAGTTACGACCGTATTGCGCTGAAATTGTTTTTGCATTCCGAGATTATTGTTTTTCTCCAAAACTCGTAATTGTTTTTAAATATTTAAATATTTTTTATGTACAATGTAATATATTTTATTTACTAAATACAAGTCCACAATTATCTACAGTGCAAAATTGCACTATAGATCCACCACAATTCTGTATAAAATGCAGCACACAATATGTTGCACATGTAATTTGAGTTACGACTGTATTGCGCTGAGATTATTTGGCGATTTTGAGTTACGACCTTATGCCACATGACCATTTATAGCCTTAAATATTGGAATTCAATTCTAATCTTTTTACATATGATGTATTACTAGAAAATACATTAGAAAATGCCAAAAAAATCCATTTTGAAAAGAAAGTGAGTTACGACCGTGTTGCGCTGAACCCTCGATATTGCATTTTTAATAAATTTATTTTGAGCGAGCGCTAGCGAGTTTATTAAACATTCAATATGTCAACTTATTGTTTACCCAACCCAGTCGCGAAGCTCCGCGCCTAAACATGATTTCGAATCGCGATACTAGTGTGACACGAAGTGAGCACGTGTGTGGGCGGTAAGCAATAGTTATAGTTGACATATTGAATTTTTAATAAATTAATTTCGAGCGAGCGAACTATAACTTACTTTTTGTTTACCCAGCCGGGTCGCGAAACTCCGCCCTTAAACGTGATTTCGCTATATTAGTATGTGTGATTGGCGGTGTGACATGAAGTGATCGCGTGTGTGGGCGGTAATATGCTTTACGTCTCGTGAACTGTTGGCAACAAGGCGTAAAATCAATTCTAAATATAGCGACTGAAGTTTTAATGATTAATTTAAAGGTGCATGCCCACTCAGTAGGCATAAACTGTTGTTCTTATTCAGGAATTCAATAACTGTATAAAGTAGTATATGAGAGTCAAAATGATACGGGTTTCCTATGAAAGCCACCCACTACGCGCGGTGACTTCCACAGGAAACTCGTATCATTGTTGACTCTCATATACTACTTGGATTTTCCCCCACTGTTATCACGGTATGGATGAGAAGAGTGGGCATTATTTTTCATCAACCGCGAGACCATATACTTCCTCGAGCGGTCGGATAGGAACGCCGTTGTCATGCTTGCTTACCATAGCGATCTCGTTTGTAAGGATAGAAGTTAAAACAAAAAAGTTATAGGTCCGGCCGCGTCTCCGTAGAGTGGCGCCTTAGCCCACACGACCACGAAGGCTGTTATGAAATATAAACCTGAAAATAAACACTACCTAGTGTTGCGCAATAATCGATAAGGCGAAATACACCCTATTAGAGATAAGAAACCCATTGGTTATACACAGTATATGTATTCACATAATGGTTCTAGTTAATTGTGCGTGGTTGAAGACAGGTAGTCACGAGAGGTGTCATCGTACCGGTATTTACGAGTATTGCAAACATCACCGGGCATCGATGCGAAGAGGTTCAGTTTCGCCTCGCCCATGTCGGCATTGCGGGGTAGGGACCAAATCCGAGTCACTGCTATGTCCACCATGCGATGGCACTCAGGCTACGCATCGAATGGCTAGCAAGGGATTTACGTGCTCGCAAGTATTATCGTTTAGTAATAATTCAAATCAGAAAGTCAGTTAGAATGATAGAACCGATCTGATGTGTAGTTTTTGATAAGGCCCGTAAGACTATTTTGCCGAGGTTATTTGTCGGGCATTGTTACTACACCACCGCTCGTTATATCGGCATTCGGCTGATTTATGACACAGTTTAACGGCGGTCGGATAGGAACGCTCCTCACACACAACCACCAAGACAGTTATGAAACATAAACCTGGAGATAAACATTACCTGTTCACAAACCGCCGGTGTCTTTGTTTTGTGTATTGGTTTAACCATATGCACCAAAATATCGAGGCGATCTATATGAGAGAGGTGACTGCGACACACGGTAACACGATTACTTCCCGGTACGGACAGTTTGCGGTTATCGATAAGTATGGTGGCCGGTGGGTGACATAAACGCGGGTGGTGTAACGGGACCCGGAAAAGTTTATGTCCCCATTTAGGGGCGCCGACGGAACAACTGGACTGTATGGTGGAGGGATATCCTGATGCCGCTGCAGACACACGAATAAGCATATCACGTCCCGAGACGGGCGAGGAGATTTTTTCTCTCGTCGGCCCTCCCCTCCGTGACGAGTTGTTTTACGTCTTCGTCTGTGAGAGGTTCAACTTTGTTGAGGGCGCGCGCCTTAGTCCGAATAGTATTTTTTAAATCCTGATATCTAGACATCTCCTCCACTACCAGTTCAAAATCAGTGTCTGATATATTGTTATCGGCTAAAGCTTTAGACACGATAACGTCGATGCTGTTTTTCTTAGACCTCGCGAGAACCGCTATTCGATCGTGCTTTCTGCTCTTAGTTTCTAGTTTTCTACCCACTAATCTGGCAGTCATACATAACAGCCCAGCCACAGTGGCTACCCCGCTCAAAACTCCAGCGACAGGCACAGCCACGACTGTGGACAACAAGACCACGCTTCCAGCCCCACCCATTATAGAAACGGACGATAGCAAGGTGCTCACCCCCTTCGCTATGTTTGCAGCTCGTCTATATTTTTTTAGCATTTACCCTCCGAGTTTCCCCCTCTTGTTTTAGAATCTGCTGTATCTCGACGATATTTTCCAACCTGAAGTTTGATGGGGTCAAACTCCTATCCCCCAATTCCAATGCTCGATTGGGTGTAGAAACAGGATCGGCAGGTTTTGGTTGTAGGTTCAACGGTATTAAATGTTCACTCGTCATAAATCAAGTTCAATTAACAATGCTACAACAGTGGAAGAACTCGCTGGGTCAGCGATTTTCATAACTAAGTTAATAACACTACCTTCGAAAACTCTAATTGGATTGTCACCGGCGAACAAAACCATCGCTGACCCGTTCTTCCCCATCCAGTGTGACATTTACGGTGACCGCGCCCACAGATTACCCTTAAAATTAACCGAGCAGACCGCCATTCGTAGAAGTGTACCGGGAGTTGTCATGACGTATTCCTCATATATATTGCTCGCTTTGGCGCCAAATGAATATTCATAGATCCCCTCATTCAATGGGCCCCGCTTCTCAGCCCAAACTGTTATGACACGTTTTTGTGGTTGCAATAGACGTACATGCGCAACCACTGCACCCAGCCCTTCACCAACTTGCGCAATCGCTGTATGGGCCTCAGAGCGAACCCTCCCAGAGACTTCCTCAAGGGCTTTATGAGCGTCTTTACGAACTCGATTTAGTTTATCGGAAACTTCCATAAGCTCTGTATGGGCCTCTTCCCGAAATTCGGTTATTTTAAACACCTAGTTCAGTAAGTGCTGCATGATCCTCTTCCCTAACTTGGATTATTTTCCCGCCGAGATCCTTAAGTCCTGTATGTGCCTCTTCGCGAACTTGTGCAGTCGCCGTCAGGACGTCTACTCTAAGTTGTGCTATACTCCTGTGAATCTCGTTCGCGGCCGTCGACATAGTTCTATTGATCAGTGATATGTTTTTCCCGCTAGTTAAACAATCACCTGTGGGGTTGGCTCCGGAGTCCCCTGTTTTTCCGGGTCGCCACACATTCATATCTTCTCCTCCCCGCACGGCATGTATTTCGACAGGGTAGACAGGTACAGCGCATTGGCGTCGTACCCCAGCACCGCCTTGCACATCTTCTCCTCCCGACTCCCTACCTGACCCCTGATCGTCGACCTGCCAGCCTCGGCGTATCTGGAGAACACTATGGACGGACCCCCCGTCCAACCCCTCCTTCATCACCGCGTAAGTCTCACCCTTCGGCGACCACAGCTCGGGCGTGTCCACCTTCCCATCGATCGTCCAGCGGAGCAGGTACTGAAGGGAAACACCGGGCAGAGACACATCGTCCTTGAGTATGCCCACGCCTCTCCCCCTGTATAACTCCGTCATTTTAGTCAGTGCCTCTAGGAACGGTCCGACGTCCAAGTCGTTGTAGTGTCTCAACCATTCTTTGAGCGTCTTCATCCCCTTTTCTCAGAAGACCTTATTGCACTTTTTCCACTCGGACAACGACAGTAGGAACTCACCCTGCAACTTCGAGTACCACTCAGGATAGTCGGGCAGCCCCGGATGGTCGAGTTTTTCAGGGGAATCGAACCAATCGTACGGGAAGTGAGACTTTACCGTCTTACAGTCGTACGCCTTAACCCACTTGTCGTACGTGGTACCGGGTCCCAGATATTGGATGATGTCGAGAAATCTAAACACCGGGGTAAACAGAAACATCGTCGTGCTGGCCCTCTTTCCGACCCTCACCTTATTAACGGTGGCCGCCAACTTCTCTACAAGGTACCTCTTTATGAGGTTCAGGTCGTACCTGCTGCAGTTGAACCCCACCACCGGGACTTGGTCGATCCACGAGACGATCTTCTCTCGCTGAGGTTTCGACAGCATCTCTATATTGGTCGGCAGATACTTCTTCATGACCCCCTCCCTGACGTAATTACCTCTCCTCTGCAGCTCGGTCACGAACTTCTCGACCAGGGTGTCGGGATCTCGCTCGCAGATGTGGGTGATCCCCTCGTGCATCGTACCCCCCAACGACACCGATATTGGGACGTGCTCGCCCTCGAAGGTCAGGTCTTTGGTCGGTCGCGTGATTTTCGACTTGTCGAGATACGCCTCGAAGTCGTAGACTATCTGATGAGGGTACAGAGTCGTCTCCTCCTCGAGCGGCGATGGTGGATAGTGGGGATTCCCCTCATTCAACCACTCGCACTCCCACAACACCACCAGCTCGTAACGCGCCTTCCTTGCGTCTTGGATTTTCGTCCTCTTGTACAGCGATCTCGCGTTACCTCTCCTGCAATGCGTCGGACACCCGTGCCAGTAACATCAGTGAAACTGAAACACGGTCTTGGTCTCGTGACTGTAGCCGTCGACCGGATCGCCGGCCACCCACCTCTCGCCGCCGTGACCGCATCTCGCGTGATGAATGTGCTTTCCCACCCTCTCCTTTTCTCTGCTCAACCATTGAATCGACATCGCGCTCGCGGAACCCTCGGGGTAGAACGCATTCTCGTAGGCCGACTGGGGTCTCTCTACCCTCTTACCTGGACATATCACCACGGTCTTCCCACCCATGTAGGTGGTCGCGTGCCTGTGCATTTTACACGCTTTGTTAACCGTTGTTGACACCCGGTGCATCCGTACTCGTTCGTCATCTTGCGGAGGTTCTTAATCAGGAACGAGTGACCTCCAAACATTCCTACCGTCATGGTCTCCTCCGCAACCGCGTCGTAGTTTGCCGGAGACTTCATGAGGTATCACACTCCGTCGGTGGTGGGCTCGTAAACGCGAATGCCTAACTTGAAGTACTCTTCGACCTTCTTAATATCGTCCAGGGGGATTCCTTTACTACCCGGTCCGAGCTCGTGTATCCCTGCAACACCAGTCGGGTCTCCCTCCACGGTGGATGGCTATGCACCTAAACAGACACAAGTAGTCGTCGTACGTGTCGATGGAATACATTCCCCTTTTCTGTCTTAACCAGTCGGGGAGTTTTCCGCTCCCATGAGGAGTTGTTCAGCGTCGATGATCATCTTCACCTCGACCGATTTCCAACTAACAAAGGTCCATTTTGTGTCTGGTCTATCGATATTGTCGAGGTCCATTCGACCTTTCTCTCTATCGGCTATCCAACTCTCAGCTTTGGCGATCTCGTTTATCCACGGACTGCCCGGTGATTGTTAGTGATATATCATAGTAGCGTCGGTTTCGATGTTCCTAATACGATACGAGCACGAATACCTCAGATAACAGGCTGTGGTCATCTCTGGACGAATTTTATTCATTATGCGATTAGCGATCTCCCCGTCTACCCCCCTCTCGAAGGTCCAGACTATCTTCCTCCTACCCCTATCAACAGTTTCCCTAGCTTCGGCATATTCGGCGAGAATCCTGGGACCCTCCTCCACCAAAGCTCTGACGATATCTCTCCTACTCTTAGGAGGTCTCCCCATCAGACTTTGATAAATCTTATTGTAGTGTGCCTTGAAGAGTAGTTTTCTGCGCGCGCTGGGATCGTCTTTTATTCGCTGCGCGTAAGCAGTGGCACGCAGACTGGCCGTCGTCTCGTTCTCCAATTTCTCGGATCGCTTTTCGGGGTCGGCAGGCAGTCGTCCGGTCGAACCCGCACGCCGCAGCCTCTCCTCGTAGACGACGGCTCGCTCGTCACTTATCCTATCTGCTATAGCTTTCTTGAGTCTCAAACCTCTTAGGGAAATTCCCCAACTCTTAGCTTGCTCTCTCAGTTGCTTTATGGTAGGCATTATGATGCGTATAACCAATGGATAACATATCTCTAATAGGGTGTAAATTGTTGATATTTATGACAGATTGTTGTATATACTGAGTATAACCAATATATTATTATCTCTAATAGGGTGTAAATTGATGCTAGGTATGACAGATTTCTGTATTATACTGAGTATAACATAGAGATTCTTATCTCTAATAGGGTGTAATCTCGTAGATAAATTATCATACGCTCGAGAAAGTATAAAAATAATTCCCACTCTTCTCATCCATACTGTGCTAGCAGTGGGGGAAAATCCAAGTAGTATATGAGAGTCAACAATGATACGAGTTTCTTGTGGGAGTCGCCGCGCGTAGTGGGTGGCTTTCATAGGAAACCTGTATCATTTTGACTCTCATATACTACTGTATAATTGTGTCACTATTCCACCGGTTCTAAATATTACGAGTGCCCGGTATGCAGATATAATCATCATGATCATTGAGTAATATTTAGTTTACTGATATTGACTCGCGGTGGTATCAGGTTATTTTTATATGCAACTGAGGCACGATATTTTTTAATTATTTATACTAATTAAATGCGTCACCTGAAACAATACTATTTTCGACAGATTATAAAGTATGATCATTGCAAATCAACAAATAAATACAGAGAATAAATAGTAATGTCCATTAACATTTTAAGGACACACTGTTATCGGCCCTGGTATCAGTCTGGAAATACAATGTATAAACATGCCAATCAATAAGTGAGGGAATGATGAATTAATTTTATTTTAACAAAACATGTCTCAAATGATGTCTCTGATATACAAAAAAACATTTTGTGCCTACTGAGTGGGCATGTACCTTTAACAGATATTGGCGAAAGCGTCGCAATATGCGATTAATTGAGACGAAATAGTTTTCTTTCTTTGGTTGAGCAACTAGGGAAAACAATAATATGCTTTGCGCCTCGTGAACAGATGACAATAAGGCATACACTCAGTTCTAAATATAGCACTGCACATGTAATGACTAATTTAATACATATTGACGACAGCGTCGCAATATGCGATTAATTGAGACAGCATGACGTTCTTTCATTGGTCGAGAAACTAGGGTAAACAATAAATGTACTTACGCTCATCAGTCGGCGGTACTGGTTGACCGCTCGAAACAGACGCTGACAAAAGAAAGCCACCGACGGTGTACAGCGTTATAGGTATTCCCGTCGCCATTATGCCAAGTAGGTGTATGGAAATCTGATAAACGAAAAGACACATATACACTACCACTGCATTCATCTTGCCAATTTGCACCAAATGCTTTATTTCAACATACTTTAATATTTTCCTTGAAATCAGCAGCTTGATTGTCTGAGGTTGAGCTACAGCTCAGACAATCAAACTGCTTGATTATGAGTTGGCATTACTAATAAATGTTAAGAAACGTTAGCAAACTGAGCAAGATTAACGTAGGCTATGGTTATGGTAATTAAACTGAAATGTAGTTTCTTCCGGGTGCGCACTGAGCCCATTGAACTGTATTTTAAGTACTCGCACGTCATACTTCGTGATTTCATAACAAAATCGAACAAGATCTGGAAAGCAAATATATATGCAATAAATACTAAAACTGAAAATATGTGCGTAATACACAACAGCCTGCGGTAATCTTGCCATATGTGTCAATTTCTTTATCGCAGAATACTCGAATAGTGTGCTTGAAATCAAGCAGCTTGATTGCTGAGTTTGCGCTGTGCCACAGCTCGGGCTCAGACAATCCAATTGATTGATTGCGAGTTGATATTGTCAATATTTGTTCAAAACCGTTGATAATCCTGGCAATATTAACGCAGGCGATTGTGTTTGACTAAAAATCAGCTGAAAACTGTAGAAAATGTTCGTCTGACAAGGAAAGTGATTTACGAACTTGGAAACATGAACATACACGACTGCCTGCGTTAATCCTGCTCAGATGCCAACGTTTCTGAACATCTAGATTGTTAAATTGAGGGAATTATTAAAGGTACATGCCCACTCAGTAGACACAAACTGTTCTTTATATCAGAGACATCATCTGAGACATTTTCTGGCGAAATAAACAGTAATTCACTATTACAACACGCAGTATTATACATTTTATATCAGACGTAATTTTCCATACTGGTATCAGGGGCGATAACTGGGTTCCATTAAAATGTTAACGGACAATACTATTTATACTCTGTATTTATTTTTTGATGTGCAATTACCTTACTTCATGATATGTCGAAAATATTATTTTATCAGGTGACACATTTAATTAGCATACATACTGCCTCATTACCAACGCGCGTCATTATCAGTAAAATAAATATTACTAAATCGTTATTATAGGAATGAATGGCCTTTTTGTGGAATTTATCGGGGTAAAAGTTTATCCGATAAATTCCACAAAAAGGCCATTCATTCCTTATAATTCCAGCATTTGAAATAAATTCATCAAGAAAATGTGTTTATTTTCCGTTTTCTTAAGAATTATGTTAACTGCGTCTGACGGTTGCGGAAAGTAGTTCGGCATGGAGTTTACTGGGATATAAATTCTGGACAGAGACTTGCTACGGACCAATCAAATGTGAGGGAATTGTGTAAATATTTTTCTGCTGGAATTATACCTGTATAGCGGTCACTCGTAATCTTTAGAATTGGTGAACAGTTTGTGCCTACTGAGTGGGCATGTACCTTTAATTCAAGGGAACGACTTGTTATATCGTGGGAACAAATTGGTAATTGTTAAATTGAGGGAACGAACTTTTATTTCGTGGGAACGTATTAATAAAAAAATCACGTGACTCATTCATTCGTGAGCGGTCTCCAAGTTAGGGAAGTAAATCAAGTCTGGCCTGGGTCGAAGTGTGCCAATGCTCGCGCATGTATTAAACTGTTGTTGAATACAAACTTTTCAAGTAGAAATACATCCATACATTGGGAAAATTGTTCATTCATATAACACAGTGTCACTTTGAAATGTGTTAATAGCCGGCAGGACATTCTAACTAGTTTCGTAAAAAAAACTCACTCGCCAGAGTTTTTGATAGTCCCAAGTGAAATATCGCCTGCACGAGATGTCGCATGAACTCTAAGTCGCACAACAGTTGATCAAAATGATGAAATGATACGTGTTTAATATTTCAGGCGTTACTGAGGTCCGGATCAGTCGTCGGCTACATACTCCTCCGTCCCATGCGTGTTTCATTGTAAACCAGCACCTGCGCTAATTGTGCCAATATTTGTCAATTTCCTTATCACAGAATACATGAATATTGTTCTTGAAAGCAAATAGCTCGATTGGCTGAGCCTGAGCTGTGAAGGCAAAGCCAATCAAGCATTTTGTTTGCGAGTTGATATTACCACTAGATGCTCAAAACGTTGACATGTGGGCAATGAATAACGCAGGCGGTTGTGTAGTTAAACGTACGAAGGATATAATACCGGTGACAATTATAATGCCATCAGACTGATGTCCAGGCAGGCAGGCATATACACGAGCTAGATATATATGAAACACGTTTATCAAATATAGCAGAAATCCACCATCGATTTACGTTATAACTAGCCAAGACAGATAACACATTACTAAAATTGATGTCACTACTTGACATGTATGGAGCCACGCAGGGGATATGGATTTTATTTTATTAATTCGTTCCCACTAAATAGCAATTCGTTCCCTCAATTTAACAATTCTTTCCTCAAATTAACAATTCGTTCCCACGATATAATAATTCGTTCCCTCGAATTAACAATTCGTTCACACGAAATGACAATTCGTTTCCTCAATTTAAGAATTTGTTCCATCGAATAAACAATTCGTTCCCACGATATAGCAATTCGTTTCCGTTATTTTCATACTTTGTGAACACCCCTCGTACAATGGAGACGCTATTTGGTAGTTATTGTGTTTTAGACACCCATTTAATTAACGTTGCAAGGGACCTTCAGAAAAGTACACCTACCTTATATGTGACTGCTTAAACCATTTTCGACGTAAGCAAAGACATGCGCCGATTAATCATTACACAATCACTCTATCGTAATAAGGTGCATGCAATATCCGTAAAACAACAGGTACCTATAGTTGGTGCGTAGACATGGCGTGACTTATTTATTTAGAAACTTCCTGATGCATGTTTTAAAGTATTTCATAATGTATTACATGTGTATTTCCGTGTATGACAATAGTGGGTTCTCACGTATGACGATATGCTACTTAAATTACATATTAGTGACATAACCATACTCTAGAAACAATGACACTATTCAGTAATTGCTATATATAACTACCGTTGCATAGTGAAGGATATCATAAGCACACGGAGACATTTGAATGTATTATTCGACTGCGTTCCACTCCGTAACTACAGAGCCCGCAGGGGACATGGATTTTTTTGTATTAATTCGTTCCCACGAAATAGCAATTCGTTCCCTCAATTTAACAATTCGTTCCCTCGAATTAACAATTCGTTTTCACGATATAACAATTCGTTCCCTCGAATTAACAATTAAGCACACGGAGACATTTGAATGTATTATCAGACTGCGTTCCACTCCGTAACTACGGAGCCCGCAGGGGACATGGATTTTTTTTATTAATTCGTTCCCACGAAATAGCAATTCGTTCCCTCAATTTAACAATTCGTTCCCTCGAATTAACAATTCGTTTTCACGATATAACAATTCGTTCCCTCGAATTAACAATTCCCACGGGAACGAAATGTTAATTCGTAGGAACGAATTGTTATATCGTGAAAACCGTGGGAACGATGGGAACGAATTGTTATATCGTGGTAACGAATTGTTAATTCGAGGGAGAGAATTGTTAAATTGATGGAACGAATTGTTATTTCGTGGGATCGAATTAATATAAAAATATCCATGTCTGGCTCCGTACGTTCCACTCCCTACCGTTGTTTTATTCGTGAGATATACTGATCATCGATACACACACACTACTACTGAATTTGGGAATTTAACATGGGGCAAAGAAGGGCTCCAGAGTGACAAGGAGGGTATTTATTTGGGGGAAATTTACTCCAAAACCTGACGAGATAGATTGGAAATAATGTTACTAAGGAAACAAAAGTTAGATTTTGGAAATCGGTCCACAAATTATATTTTTAGCCCCATGTTAAATACCCATAGGAAAATCGTGTTTTTCGCAATGAAATCATTATTTGATAGAATTTCAACAAATACACAAATTTGACGAGGATGACTTTTTATTATTGATGACAAAGTACTTACATTTACATATGTTTTTACATTTGATGTGTGTAATAGCCAAAAGTCCGTCGGCAGCAAAACGTGGATCAGACAGTAGTTTAGCCAAAGGTTTTGCCGAATGCTGGCGGAAATGCAATTGTCTCTTCAGGTACATGTAACGCTCATACTTTGTGCCACGTTTGAACTCGACACACGTCTGCAGAACCGCCTATTGTTCTCAACGCTTAGTGTCCACGTGTGAAAAAAGCCGGCAATGTATATAGGATCGAATAACTTAGTAATTTATGGAAGTTTTGTTACCAGTACCGTTGGTCTCCGAAGAACTTTGAACCTTTCATAGGCATTTAAAACTGTTGAAAAGTAGGTCAACTCCTAGTGTTCACCAGTTTTAAATGTCTATGAAGTTTTCATGAAATGTTCAAAGGTATTCGGAGACCAACGGTACCGATGATAAAAGTTCAAAGTTATTCGAGTCTACATTGCCGGCTTCTTTTCACACGTGGACATTAGCGTTGATGAATAATGCGCTGTTCTACACACGTCCTCAGCTTGGGAGACAACTCAATGTCAGCCACCGATTTTCATCAATACAGTGTGTTTGTCATCATTGACCCTGTCCGCACTACAGCGAAGATTGTTGAAGGTTCTCAAACGAAACAAACGAAATCGAAGTGAAAACGACCGTTTTGTACAACGATATGCAAACATGTAATGTTTCTACGTGAAACAATAGTTTCGTTTAAATGCCCGGCTTTCAACAATTTAAACGCCTATCGCTCATTTCGACGCATCGTTTTCGTTGATTTTACGTATAAACCGATGATTTCGACACGTTTAAACTAACGGAAACATCGGTTGCTAATTATAAAAACGGAAACAATGCCAAAACGATGTGTAAACGATAGTCAATCGTTCATTTGTGGAACCAGGAACACATCAGGACATCATTACCTTCGTGTTGTGATCTGCGGTTTATAAGACCGCACCTCGGGGTCCGCAATATAAACCCATCTGCCTAAGAAGGTTATTCAAGCAACGCCGCGATCTGATTGGCTGGGACCGACCACCTGACGATACCCCGACATCTGATTTGACGAAGCAGGCAGACATATTTTGACCGCAAAAACACACGATATCATATTGGGAAGTGATAACAAGGAATCCTAGTTATCGAAATCACGAGAGAGGTAACACTCTGATTGTTGTCGATTGTTGTTTTATATGTCATCAGTCAGGGGTGTAACTGATTTCAATTATGTTCGGGATAACGTGATCGAGATATGTTTGCAGGTCATGCATAATTATCTTCCTTTGCGAATAACGTGTGTCAGTTATGTTGGCTGAATGGAATTTTACGCTGAAAACAGGTTTTCAAGTTAGATTCTACTCATCATTCGCATTGGTTCGTGCTATAGACCAGTGTGAATATTCCATTAGTATGTACTGTAACTATGTATTGACATTCACTGGCACGAGTGGCACGGAAATTGCCGAGTTTATGCATATTTCGCGCACGTTTTCCTATAATAAAGTCTATCTTTACAGGTGGTTTGTGAAGCTCTGAAAGTTTTCCCGAGTGTTTGTATAGTGTTCTAGTATATATCAACACCTTGCAAACACGTGTAAACAGGTTTCTTCGTTGCGCATCGTAGATTAGCGTTGCGCAAAGCATTCAACGTTTACAGGTTTATTCCCGGGATAACGTGCTTCAGTTATTATTTTTGGCGCCATGTTTTATCTACGCTTGCTGCAAGACAACGCTGTAGGGCTTGTCCCGATAAGACGGTTAGTCATTGCTTGCCTGCTCTTTGATCGTGGGTTGTGAATATGGTGATTGTAAGTCTGATTATGGTAATATGGTGATAAGATACGCCCAGCCGTTTTGCCACCAGTCTATATGTCTACACTGCATTATAATTATATAGATATATTACTATAAGTGTGTGTAGCGTAGTCTGTTGGCGTTATACAATGACGCCGGTATAAGCAGCATTAGACAAGCATCATGATCATTACAATGCTATAAGATACGTGTATTCGTAGTTTGCGTACTCGTATTCCCGTAATAGACATGCAATATCCGCGGCACTTGAGCTCCTGTATGCACCGTAAAAGACACATGGTAGACGTGATTGATAATTGATCAAAGTCGTACATTTCGGGAAATTACATGTATTTTGTTTACATCAACTAATTTTAATAATAACCCAAATGGGCATTTTGTATGCAATTATCAATTAGCGACCTGTCTATCTCCTGATTTGCCATCACACACCTACATCCTGACCTGCTGACAGGGAACTGCTTGCTGGAGGCAGGGTCAAGGCATGGTTGGTGTTTCACTGATTAATAAACATGGTAGGTTCTGGTCTGATAAAACCGGGCTGGCTAATTGGCTGATCGAATAGCGAACTTTCAAGCTGGTGATGTGTATAGATAGACTGGCCGGTGGCACTGTCTGGTCTCGGTCTACAAATTAATAACCCCATTTTGTCGGATCATACATGTATCGTGGTAGACACCATGCTATGGTCACGGTGATAATGCTAATTTGACATTTTAATCGTTCCCCAGGGGGCGGGATAGATAACTCTCATATTTTACAGACTCCCTACAGCAGTATTGTCTCGCTTTCCATGTTCAGTAGTGATACATGTACATCATTTATACAAGTTGTAGTAGTAGTATCGTATGTGGCTCTACTGGCAAAATGGATCTTGCAATAAACAGATCTTTTCAATAAATAAGTCGTGTAAATCATGTGCATTCTACATATTTCTACGCTAGATCACTGGTCAATAACATGCATTATGTTCCACCTCGTTATAAATCGATAGTATCTGTATTCGTGCGTGTTTGTTACTTGAAGCGTTCATAACACGAGATTGACGGTATCTGATGTTTAACTCGCAGATTATGCTTTAACTATTCGGAAATTGAATACACAGTCGAGTATTTCGTTTCGCATAATCATAGAGACTTCACATGCAACATTTCATTTTTAGTAATAATTCAACTCGGTGTTTCCGAGTTGGTTACGCGCAATACAATATGATTACATTTGAGATACATACCACATGAATTCACCAGGGTCATGTGGCATGTATCTCAAATGCAAATTGCAAATGAATGGCGTATATCCAGATGAGCCGACTCATCGGGATCTACAGTTTGGACAAAGGTACGTCTGCCATCCGCAATCCAGAATAAAACAATCAGCATTATGATTCGTCGTCTAGAGCTGTCGTTTCGCAAAGTTTCCGTCTTGCGAAAACATGCGAATCGTCCCCTAAAGATATGAGAATCGTCTCGCGTTTTCGCCATCTCGCCTTCCGATTTTGGAAACATAGTTTGCTGTAACCAGAATTATAAACCGCATGTAGCGCAGGGCGACTTACCCTGTGTTACAGACAGAACATTCGGGTTAGTTTTGCTCATGCGTGTTGACGCAGATCGCGAAGCAAAAACGCGCGATCTTCCACCTGTGGGCGAGGTTGCGAAAAAGCAATATTGAATATGATAGAATCGCGCGTTTTCGTATCATCGCAATCTCGCGATCATACTTCGCAATCTCGCGATCAACCTACATGTATGCTCGATATCGCGAGATCGCGAGATTGTAAAATTTCCCTAACAGGACACGTAAAAAATAGTCTTAGGAGACGATTCTCATGTGCTGCTGAAACATACTTTTATTAAGAAGTAGAACAAATGTGGACAAACACCAATAATTCTTGACAAAAAACAACATAGTTTGACAAAAACATGATAATCGTCGTCTTAGGAGAAGATTCTTATGTGCTACCAATATGACATAGTTATGGCTTTAACTATTTTCTTGGACAAAGTCAACAACTCCAACTTCCAGCTAATTCTAAATTTAATAATGTTCTAAATACGTGTACAAGTGTACAATTCTGTCGTGACCGTATAGTTTTTGCTATCATACTTAGAATAAATATATCTTAGAATTTAGTGTTATTTCACAGAGCCAGACCTAAAATGTCTTATTTAAACTATAACTATTGTAACCATGTTCCAAGTGTTCTCAATGACTGTCAAAATGGCTCTGCTCCCAGATACTTCCAAACTGAATATTATATCCACCTTGGATTAAAGACGCAATTGCTTAACGGCCGCCTCCGGAACTGTCATTTTATCGTCCTGTAGCCAATCAAGATATAGTTTACCAAAGTGATCATTAGGGAACTTATCCATTATATCAAACATCCGATATTGACAGTTTTTAATCTACATTAATACCACTGGGCACCTGATCAACCAGAGTTTCCAATTTACCCGGAACCCGATCCGTTAATCTGGGCAATAGTATTGTCTGGCAACTTAGTAGATTGATTGTTCCAGAACTGCGTCGCAATCGACCTACTTAATATAACAACCTTGTCAAAGTATTTTAGAGGCTTACATGATATTTTCATAGCTGCTATCAGAGAGGCAATTCCTTTACTTATCGGTCACATTGCTGTACAATACAATCGAATGCCCGTATGCGTCCACACGGACAGACAAATGCATCTGTACACACGGACGAACTAACGTACTTGTTCAGAGACAACTACGTTATACTCGCCTATTACCACCTGACAATTGCTAGTTTTAATTAGCAATTGTCATGCAGACTGATGCTCAGATTTTACTGCTGCATTTTTAAACCTGGAAAATTCCTTGATAATACAACATCAATTAAATGTATGAATGGACTCATTACTAGATACAAGTAACCTACAAACATGAACCACATGATGAAACATTTCTGAAAAAGAAAACATGTTAATATGTAACCACACAGTTCTATAATGTACTGCCATTAATTCCCACATATATGGGCTTGGCGCGTATGTGTATATAAGACGTCTACAGTCTATGTGTTTTATCAACTGGCATCAGGTTAGACGTCTACAGTCTATGTGTGCTTAGTCCATCTCGTTGAAATTTACGTAATCGTCCGTCACACTAAGCTGGTTGAACCGGCGTTGGGGTTTGGGGAACGATAACCACGGGTCGTACCCTTGACGTCGTTGTTTTGACATCGGCCGCGGGTGGCAAACCAGCGGTGTGAGATTTGCCACCTGCCGCGGGTGGCATACCAGCGGGTGATTCCGTCTCCGAGACCGGGGGACAAACAGCGTCGGTATCGCGTAGTTTTTCCTCGATACAGCTAACGATGTCTACTGCCAGAATTTCATTGCGTGTTATGTCAGTGTATTGGGCGTCGTCCGACTGTCCAAGTTCCATTTTCACTGCGGCGAATGCAATGTTCAATAGTTTGTCTAAATCAATGGAGACATTCATGTTGAGGCAACAAGGTTATTTATTCTTCCCGTGTTGACGGCCTATCTTCAAATTCAGGGAAATATTTGTTTTCGTCGTTATCGTCGTCGTTGTTGCCACCGTCGTCATTAATTTACACTGTACTGCATAATGTTTGTTAAGATATGTCCCGGTGATGTAAGTGTTTGTTGTAGGTGTCTGGTTGTGTTCATTGTATATGCTTTTCATTACAACTTTATCGTCTACTGCGTTGTCCATGGTTACATATTAAAGTTAAGGACTATACAATATGGTGATATATATAAATCTACACTTTGTCCACTAACTAGGATCCTATTCAAACCATAACAGGTTCCTTGTCGATTTTAGGATAAATGTTTATGTATCCTGCCTCGCCTCGCCGGGCTACTTCCTGTAATACTGTCAGTGCGGAAGGTGACTGCCTTCCCTCGTTGCTACTGGCAACTTTGTCGTTGGACAACACTGACTTCTCTCCCGTCGACTGCGCTGCTGCATTGCTCAACTCATCGCCCACATTAGTTTGCCATTGAGATTGAATTTGTTTTATAGTTTTACAACAGCGTTTGCGAAAGCAAATTAAAAAAAATTGATTACATTGCTTGTTTAACATTCAATATGAATATCGAACTGTAAGTAACATCAACTTACAAGAAATATTATGTACTCAAAATACATATTTGAAGCCTCTTAAATGATATCATATATTGCATTTAGAAGACGTTTAATCTTAACGCTTCCATATAAGTCCAATTTCTTATCATGTATCGACTTAATCTCAATGCTACTAGTATTGTTCGGTGTGTCTACCGCATCAACACATACCGCATTGTCACATGTATCGCTATTTTCACTCGTACCATTGCTCACATGTGTGCCTGTATCAGATGGAAAATTCGATCTGACATCTACACAACTATCAATTACAGGTGTGCTCACCTGAATTGCACTAACATCCATGTTGGTATCAGACACAGCGTCTGTATACTCGTCACCATCGTCGGAATCAGACATATTTATATCTGAGTCAGGGGAAGGCTCAGAATTTGATGATTGTGTATGGTCAACAGTTAATTCGTCATGTGTTTCATCATTAACTGGTTGATTACTACTTTTGATACGTTTTGCTAATTCCATTAACGGTATAACATCCTCACTATCTGAGTTCTCCCTCTCTCTCTCCTATACTTTTTAGCAAGTTTATGTAATGGTTCTGTTTCAGAGTCACTACACTCTGAGTCAGAGCTCTCGGGTGGAATAACATAAGCTGCTTTTCTTATCGGCCTCCCGTCATCTGTTCGGGGAATGTCCCATTCCTCAAGATTTGCTAATCTTAAGTGTTCCGCATGTACACGGCTAGTGGTTCCATCAAGTTGGTTTTTGATTACATAACTTACAGGACCAGTTTTCTCTATTATTCTATAATAGGGTTTCCATTTAGCATCTAATTTACCTTTACGGTGATTATTCTTATAATATACTGGGTCATTAACATGAAAATCAATTTCTTTAGCCTTTCTATCTGCATACTTGGCTTGTCTTTTCTTAGCTTTCTTTAAATTCCGTCTGACAATTTGAAATGTTTTGTGTTGTTCCTGGAGTATAATTTTATGCATATCCTCACCTTGGTATTTACGTCTGGGTTTCATTAAATTATCGATTGGCAAGACTACATCTCTATTATAAAGAAGGAAAAAGTGACTGAATTTTGGGGAAAAACTCTTCCAACTTAAAATTGAAAATTCCTGATTAGGGGGGGGGCTGCTTAGTGGCCTGATATTAAGATGTAAATCCCAAAGCTGTTGATCATCTGCTAACTGTTTCGACAGAACATCATGTAATGTTCTATGAAATCGCTCAACTTTTGCATTACTTTGTGGGTGATAAACACTCGTTAAAATATGGTGGATATTTAATACTTCCATTGTTTCCTTCATAGTTTTATTGACGTTCTCGCCCCCGTTATCAGTAACTATGACCAACGGAGTTCCAAATCTCGTAAATATCTCTTCAATTAACAGGTGTGCTACGGTATCAGCTGTTTTATCAGGTACTGCGAAGGCTTCAGCCCATCCACTGAACCAATCAACAAAAGCGATAATGTATTTATTCCCTGACAGAGAGACTGGGTAAGGACCACTTAAATCTAAACTTAACTTAGCCATTGGGTACGGTGGGATATCAGTCTCTTGTAAAGGTTGTTTAATTTTTTGAAGGGAACGAGTTTGACAAACTGTGCATTTCGTAACATATGCATAAAGTTCCTTGAATAAATGTGGCCAATAATATTTTTGCTTAATAGAGTCGTATGTTTTCTGTACGCCGAGATGTCCATCTTCATTATGATACTATTAACAATTAACCCTGTCAAATGACTAGGAACATATAAGCGTAACGTCGGATTGTTATCTGGGTCTGATAAATAATATAAAATATCAATAATTATATGTTTTCTCCGAATGTTTTTACCTACATCTCCATGGGGTAAAGATTTAATAATTTCAGTTATTGCAGGGTCCTTAGATTGTTCAAGAATCATATCAAGACATGGGAATGTTTTCTCGGGTATTTTAAGTGAGTCGTCGAATGGGATATCACAATTAGCATAATCCCTGGGGTTAAAATTAGAAGAATCAAACACATGTATTTGGTATGTATTATCATTGATATCTAAAATGGGATCTGAGTCTGATGTCGACGTGACAGTCACGTCACCACATTCTGGGGAGTCTGGTTGTCTTGACAACAAATCAGCACAGGTATTGGTTGTTCCTGGTATATACTCAACTGTACAATTATAACCAGCCATTCCTAGTGCCCATAACTGTATCTTCTTATTTTGCATTGGGGATTCAAGTAAATACTTCAGCGGCTTATGGTCCGTCTTGATTACGAATTGCGCATTATGAAGGTAATAGTCTAGTTTTTGCAAAGCGTAATGAATTGCGTACGCTTCTTTTACTACAGTAGCCCACTTTCGTTGTGTGGGACTTAATTTATGGGACAGGTAATAATTTGGTACATTTGGTAATGTATCTTCTGTTGAGTCACATGACTGTGTAAGGCATGCACCAATACATGTATCCGAGCTGTCCGTATACAGTGTATATGGTTTGTTGGGATCTGGGTAAGAAAGTAATGGTACAATTGACAAGCTATCTTTAAGATATTCAAAAGCTTTCTGGTGAACAGGTGTCCATTTATAATGGGCATGCTTTTTAGTCAAAGCTACAATCGGTTCTGCTATTTGGGAGAAATTTGGAATGAAACGTCTATAATATGAGGTCATACCAATGAACGATCGAACCTCTCGTACACAGCTGGGAACTGGTATAGAACGAACAGCTTCTACTTTCTTGGGATCTGGTTTAATTCCACTTTTACCAATAATGAACCCCAGGTAATTCGTCTCAGTTTGTAGGAAACTACATTTCTTTAATTTTAATTTCAACCCATGTTGTCTCTACTAAGCACAATATCAAGATGTTTGACATGTTATTCGAACGTACTACTAAAAATCATTATATCATCCAGGTAAGCGGTTGAAAAATCATCTAACCCATTTAAAACGACGGCCATTAATTCTTGAAACAATGCAGGAGCATTGGAAAGTCCAAAAGGCATTACATTGAACTCAAATAAGCCTTTATGACAGGTAAATGCTGTCTTCTCTTTGTCTTGTTCATTCATTAATACTTGCCAGTATCCACTTTTTAAATCTAATGACGTAAAGTATTTCGCTTTTCCTAATAACGCCAGTATGTCGTCTATCAATGGTAGTGGGAATGAATTATTTTTAGTAATTTGATTGAGTTTCCTAAAGTCCACACAAAATCTTTTTGAACCATCATTTTTATCAACAATTACAACTGGGAATGACCATGGTGACCGAGACCTTCTATTGATCTTGGCGGTCAACATTTCGTCGATTGTTTCATCAATAATCTTACGATTATTAATCGGTGTTCTATAGGGACGGAGTTTAATTGGGGAATTATCTTGCGTATCTATTTTCATTGTCACTGTATCAGTATGTCCTAAGTCTGAATCCTTACTTGCAAATAAATCTGCATTTTTTAATATTATTTTTTCTGGTCTGGGTCTGAAGGTAGGTGGCACATGTAAGTCATTCATATCTAATGAACTTGCCATATGTTGATCTGTAATTAGTGAATTTACAGATTTTACATTGGTATCCAACAATGTTTCTACCTTCGCAACAATACTATGCCTAAATATTTTTGTAGTTTTATTTGTATTATTCACTAATAAAATTGGGACCAACCTGTTTTTATTTAATTGACTAACTGAATTAACAACAGATAGGCCAGGTTCTTTGTTCAAGAAACCTCTATCTGTATATGTGATTTGATATTCTTGATTATCAGGAATATCAGCGAATTCCTAACTTTACCATAACAAATTTTCGCAGACTGCGGTTTTATTACTATTGTGTTTTGAGACCTAACTATTGATGAAATATGTATGTCTCTCTCTAATCTCACATACGTTTTCCCTCCAACTCTCATACATCCTAAATCATAATAAATTCTGACGCCATTTTGTTCAAGGAAATCCTGCCCTAATATTAAATTCCTATTAATATCTCTCACCACATAGAATTCCTGATACAATTGGTAACCACCAATGTCTATCGGTAATTTGATGCAACCGTCTATTTTTAAAGGACCACTATTCACTGAATGAATGTAAATAGTTTTCCTTTGCAGTTTCGGTTTATCATTTAATAAATAATAAATACGCCGATGCATCAAACACACGTCAGCACCTGTATCAACAAGAGCTCTATATTTTTGTTTTCCAATATGGACTATACATGAACTTGGGCGTCCTGCTAAACTTATTTGAAAAGATGGTACATTTTCTGATACGATCTGATTTACGTTCTTTGCAGGGGCTTCTTCCTGCAAAGAACTTTTTAGTTTTCCTGCACCTCAGTGCTGCAACCAGGTCTAACTGATGAATGACATTGTCTCTGACCATGACCCACTGATGGTCGATATATTGTGTCACGATTTGCGTCCATTCGTAGTCCAGTTGGTCGTGTATTATTACTACGTCTGGGTACGAATCCCCTTTGTCTGCAGTCTTTCTTAATGTGGCCTGCACGTCCACAATTCCAACAAATAACACCTCGACCAATAGTCTCGGCCAAGTTTATGTTTCTACAGTTATTTGCTGTGTGCCCTACACGTTTACACTTAAAACATTTTACCTGCCTCAGTTGGTCGATTTCCATCGGCTCAACATGACGAGGGGCTGGTATTGGTCTAAAATTACAAAGTGCCACTCTGTTTTTTAAATTAAGTTCACGTGTAGTGATTAGGATAGCCGCTTGCAACGTGTTTGGATTATCCCTTAATATTTTTAACTTCAAGTGCTCATTATTCAACCCATCAACGAAAATGTCGATGAGCTGTCGCTCGATGACGTCATCGTCATTGTGCACATTTCCGAACGCTTCTTCTGCTAGTGACATAATTCGTTCTGCGTAACTGGCGATACTCTCTGTTACATTTTGTTTTGTACGCCGTAGCATTGCTAATGCATACTGCGGGTTAGCAACATCAGAAAACCTTAACGCTAAGTCAGTTTTTAAATTTGCCCATGTGCCATTCGGATATACCACCATCCATCTTTTAATGTGACCAGCGACACAACCACTACTCATTTGTAATGCCGCCAATTTGCGGTTGACGTCATTCAAATGTGCCAATTGTGCGTATTTGTCCAATGCGCTAGTCCATTCACGGAACTGTTTCGGATCGCCATTAAAATTTTGAAAAATTTGGTTTACACCTTGGGCCGACAGTGTAGATACCACATTACGCATTTGCTCTGCTAAATCTCGAAAAACATTTTCGACATTATCAACAGGACCTGGTTGTTGTTGTTGCTGCTGTGCATTATATACATCATGTCCGGCTTGCTGTTGCATAAGCAATTGTTCCGCGGGATCCATTATTATATTTTATTTAATTCATTTGATTACTTACTTTCATTAAATTAGAAACGTTCTACAATTAATTTACGTCTTGCTTTAATTATTATTTTATTTTCATTCCTGCTACTAAGTTTGGTTTTATGGCAAACTAACGAAGCAATAAATAAACAATGAAACAACTCACCTTGGAAGATGATCAGCGTTGTAACGTCCACTTCCTCCACTTTGTGTCCGTTTTAACACAGTTCAATATCCTGGGAAACTTGGCACCAAATAAGCCTAATACTATGACATAGTTATGGCTTTAACTATTTTCTTGGACAAAGTGAACAACTCCAACTTCCAGCTATTTCTAAATTTAATAATGTTCTAAATACGTGTACAAGTGTACAATTCTGTCGTGACCGTATAGTTTTTGCTATCATACTTAGAATAAATATATCTTAGAGAATTTAGTGTTATTTCACAGAGCCAGACCTAAAATGTCTTATTTAAACTATAACTATTGTAACCATGTTCCAAGTGTTCTCAATGACTGTCAAAATGCCTCTGCTCCCAGATACTTCCAAACTGAATATTATATCCACCTTGGATTAAAGACGCAATTGCTTAACGGCCGCCTCCGGAACTGTCATTTTGTCGTCCTGTAGCCAATCAAGATATAGTTTACCAAAGTGATCATTAGGGAACTTATCCATTATATCAAACATCCGATATTGACAGTTTTTAATCTACATTAATACCACTGGGCACCTGATCAACCAGAGTTTCCAATTTACCCCGAACCCGATCCGTTAATCTGGGCAATAGTATTGTCTGGCAACTTTACTTATCGGTCACATTGCTGTACAATACAATCGAATGCCCGTATGCGTCCACACGGACAGACAAATGCATCTGTACACACGGACGAACTAACGTACTTGTTCAGAGACAACTACGTTATACCAATACATGTTTATTGTGTGGGGGAGGGAACATATTTCGATTATCTTATTGGTTACTGCATCGCATCGCTGGTTTTTGCCTTACCATTTTTCGGGGATTCTGCACCTCCTACTTTTAAATTTCGATGTCATAAAGATATGGAATAATTATGTGCGAAAGATAATTCCAGAGCCAAATCTTACTAAATAAAGTTCTATTTTATTCCATGCGTGATAGTGTCACGAAATGGATATATATGTGTTGAGTAATTGATCGTAAATGTGTGTCTCTGTTGACATCGCGTCGGCGTGTATCAAAGGTCAGATCGGCACGATATTGTAACCTTTGATGTCTCGCCCTCCACACGTCACAATCTACGGTGTTCCATTAAGGCCATCGTAATATCGCTATCGGGTCGATACTATGATAGTACGATAGTACGATGACGATATAACGCTACTACGATGACGATAGTACGATGCTACGATGACGATAGTACGATAGTACGATACTACGATGACGATACTACGATGCCACGATGGCGATAGTACGATACCACGATGACGATAAAACCGATACCACGATAGTACGATGACGATACTACGATATTATTTCGTATTATCGTCATCGTATTATCGTACTATCGTCATCGTACTATCGTGATCTCGTAGTATCGACCCGATAGCGATATTACGATGGCCTTAACGGAACACTGTTTATCGTAGTATCGTACTATCGTCATCGTGATATCGTGCTATCGTCATCGTAGTATCGTAGTATCGTACTATCGTCATGGTAGTATCGTACTATCGTCATCGTAGTATCGCCTTCTGGATAGACATGCGCATTCGTATCAAAACAATGGATGACGAGGTAATTCGCCTGTATTTTGATACATATAATCATCATTAGATTGATTTAATTTCATTTAATAGGTATTTAAGATAGATATTAAAAAAAATAATCTAGTTTGCGCCGTTTGCGCTGAAATTCTTGTTTGCGCTATTAACAAGGTGTGCGATCACGTGGTTTCCGAACCCGATTTTCCGACGTGACGTAATCTGTGAAGTCATTTTTACAGTCGATTTTCATTTAAATCTTCCTAACAAACGGACGGATTTTGATGATATGTAGCGCACCAAATACTATGGCATATGTGTTTTATGGATGCTCTGATAGTTCTTTACAATAACTTTTAAAGTTATAAATTTCACAAAGAGTCTACTGTAAACACATCTACAAAACATGACGTCATGCCGTTCGGAAACCACGTGATCCCCCACCTTGATTAAGGCGTAACGCCATTATCGCAGACAAACAAAGCGCATGCGCGTGTCCATCCGGAAGGCGATACCACGATGATACGATATAATATCGTAGTATCGTCATCGTACTATCGTGGTATCGCGTTATCGTCATTGTGGTATCGTACTATCGTCATCGTGGTATCGTACTATCGTCATCGTAGTATCGTACTATCGTCATCGTAGTATCGTACTATCGTAGTATCGACCCGATAGCGATATTACGATGGCCTTAACGGAACACCGTAACAATCAGCAATGATTACAACCGCACGTGCATATTATGTACGACGTGATCGGGTCAGTAATAAAAAACCGCGAGATCTTATGAGACGATTAGCAGATGCTGCCAAAACATGGTTATTAGACAAAAATAATATTTTGACAAAACATGAGAGGCGCGGGTGTGGGGTGGGAGGGGCTTAGCCCTAATCGTACCGGCTCCTTCGGGCCGACAATTACGTCCGGACCGATTGGCATTCTGAAATTTTAGAAGCCCTGCTATTGATACGCGTATAAACTTCTGAGAACAATGCACCCCTCTTCCCCTCCCCCCACCCCGCACGATGGCAGAATGGAGAAACTCATGCAAACTGCTTAACCGGACGCACGGATGGACACAAGTCCAAACAATATAATACCTACCGGCTCTAACATGTATAACGAGACCGGGGAGGTCGGGGGGCGTAAAACAAACAATTCTGTATTCGTTTTTGTATTCAAATGTAGCAATTACTGTCACAAATCCAGTATTTGCACTAAGGGGCGCACTTATATTGCACTTATATTGCGCCTGAAAAAAAAAGCTCCAATACTCACAAATCTAAGAGTTCTTCGAAGTTTTCCGGCCGCCCCATTGTGTCAGTAATCTGGTAATGTTTTTGTTTAGCTTATATTTAACGGCGGCACTGGCTCTAGGGCCTTGCATGCCGTCTCCCAAGAATGGGAGAAAGAACGGAGGTAGAGATTTTTGAGAGAAGCCGGTAATTCGTATTTACAGTCTGAGTACGGGGCGCCAAGTGGGACATGGCTCAATTTTGTCAACAAAATTCATTTTTGTGCCACAAAATTCAATTCTGTGTCACAAAATTCACTTTTGTGCCACAGAATTCAATTCTGTGTCACAAAATTCAATTCTGTGTCACAAAATTCAATTTTGTGCCACAAAATTCAATTCTGTGTCACAAAATTCAATTCTGTGCCACAGTTCAATTCTGTGTCACAAAATTCAATTCTGTCAATTCTGCACACGCATGTAAGAAGGACTACCATTGGTCAGAAACTGCACTGGAGAAATGGGTCACGGTCGCCGATCTACACATTCAATGTCGATGATTCATTTCTCATTCTGCCGATGATTCATTTCTCATTCTGCCATTTTGCTTCAACTATCTCCAAACAGTCAAACGTTGACAAACTCATTCGTATTTAAACTCATTTGCGTATAATTGTACACATAATTCATGTACATGTAGATCTCCCGCGAGTACTGACGTCATGTATTGTGTATCGCAAGGTACATCTGCCCCAGTTAAATCAATAATACACGCTCTGTGGCCTGTGTTCTGAATGCTGTCTGTGTTTATAAACAGAATGTGTGTATTGGGCCATTTGAGGAAACCATTTGTAGTATTTGTGTAGATACCATGGATACTAAGATGGTGTATACTGTAAATAATGCATGTAGACACATAGTTGCGAACACGTAACTTCGCAACTAGTAGACACAGATCCAATACCATTTGTTTCACAAGGTTAGATCTACTGTTAGAATACGACGTCATCTAATGTCATTTTCGAGCATAAAACGTTACCTGATAAATAGAATACCAGGCTAGTGTATTTTAATATCAAGTTTATCAGGCTCGGCTCGGAAACGGTAGGAATTCCTCGGCAAGCCTCGGAATTCCTACGCGTTTCCTAGCCTTGCCTGATAAACTTGATATCCAAATACACTAGCCTGGTATTCTCTATATATGGGCATGCTCTCAGGTCTAGCTATGTCCGGCTACTTTATGTTTGACCTGTTTACATAATTGAGGGAAAATTCTGAATATTTTTCTTATTTCTCCTTCAAAGTATATATGCTTATATGGTGTGACCACTCATTTGTAATCATAATATAACCAAAATAACTGTCCATAAAGAAGTATAATATTGATATATTGGGTTATATTTTCGCATTGAAATATTTAAACCTGCAAGTGTACTCCACCATCTAGTAAAATGGACTAAGACCGATCTCAACCAATCAACGTAGAGATGACATAGACTATCCTACGCAAACTAATTTTTGTGGACAAAAATGAATTCTGTCCCACAAAACTGAATTTTCTTCACAAAACTCAATTCTGTCTTACAAAATTGAATTTTGTGACACAGAATTGACAGAATTGAATTTTGTGACACAGAATTGAATTTTGTGATTTTTAGTGTTACAAAACTCAATTTTGTACACATAATTAACCTGTCCTGCATGGCGCCCCGTACTGAGAGCAACTACGAATTATCGGGACCCATTTACAGCTGGGTGAACTGGAGCAGTGTGGATAAAGTGTCTTGCTCAAGGACACAACGCACGCCGCTAGTCAGGCGCGAACCCACGACCCTTTCTGGTAATAAAACCTACGTCATGTTATCTAATTGTTTTGTCTCGCCCCTTTAGCACTGGTCTGCGTCACAGGTTCTTGAATAAAGGTTCATATATCGGTGTTGTATGTGTTATTTCGGTATCTCTGGTGGTTTGTGGGCATTGTTACCTATATACATGAATGTATGTCACCTCCCGTGAAGCGAGTTGCACGTATATTAACTAGAAGTATCCACGCAAATACACCGAAATACCCATACGACACCGGCGTCCAGCTGGTTACAAATCAAAATACACCAAGCGAATTACCCCACGCTAATTATAAATACACACTCAGGGCGTAGAAATCCGCGGATAATCCATGCCAGGCCACCGTGTCGTGAAAACGATACACAACATCGGGTCAGCCAGTATATACGTAGCACTCGATATCGCAAAATTGTACTAGTTTTCATGCACCCCACCACCCAAGTCATATTGATTGTATTGTAGATAGCTTGGAAATGATGTATTAAATTAAGAAAACAAGTTATATTTTGAAAATCGATCACACATTCCATTTTATTTTTCAAATATATTTTATCCCCATGTCAAATTCCCATATAATTTTATTTTCACAATAAAATCATTATTTCATTGATATGCTTACTATATTTCATGATATACTATCTCGGTATCATCAACAGACCTTGCTATACGTTAACGACGTTGTTTTATTGTGATAATGTGAACAAAATATTGTTTGATTTTAAAGGTACATGCCCACTCAGTAGGCACAAAATGCTCTTTATATCAGACATCATATGAGACATTTTCTGGCAAAATAAAAATTCAGTCACCATTACCCCACGTATGGATTGACATTATTATACATTTTATATCAGCCGAAAATATGCACTATCATACTTTATAATCTGTCGAAAATATAATTATATTCGGGTAACGAATTTAATTAGCGGAAATAATTAAAAAATATACCTCATTTGCATATGAAAATAACCTGATACCACCGCGCGTCACTATCAGTGAAATAAATATTACTTGATGATTATATCTGCATATAGGGCACTCTTATTTTTTAGAACTGGTCGAATAGTTATACACTTATTTAATTTCTATAAAGAACAGTTTATGCCTACTGAGTGGGCATCTACCTTTAATCTAAAGTATATGAAGTGAGATTGAGTTTTACTGAGAACATATTATAGGGTTAACCGTATTGTAATTTTCAAATTTACGGCGTATATCAGAAAATGATAGGTTAGAAAAACATGTTTTCCGACCTATCATTTTCTGATATACGCCGCAAATTTCAAAATATCAATGCCGTTAACCTAGTTCTAATGCACTCCTTTAATACTGGCGTAGGAATACATATTGAAATAATTTGCCACCGTTCATCAACAATGATATACTTGTAATGTATGACCATCAGCCAATCAGATTGCGTGATATTTATAGAGTGCATTAGAAACGTCATTTACAGGTTGAAGTAACGGACCAAGGACTATAAATTCATTAAATATACCTAATATATAAATAATTAAAGAAACAAATTCAACGCTGTGTTGTGGTCCTCTCTGTTATATGAGACTGCTCGTTTAGGTTTATTTAATACGCTTAATGGCCACCATTGGCATTTATATTTCCACGTCAAAGTCATTTTGTTGTGTCGTGTTGTTGCAGCCAAACACATTATTATGGACAAGGCAGAACAGGGGCGTCGGAACAGATCCGGCAGGACCAGCCACTGCCGGATCAATAATTTTTGACATACATGTATTTGTAAGTCACGTTTTAAAAAAAAAACGAAATGTAAATATTTTTCTACAATTTTTCTCATTTCTCATCAAAAGTGTATGTTGTTACCACTCAGTTGAACCGTCTCGGCATTGAACGCATTGAACATTGTGGCTTTAGCTATGTTCTTTCTTTATGCTATTTTTTTTATCGGAACGTGTGTTTTGCTTGAAGACATATCTTCGTCAATAGACGACATAAAATACAACTGGACTCGGTTCCATTTTGTTCATGAGCCGTATGGACGCCATTTTGAAATCCAAAATGGCCGCCATTGAAATGTATATTTCATGTCAAAATAATTATGTGTGTGTTTTCCTTTTCACAGAAAACACATTATTATGGATAAAAAATATTGGCAGAATGATTTCAATATATTTCAAAATGGCGGTTATTTTTGTTTTCAAAATGGCCGCCATTTTAAATTTAGTCATATATTGTAAATTTTTAATGTAGTGGTGATAGTTTGTATGTTATTTCTGGCTAGGCTCATAATTCATTCTTTGAACACAGCAACTTGTTGAGATTATCGTTAACTAGTACTGTGGCACCAGCCATCATTATCTTCAAAATGGCCGCTGAAAATATATGTCTTAAATCTCGCCACTTCAAAGAGTTATATGTATTGCACATTCTAGCATTGTTGTGGCCTTTATTATGTTCCTTCAAATGATATCTTGATACATTGCAAACGCTAATAATGGTATTCTACAGCTTGTACAAAGTAAGATCAGGCAAATTGAATCGAAGCCGCCGTCCCATCAGACTGTGCTGGTAACCATTATATACCCGTTATGTGAGCATACCAAAATATGGGCCTGTACCTGCAAAGTGTGTTTGTATTCAACAGCCATCTTGATTTTGTGTATTTCTTTTATTACATATCAAACTAAAAACATCAAAGACATTTCCATTTATTTTCCATTCAAATGTTAAGAGTTTTAAACCATAGACGTGGTGTAACTGTTAATTACAGAAATGCACAAACCTATTGAAATGTACTACGTTAAAATACGTAACGTTGGCGGCCATAATTGGTTTTGAGGCCATTTTGGATCAAAGTATTAAATTTTGATTTACTTAAATTTTCGAAGTACTTGGGTCCTGTTCTTAGAGTTTATCATGATCATTGGATGTGTATTATATATTTTTATTGGATGTGACTCAAAATTGGTATTTTACAAGCCGCAAATGTGTCGGATGTCCTGGGGGTCCATTGAGGTTATACAATCTATAAGCTACCAGATTCAAACTGATATCATGCGGAAATAATTACTAGAGATATATACCTTTCCATAAAATATAGTGGCAACTTGCCACCCCCCCCCTCCCCACCTCCCTCTCCCGAAAGTGGTAATGATGAACCAATTATGTAGGGCCTGGCTCATCCACTATTAGGTTGTTATGATATTAGGAGACTGTATGATGACGTCTTCATACGGCGGCGGTTGAGCAATGTCACCATTTTGACAATGTGTACACAGCATTGACATGCGCGGGTATGCATTGTTACACTACATACACCGTTTAAGCTCGGACTGCGGCATGATGTCGTCGGAAGATGGTGGCGACAATGGGTCTACCACGGTCACTGGCACACTGTCGTCCTCGCACTGCGCAGGCGCGATGAATGCATCTTTCGAATATCCTTGGTTCTGTGAATCAGATGCAGCGTGTGGTCTACTGCTGTTTCTAGATTGGCTGGCAGACCGGTACTCGCGCACTGATTGGTGGAACCTATCCGAGGCACCGCCCTGTAGGTTATAGCACACTAAATAGTTATACGATATAATAACATAACTGAATACTCCATATATAATTAGGCTTAAAATAGGTTTGATCAGATTATATTAAATAACGTCGGCTTTTTAAAGTTATTGTTTTAGAACTGCTATCTAGATATTTGTACGTGTCACTATGACATATTCTTGCTTGCCAACCTGATATGAGGAATATATTAGCAAATAGTAAACCAGTTTAAACATGCCTGGTACATGGCGAAAGTGACCGAAATTGCTTTTGTCTTTTATTTCAGAAGAGTCTAAAAGGTGTATATGCAGTGGAGGATCCAGGATTTCGCCGAAAGGGGGAGGAGGGGGGAGGGGGCAGTCGAAATTCAAACGACTTATTTTCAGTACATAATGCTCATGTGATAAGGCATATTGTGAATGGTCTCTCTATAATATCTCAACCTTGATTAGTTGCAAAATGGGCCTAGGCTACTGACGGTACGGGAGTAGATTGCAAGAGTTACCGTTTGCAAGAAGACCTTGATCTATCACCCTTATTTGACAGTGAGTGTTATTTTTTTTACAGATTGCACAAATGTGCAATTCTGAAAGGGGGGCCCGGGCCCCCTGGGCCACACCCCCTTAATCCGCCACTGATATGTTAGGTTGACAGCCTATCACATGGTTAGGTTGTGACCATGATGCTAGAGCAATTTATAAATATCCTACAAATGTGCATGAAAATGAAGTAACACGTTCTAAAGCATATATGAGACACTCCATGTGACGTCGGAAGTTGAAGAAATGTTCACAGCAAATGCGGAATAGTATTCGGAAGTATGCGGAAAATTTCTTCATATTGCGGCGTCATTACAGAAAATATCACAGTTTCTGTAAATATATTTCATGAACAATCACACGGCGTGTCCCATATGTGCATGCAAATGAAGTAAAACGTATTAACACGTTTTCAAGCATATTTGTACATGTATAGCCATTGATCAGCTTCTGGTCGCGCACTGTGCACGTGACATGTCTGCTAAAATCAACGGGATTAATTTTAACAGACATTTTCTTTTGCGCACCATTAACCCGACTCATTTGGTATATTCACACCTGTTGATTGACTGAGTAGACATACTCCGTGGGCTGTATGGCCGCAGTTCCGGCACGCATGTGATGTGTCTCTGTCCAAGAGCTTTTCGGCGCCTGGAATGGTCATAGGTGAATGATTCGGACCTACATGTAGGATCCGAAAAAAAGCGCCATTCAATCGGTGACTAATTGGATACGACCAGTTGCAATTCAAATTATACGGCGACGGTTGTGGTGAAAGGAAAATTTGCTATTGTGGTGCTATATTTTTGACTGACAAAAACATGACTTGGCCGCTGTTTACATATAAAAATGCCGAGTGTGAATGAAAATCGCTGGCCGCCAGTCGTAGTTCGGGGGTTGCCGTTATTCCAAGGTCTTATAAATAACAAAAATTGACGGGGGTGGGGGGTGGGGGTGTGGGGGTGGGGGTGGGGGTGGGGTGGTTAACTGGCCGTTGTGGACAGGAGTGCAGCACCAGTACGTAACACAGGCATTCGGCGTGTTTCGGCTTTCGTCGGTACTGCTATAATTGAACGGCGCTGCAAATACTGAATACATTACAATGATTCATTCCCTTGAGATTAAAATAACGCCATTTGCTTTGTTGTTTATAGTTGTTCATATATATTTATACCGATGAAAGCCGAAACACGCCGAATGCATAAGGCATTATAGGAACCAGTCGACTAATGGATAATGTGACCGTATACTAGTCCTGGTACAGCTTAGCAACAAGGAGCAAATTATCAGGACAACGGTATTGATTGTTTTTACTATGACAGAGAGATACATAAAATAGATGCTGCAGGAAAGGTATGTCTGTGCCAAACGTTTTATTATATTATTTGCATGCTCTACACATGCAGGTTAAATTTTCTGCGTGCGACTTTATGTTGTGGTGAGATAGAGATTTTGAAACTGAAAGTAGACGATTCCGCCCACAGGTGTACATTAACATAAATCTCAAAGATTTCGAGTGTAAACTGTACTAAAAACGCGTCTCACTAACCTAAATTCGATTGTTAAAATCAGACACGTTCATTTCCTGATTAAAAATGAATGTTAGCCGCCATCCTCATAATCATTGAGAATGCGGAAGTGAACGTGTTTGATTTTAAAAAGCGAATTTAGGCTAGTGAGACGCGTTTTTAGTACAGTTTACACTCGAAATCTTTGAGATTTATGTTAATGTATTAGCAACTGTAAAATCTATGCCGAAAACCCACCCCAAGCAGCGGTTTCGACACGCTGTAATGCGTTGTATAGGCGAGTTACAATTGTCTATATCGCGTGTAATGTTGTTACAATGGTGGCGAATGGGAGTTTTGTACCTTCTATGTACTATTATATTTATACCGGACGCATTTGAATTGTTTTGTATATTGTTTAGAAAGGTGTTTCATGTATATACATACAACAATTGACCATCCAAGACACGCTAGAATCACCTGTGGTTCCGCCAAAAAGCTCATGGAAATCTATCCGTATGACCCCGTGTTTGGCATGGATCTGAAACCGACTTATGTCACTGACTCCAGGAATGGCAGCAACACAATTACTTTTGCTGCGTGTAGTTTGCTATTGATGGTCATGTTTGTGTGAATGTGGGTCTATGGGAAATCAATTGCCTGCCTGTTTCCTTATACTACAGACACGCGTTCTGTGGTAACACGTAGTAGTCTTCAACAGGCACCGACTTGCATTTGAAAGGTGCGAATATGTCCATAGAAGCGATTATGTCCGCGGACATATTCACTCCACGGTCAGGTTCGAATATGTGAATTAGCTTTAATTGACGCTGGACACTACATAATGGCTGTTACCGGAGAAATGGGGCACATGCGATTTTCGATCAGTGTAGCCCCTGATCAAATATCACACTCCTGATAATGGTCTACAAGTATTTTGCTGGTTAGATGCAAGGCGAGTGTTTCATTGATGGAATTGCGAACAGTGCAGATCCTGATCAGAATGCACAGGCTGATCTGGGTCTACACTGGTCGCAAAACCCATAAGCCCCATCAAAACCCATAAGCCCCATTTATACAGTCACAATCACATAACACTGGAGGTTCGGGACTTACCTTCTATCTGCCCCCACCACCAGCCCTGCTATTAGAAGTAAAGCCACCGCTATCGAGACACCGATTACCGCCCCATGATTCGATTCCTCGTCATAGGAGATACCCGACGGGGTTGTTGTTGACGACCAGTCTGCAATTTCCATGTACATATAGAGACTATCAGTCTCAAGGCGTGGGATGACGTGGTTTCCGTGACATCATGTTTGTTTTTACATATCTTTACAGTAGATTTGGTTTAAACAATACTTATTTCAAATTGAATACATGTATACGTCAACAGAAATGGACATAAATGGTGAATAAGGATTAGAAAACAAGCTCAATGTGAGCTTATGTGAAATCTTCTCCTTGTGTATACGTATGAATGTTTGGTTAATTATTGAATAAGAAAAAAGTATGATCCCAGGTTTGCATCTCGAACCATTGGCATTCTCCTGTGAAGATTAATATACATGTATATAGTCGTTGACCTAATAGTCGTTTGGAAATACTATTACTGACTATCAAATCGATCCCTCGGAGTCGTCTGCCATCATACTATCTTTCTAATGCTAATGTCGAATTATTATTAAACATAGCGCAGTAAATGCAATGTTGTTGGGTCTTTATAGTACAGTTTGTTTTAATCTCATGTTGGAAATCGGTCACCCTTAGTGTAAATAACAACCAAGATCACTTGAAATTAAACGGTATTCGACTCGCGAAAGTTGATATATAAGGTTCTGTAAATACGTTGATTACCGTGACGGTTGTACGCTTGTCTGTTTTTGTTCTCAAACGGTTACAGTTTGGTTTACCTCGCCTCTTCGGCCGCCTTTGGGATACTATTTTTTTATAAAAAGAATTCACGACCAACACATTTATAGATTTGTAATATTCATTACAAGCTGTGTGGTAAATCATATGCATGCTAATCAGGGGTCCCACGGGTCCTGAATACACACTATACTACATGTATACCGGTGCATGTCGGGATATCACACCATTCCCATCGTTGGTAAGGGTCGGTTGTATAACACCAGGGGTATTTGGCGTCGTCTACCTCACGACGGAAGGCACGGCAGTAGTTGGAGGCATTCGAGCGAGACGAGTCAACAAGAAACACGTGGTCGGACAAATATAAGTCGTGTGGCTTGTTTGGGTATTTGACGTCCCAGCGCTGGCACGTACGACCACTCGCGCCGGTGTTCTCTTTACCACTGTAGAGGTAAGCTTCATCCGGGTTATAGCAATTCTTGTAGGCTGAAGGTAAGCGAACTTGGCAGCTAGTATTGGGAGTCTAGATCGGTGACACAATATGTCATCGGCGCGGCAATATATTTACAGAGTGCGTGATCATGTGGTTTGAATGGCGCGTCGTCATGTTTTAGACGTGTTTACATAGGATTTCCTTTAATATTATTTTAACAGAATGACGAGTGTTTATCAAACATAGCTCAGCAACTGCGGAACAGGTTGCCCTTTACTGTATACTTTCCTTTAACCTAATACAGTGGGATCAGCGTGTAAGTGCACACACGAACGAACACGACAGGTTGGACCAACCTGTCGTGTTCGTTCGTGTGTGCACTTACACGCTGACCCCACTATACTTCTGTAGTGAAGCTGGTTGACGGCAGAAGCACATAAAGATGACTGACTTGGCCACTCCATGTGCCGTATAGGATAAAGTAACAACTTTCTAACACACAGATCTAACATTTATAGCCCCATCGGATACCCACTGAGCTCCACATAAGACCCAACCAGCTTGACAGAATCCCACCACAAAGGGAGATAACCTATAAAACACGATAGTCCGTTTATTACAAGCAATGAGTGCTTTATCAGTTTATGATAGTGAGTCGAAACCTAATCTGACTTGTAACAAGGTCACATTTTGATTTGAACCCTCTGCCTTGAAAGGTCTATCTTGATCGGGAATGAATTTAAACATGGTTTTGTTAGAACACAGCCTGTGCCAGTGAACATGTTGATTACACTTGGCTATCATTTTTTGGCATGGCCCGCCAGTCTCCGTGAAAGTAGTCAGTCCGTCGGACATGTCCGTTACAATTGCCACCGGTCCGACGGTAAACCGGGAAGTCGCCGGACCGACTGTCCGACTATAAAATTACTTTTTTATTCTAGTATTCAATGAAATCACCTTCCTTTGGTATGCGCTTCTTGTGCTAGCTAGCTTTTCTTATATGCCAATATACTTAAAAAGCTAAAAAGCTCTTAAACATCACACACAATCAATTATATTTTTTTTAATGTAAAAAAAGTGGGTCTGGTAAATTTTTGTCCGGTTCGGTAAAAATTTCAAGTTTACCAGACCGAATGTCCAGGAAATGTTGGCAGTTTCGCGGACTCTGGCCTGTAAGGTCAGCTGTTTTACTGTGATATTGCATATACATTGTACCTGTGACTTTGAATGTAAAATTCGACCCTGCTATTGACATAAACTTAAAATAATAACTTAAAAATGGATCCATGGGAGTCCCAGGGTGTCCGGCTTAGAGAGGTTTCACTGTAAATCAGGCATTTGATCAGTCTGAGCCATAGCCGTATGCTATGCGAACAAACATTATCACCTGAGATAAATGACCAAGAAACTCATCAAAAATAAGATCCCCGGTGTTTGCTTGGTGTCCGGTTTGGAGAGGCTCCACTGTATGATAACAATACATATGGGCCGCGTCATGCGAAAACCGGGCTTAATGACAAAAAATTCATTTTTCGCTTTTTTGCATATTCTGAATACCGCATCTTTTAAAAGTTATATACCACAAAACATATCAATGTATCTCAATTATATTTTATGTTACATGTATTTTTGTAACACGTGGTAGAATCGCAAACGACGTTTTAGCTCAATGACGTAGAAATTACGACGTTAACATTAACGGGCGACTTCAACGTCAATAAGAACGTTTAAGCGTAATGGAGTAGTAAACGAATAGGCCTGCCATGTAGGTTGATTTTAAGTAGTGTATGTATAATTGTATACTATTAGTGAATAATTGACAAACGACACGTAACCTTGGGCAAAGTCAACATTATCTTGTGTGTACTTTTTGCACAACTACGAACGCCATAAATATATGAGCCGCGCCGTGCGAAACCCGGGCTTAATGACAACATTTTCAGTTTTAGGCCAAGACAAAGTATGAAAATAATGTTTATGGCTCGTGTTGCAGTTGCTAATGTAACGTTATGTTTTGGATTGCGGCCCAAGTAACGTAATTTCGTATGAATAATTTTCAAATAAGGCAGAGTGAGGCGTTTCCCTCTTGTTTGCTGCTGTCTGAAATATTTTGGGGAATAATAGTGACATCATTTAACATTTCGTATGCGACGACATATTTTAAAGTAGACAGTAGGCCGCTTATAACATTAACTTTGTGACAAAACACGATACCGGGCAGGTTTGGTAGCGTGATACCTTATAATTGTCGCCGTGTGTCTTTCTTGAGGATCGCATTACCATCTCCTGATCTATATTATTATGCAGTCAAGTGATAAACTGATGATTTGATACTACACAAGCACTTTCGACTACAAAAGCAAGTTTATGACCATCACATTTCCAATTAATATGTTGATGCATTTATTTTAAATTCAATACAAACCCCGGATATTTATGTCATTATATTGCTGCGTGTCTACCTCCATTTATGATAAAATGAGTGGCATTAAATGGCATATCATTCGCTAAGTACTGGATATAATTGTTCAAAAGTCTCAATTTACCAAGATAATATATGGTAATATCGTTGGCATACACTAGGTTGTTCATATTTAAGATTATTTACGAATCAAAGTGCAGTGTAAGCGAAGACTTCGCTGATATGTAGCCAGTTACATTATGAGCTCACCATTTTGAATTCATAAGGACAACCGACGAAAAAGAGTAAAAATGTCAAAGAACGACAGTTAGGCGACAATGTACAGCGCCTGAAGCATTTCTAAGTCATTGATGCTGCGAGGAACTCGTGCAAGTATCCTTGCTATAATATTTTGTCACGACACCATGGCCATAACGTCAAAAATGTCTTCACGTTCAATGACGTCACAAGTACGTGAACGTCAAGTCATGACGTCATAATATGTGTACCGAGGCACACGGTATCGCGTCTCATATTAGTGAAAGTTTCAGTAAGTTATCATTTTCCGTTTTCTGTTCACACTTAATGTTAACTGACACCAGTAAACGTAAATGGGAGGGCAAACTGTGAACTTTTACGGCGACGCTAGACAATTTGAAACGTCGTTTTTCCGACGTCGTTTACCGCTTTTCATGACGTTGTCATTAAGCCCGGTTTTCGTATGGCGCGCCCAATTATGTTTGCTATGTATCACTAAATACTGAATAAATAGCACGGTTTTATTATTTTATTCAGTTTATTGATATAACATAAAATCGAATTATTGATATCAATAAATTATGGAGCGCGGTTTTACTATTTATTCAGTATTTATTGATATCAAAACATCGAATTATTCATATCAATAAATGGGGCCCGGTATTACTATCAATTCAGTAGTTAATGATATAAAAAATTGAAATATTGATATCAATAAATTATGGAGCGCGGTTTTACTATTTATTCAGTATTTATTGATAACAAAAAATCGATGTATTGATGTTAGTAATTCTACTTCCCAACATTCACGTATACATGTATGTACATGATGTACTTACGGCCAACTGTCGGCGGAAATAGTTGACCACTCATCAAAGGTGCGGTCAATAGAAAGCCGCCGACGGTGTATAGCGTTATAGGTATTCCCGTCGCCATTATGCCAAGTAGGTGTATCTGGTACACGAAATGACACATATTAACTACCACTGCGTTAATCTTGCCAATTTGTATCAAATACTTTATTTCAAGATACTTGAATATTTTCCTTGAAATCAGCAGCTTGATTGTCTGAGCCTGAGCTGAGCTACAACTCAGACAATCAAGCAGCTTGATTATGAGTTGGCATTACTATTAAATGTTCAGACACGTTAGCAATCTGAGCAAGATTAACGAAGACGGTTGTGTATGGTAATTCACCGGAACTTACTTGATTTCATTATAGGAATGAATGGCCTTTTTGGTTGAATTTATCGGGGTATAAACTTGGAAAAGTCGCGGGAATACTGGACGAAGGCCGGAATGCCTCATCCAGTATTCCCGCGACTTTTCCAAGTTTATATCCCCGATAAATAAATTCAACAAAAAGGCCATTCATTCCTTGGTGAATTCCAGCCGGGATTTTAAATTAAATTAATCAAAAAAATGTGTTTATTTTCCGTTTTCTTAATAATTATTTTAACTGCGCCTGACGGTTACGGAAAGTAGTTCGGCATGGGAGTTTACTGGCATATACATTTTGGACAGAGACTTGCTACGGACCAATCAAATGTTAGGGAATTGTGTAAATATTTTTGTGCTGGAATTATAACATAATGAAACAAGATATGGTAAAGCAAATATATATACAATAAATACTAAAACTAAAACTATGTGCGTATTACACAACAGCCTGCGTTAATCTTGCCATATGTATCAATTTCTTTATCGCAGGATACTTGAATATTGTGTTTGAAATCAATAAGCTTGATTTGTTGAGCTTCAGCTGTACCGCAGCTCAGGCTCAGACAATCCAATGGAGTGATTGCGAGCTGGTATTGTCAATAGCTGTTGAAACGTTGATTAACGCAGGCGATTGTGTATGACCAAAAATCGGCTGAAAGCTGTAGAAAATGTTCGTCTGACAAGGAAAGTGATTTACGAACTTGGAAACATACACGACCGCCTGCGTTAATCCTGCTCAGATGCCAACGTTTCTGAACATCTAGATTGGGTTGGCCAATGCTCACGTATTTTGGAGGCCAATGGGCCAATGCTCACGTATTTTGGAGGCCAATGTTCACGTATTTTGATCATATTTACGCACTAATCAGAATCGGGAGACTACGGGATATTACGGAGCCCCGCAGGGGATGTAGCATTTTTTTTTTATTAATTCGTTCCCACGAAATAACAATTCGCTCCCACGAAGTAAAAATTCGTTCTCTCAATTTAACAATTCGTTCCCACGATTTAACAATTCGTTCCCTCAATTTAACAATTCGTTCCCACGAAATAACAATTCGTTCCCACGGGAACGAATTGTTAATTCGTGGGAACGAATTGTTATATCGTGGAAACGAATTATTAATTCGAGGGAACGAATTATTAAATTGAGGAAAGAATTGTAATTTCGTAGGAACGAATTATTAATTCGAGGGAACTACTTGTTATATCGTGGGAACGAATTTCTAATTCGAGGGAACGAATTGTTAAATTGAGGGAACGAATTAATCAAAAAATATATGTCCCCTGCGGGGCTCCGTATGATATTTATTGGTATTGGTCCACTAACCAACTAATCCTTTATTTATTGGCATTTCGAGTTTTACTGGTGATCACGTGACTCATTCATCCGTGAGCGGTCTCCAAATTAGGGAAGTAAATCAAGTCTGGCATGGGTCGAAGTGTGCCAATGCTCGCGCATGTATTAAACTATTGTTGAATACAAACTGTTCAAGTAGACATACATCCATAGTATTAATTGTAAACATAAGTCAACATCATAAGAACATAAATTGGGAACAATTTTCATTCAAATAACACAGTGTCCGTTTGAAAAATGGTGATGGCTGGAAGGCCATTTTAACTAGTTTCGTAAACAAAAATTCCGCCACGGAAGCGGTGTCGCGCCTGCCGAGGCATTTGACCGTGAACATTACAAGTAAATAAATGACCTTGACCTTGATAATTTGGATGTGTGGGTGTGCGTAGTGAAGCATCATCCCTAGACAAACATTGATGTGAAATATTATCAAAGTCTGGCAAGGGGTTAAAGAGATATTGTGAAAAAACAATAACTTTAACGCAATTCTGTTACAAAACCGGTGAACATTAAAAGTAAATAAATGACTTTGACCTAGAGAATTTGGATGTGGGGGTGTGCGTAATGCAGCATCATCCCTAGACAAAGATTGATGTGAAATATTATCAAAGTCTGGCAAGGGGTTAAAGAGATATTGTGAAAAAACAATAAATTTAACGCATTTCTGTTACAAAACCGGTGAACATTAAAAGTAAATAAATGACATTGACCTAGAGAATTTGGATGTGGGGGTGTGCGTAATGCAGCATCATCCCTAGACACATATTGATGTGAAATATTATCAAAGTCTGGCAAGGGGTTAAAGAGATATTGTGAAAAAACAATAAATTTAACGCATTTCTGTTTCAAAACCGGTGAACATTACAAGTAAATAAATGACCTTGACCTTCAGAATTTGGATGTGGGGGTGTGCGTAATGAAGCATCATCCGTAGACAAACATTGATGTGAATTAGTATCAAAGTCTGGCAAGGGGTTAAAGAGATATTGTGAAAAAACAATAACTTTAACGCATTTCTGTTGCAAAACCGGTGAACATTAAAAGTAAATAAATGACTATGACCTTGAGAATTTGGATGTGGGGGTGTGCGTAATGAATCATCATCCCTAGACAAAGATTGATGTGCAATATTATCAAAGTTTGGCAAGGGGTTAAAGAGATAATGTGAAAAAACAATAACTTTAACGCATTTCTGTTACAAAACCGGTGAATATTAAAAGTAAATAAATGACCTTGACCTTGAGAATTTGGATGTGGGGGTGTGCGTAGTGAAGCATCATCCCTAGACAAAGATTGATGTGAAATATTATGAAAGTCTGGCAAGGGGTTAAAGAGATATTGTGAAAAAACAATAACTTTAACGCATTTGCCTCACAAAAAACCGGACGACGCGGACGCCGCCGCCGACGACGGAAAAAGCGCCGACTATAGTCGCGCCTCTGCTAAAGCAGGCGCGACAAAATGAGAGAACTCACTCGCAAGAGTTGTTGATAGTTCCAAGTGAAATATCGCCTGCACGACATGTCGCATGAACTCTAAGTCGCACGACAGTTGATCAACATGATGAAATGATACGTGTTTAATATTTCAGGCATAAAACCTGACAATGAAGATGGCTTAAACATGACAATGAACGAGCGTTGGTAATCCCACTATGTTACCAATCTCAACTCGTAATCGAGCTCAGGCTCAGCCAATCAAGTTGTTCGATTTCAAGAATAATATTCAAGTATTTTGATATAAAAATAATGACAACTATTGGCTAGATTAGCGCAGGCGGTGGTGTTACTGAGGTCCGGATCAGTGGAAGTCGTCGGCGTTTTATTCTGTGTTACTTAGGTTCGGATCAGTCGTCGGCGTTTTCTTCTGTGGTACTGAGGTCCGGATCAGTGGAAGTCGTCGGCGTTTTCTTCTGTGTTACTTAGGTTCGGATCAGTCGTCGGCGTTTTCTTCTGTGGTACTGATGTCCGGAATCAGTGGAAGTCGACGGCGTTTTTCTTCTGTGTTACTGAGGTCCCCGGATCAGTCGTCGGCGTTTTCTTCTGTGGTACTGAGGTCCGGATCAGTGGAAGTCGTCGGCGTTTTCTTCTGTGTTACTGAGGTCCGGATCAGTCGTCGGCGTTTTCTTCTGTGTTACTGAGGTCCGGATCAGTGGAAGTCGTCGGCGTTTTCTTCTGTGTTACTGAGGTTCGGATCAGTCGACGGCGTTCTCTTCTGTGTTACTGAGGTCCAGATCAGTCGACGGCGTTTTCTTCTGTGTTATTGAGGTCCGGATCAGTCGTTGGCGTTTTCTTCTGTGTTACTGAGGTCCGGATCAGTCGATGGCGTTTTCTTCTGTGTTATTGAGGTCCGGATCTGTCGACGGCGTTTTCTTAAATGTTACTGGGGTCCGGATCAGTCGACGGCGTTTTCTTCTGTGTATCAGTCGTCGGCGTTTTCTTCTGTGTTACTGAGGTCCGGATCAGTCGACGGCGTTTTCTTCTGTGTTACTGAGGTCCGGATCAGTCGTCTGCTACATTCTCCTCCGTCTCGTGCATGTTTCGTTGTACACCACCACCTGCACTAATTTTGCCAATTTTTGTCAATTTCCTTATCACAGAATACTTGAATATTGTGCTTGAGAGCAAACAGCTTGATTGGCTGAGCCTGAACTGTACTACAGGTCAGGCTCAACCAATCAAGCAATTTCTTTGCGAGTTGATATTACCACACGATGCTCAAAACCTTGACATTTGGGCAATAAATAACGCAGGCGGTTGTGTAGTTAAAAGTACGAAGGATATAATACCGGTGACAATTATAATGCCACCAGACTCGTCCAGGCGGGCATATAAACGAGCTAGATATATCAAATACGTTTATCACATACAGCAGAAATCCACCACCGGCAGTGGACATGGATTTTGTTTTATTAATTCATTCCCACGAAATAACAATTCGTTCCCTCAATTTAACAATTCTTTCCCTCGAATTAACAATTCGTTCCCACGATATAACAATTCGTTCTCTCGAATTACAATGTAACAATTCGTTCACACGAAATGACAATTCGTTTCCTCAATTTAAGAATTTGTTCCCTCGAATAAACAATTCGTTCCCACGATATAACAGTCATTCCCGTTATTTTCATACTTGTGAACACCCCTCGTACAATGGAATCTATTTGGTAGTTATTGCATTTTAGACACCCATTTAATTAACGTTGCATGGGACCTTAAGAAAAAAGTACACCTACCTTATATATGACTGGTTAAACCATTTTCGGTGTAAACATAAACAGGCGTCCATTACACAATCACTCCATCGTCAAATGGTGCATGTAATATCAGTAACACAACAGGTACGTAATAGTTGGTGTGTAGACATGGCGTGACCTATTTATTTTACTTACTGATGCATCTTTTAAAGTATTTCGTAATGTATTCCAGGTGTATTCTCCGTGTATGACAATAGTGGGCTCTCACGTGTGACGATATGCTAATTAAATTACATATTAGTGACTGAAACCATACACTAGAAATAATGACAGATCAGCTGCTACATGTATATATAGCTACCGTGGCATAGTGAAGGATATCGTGAGCACACGGAGAAATTTGGATGCATTATCCGACATGGATTTCTGTCGAGCCCGCTTGCGGAAAGCGAGACATAGTGATCACAATGACGTCCAGGTATCCGTGCGTCCGTCCGTCCGTCCGTCCTTCAGTCCGAAATCTGCGTTAACGTTTTTAAATACCTTATATCTATGCAGTCCTAAGTCACATTGACTTGAAACTTTGTATGCTTTGTCAGCATCCATATATTCATTCTGTGTCCCACTCATGCGGCTATTGTGCCCATAGGTCAAGGTCAAATGACACAAGTTTGCGTTAAAGATTCTGTCAAACTTTGTGTCAAACTACATGTACTATCTCTGTAGCCGTAAGTCAGACTTGCTTTAAATTTCGTATGCTTATTGGGCATTATCCATATATTCATTCTGTGTCCCACCCATGCGGCCCCTGTGTCCCAAGGTCAAGGCCAAATGACTTTTTAATTTGTGTTAGTATACAATCTGCGTTGTAGGTTTTACATACCTTATATCTCAACAATTGTTACTCCAATTTACTTCCAACTTCCAATACTTCTATTTCATCATCCATATTTTCATTCCATAGCCTGCCCATGTGGTCCACATGCCCAATGTCACGGTCAAATGACTTTGAAATTTGTGTTAAAGTTTTTACATACCTTATATCTGCACAAAACGTACACCGATTTGCTTCCAACATCCAAGACTTCTTATTCATCATCCATATTTTCATTCTATAGCCTGCCCATGTGGTCCACATGCACAAGGTCAAGGTCAAATGACTTTGAAATTTGTGTTAAAGTTTTTACATACCTTATATCTCCACAACACTTACTCCGATTTACTTCAAACTTCTTTATTATCATCCATATTTTCATTATATAGCCCACCCATGCGGCCCACATGCCCAAGATTAAGGTCAAATGACTTTAAAATGTGTGTTAAAGCTTTTACATACCTTATATTTCCACAACACTTATACACTCTGAGAGCAGCAAATGCCTCGGCGGGCTCGACATGCGGGCCGTGGCCATCTGGTTTTATTAATTCGTTCCCACGAAATAACAATTCGTTCCCTCAATTTAACAATTGGTTCCCTCGAATTAACAATTCGTTCTCACAATATACCAATTCGTTCCCTCGAATTAACAATTCATTTCCACGAAATAACAACGAATTGTTAATTCGTGGTAACGAATTGTTAATTAGATGGAACGAATTGTTAAATTGAGGGAACGAATTGTTATATCGTGGGAACGAATTGTTAATTTGAGGGAACGAATTGTTAATTTGAGGGAACGAATTGTTATATCGTGGGAACGAATTGTTAATTCGAGGGAAAGAATTGTTAAATTGAGGGAACGAATTGTTATTTCGTGGGAATGAATTAATATAAAATCCATGTCCCCTGCGGGGTTCCGTACGTTCCACTCCCTACCGTTGTTTTATTCGTGAGATATACTGATCATCGATACACACACACTACTTCTAAATTTGGGAATTTAACATGGGGCAAAGAAGGGCTCCAGAGAGACGAGGAGGGTAATTTTTTTTGTTGGGGGTGGGGTGGGGTGGGGGGGGGGGGAAATTGATTCCGAAACCTGGCGAGATAGATTGGAAATAATGTAATTAAGAAAATGAATTTTAAAATTAGATTTCGAAAATCGGTCCTCAAATTATTATATGTTTTAGCCCCATGTTAAATACCCATAGGAAAATCTTTTTTTCGCAATGAAATCATTATTTGATGAAATTTCAACAAATGAAAAATTTTGTGAGGGTGACTTTTTATTATTGATGACAAAGTACTTACATTTAAATATTTTTCATAGAACGCCTATATTCTCGTGAATAGTTACAGGCGTTCTATAATTACAATCGGTCGATGGGCCGAATGGGGTTCGCTGCGGGAAACTTCGTAAAATGAAAGTGTGCCAATACCAAGAAGCTATATGTTAGTTCAATATTGAAACATGCTAACACCTGTAAACATTGATAGTTATATTAAAATAATAATACGCATGTAATTTGCAAAAAAATAGCTTCCCAATGAAATTTAGTTTAAATAGATTATCCCGTATGGAGCCTCATTTAGAACGTCTGGTACATATAGAGTCAATATTTGAACCTTTTTACTAAACGCCATAGTGTCATGTGTCCAATTTATTGGACACAGGACACTTTTTTTTTAATGTAATATACCAACCAATAACAAATTTACGTTTAAAAAGTCAGCTATTTGTTGTTAAATGCGATTGTATTTTCATTGTGACGTCATACTATATTTCGTGTCCTGCAAAACGCGTAATAATACAATGATTGGTCATATTGCCATTACACTTACTGGTCAAAGCCATCGTGAAATTATTGCTGTCTTCATTGTTGATAAGCTCTCTAAATACGGAAATACAGATACTCATTGTGTACTCGAAGATTTGTGAATGCTACAGACGTACATTTAGGCAAATTTGCTAAAGTTGAGAGGACAATACGGCGACAGCCAAGACGCATCAATAATTGACCTACATTTTACATAAGTCTACTAGCTGCCAGACACGAAACATTCGTTTCAGGTAGGAATTATTTCTTTATTACTGTTGACCAATATTTGAATCGTGCTGACTTCGACAGCACTTTTAACCACAGGGCTACTAAAATAATTCCATTGTATTCAATCTAACATGAATTTAAGTGGGTGGGGGATATTCAACATTGCCTGTGCATGTGCCGAGTCATTGGTTTTCGTGACCAATGTTGTTTCCACAATTGTTGTTTAAATAGCTAATTTCTAATTTATGGTGCATCTCGGACTGTGTGTTTGTGGGACCTCGATACTTGTAGATTCACTTTGAATATATGTTTTCAGTCCAACAAGTCAATTCATTATCTATTTAGGCTATTATCTGTTATCTATTGTCTATATAGGCTTTTAGCCACTTAAAAAAGACACTACTTTCACCCCCCCCCCCGAGAGTCAAATGTGTTTAAAAAAAACTGTAACAACAGTGATGAAATAAGTAAAAAATTGAGGTGTGCGAATCCAGGTACACTGCATTTGCACAGCGGTGACTTTTCCCCGAAATATCATGAATATAGGCCGGTGCAGTATTTCTATTAAGTAAGTGTACCCGGCTTCGCACCGTGTATGTGGCTTTGCACACACCAATATTTTGCATGTCTGATTATTCATGTTGTGTTCTTAAGACAAGTGTTTTCAGAAAGTCACGTGTTTACACGATTTAGAAAACTATAACAACAGTGACCAAACAAGTAAAAAAATTGAAGTGCAGTATTTGTATTAAGTATTTGTATTGCAGTGGGTGGGCTTCCTAAAATTTATTTGTACACAGGGTAACCATGTTTGGTCTGGGGTGGTGATGAGGGACTTCTTTGCTTCATTGGGGTGACCTCACGAAATATGGGCGGGGTGGAGACTGTATGTTTGTTGGGATTACAATCGTGTCTGTTAATTCTGCGCACCTAATAATAATTTTCGTGAAAATGTCCATATTCAGTCTAAATTTTCCCTGAACATTCAAGGCAGTTCTTAGCCGAGATAATCACGGCTAAACAGATGGCTTTTACTATTTAATCTGTCGTCTATTATCTGTATCCGCCTAGCGGAGACCCAGCCAAATTTGATCAAAATATCAGTCCATTTTGTCCTTGAGTTTTGCGAATAATACGGGAATAAAATGATAACCAATGTCGATATATTTGCATGTGTATTATTGGTTTATGAAGCTTTTTTTAACAGATCTGTTGTTGATCTATTAATTTAGTAAGCAGAACCAATAATCATTTTGACCATGTTCTGAATAACTTTTTGCCAAACGATCGGAATGGGATAAAATTGTGACTTAGTATACCGTTAATCAGCTGATTTATTCCAAAATCAACATAATTTATTCTGACGTAAGCTGGGCAAAACATTACGTGAATTGTACATTAGCCGGTGCGCAGAATTAGCCGAAATGAAATTTTTTATATGCAAATCAGAATGTCAATTTTCATTGGTTTGATACATGTACAGATATGTATACATGTCTCATTATTATTGAACCATGTTATTGTAGTCGCGAACAATAACTCTTGCAATCTACTCCTGTACCGTCTGTAGCAGAGTTACTATTCCATTCATACATATAGGCTTCCTTTACATAATAGCTTATCAGATCTGATTTACACTTTAGTTGTTAATTGTGACACAATTTGTATATTTTCCATCTGAATTTTTTTTTTATTATATCACGATTTGCCTGGTTTGGCCCTCAGGTACGTTTTCATCTTTCGCTCTTTCTGTTACCTGGGAGTTGAATTGGGTTATTGCCCATTATAGAAGTAGTAAGATTATTACTGATCCTACTGCTTTTGGGAGGGGCCATGTGATTCTAGTGTGGCGAGGACCTGGCATCAGATCAGGATCATCCTGATTTCAGGGCTGAGTATATAGTTCTTTTATTGTAAATATTCATTTCTGATTTTATGATTTTCCCCCCATTTGTACATGTACTTGAACATGTACTTGTACAGGTAATATATGGGATTTATTACTAAACCCACTGACCCGGCCTTAAATGACCGCATCTGTTGATAGGCCGTTAGACCACAACAAACAAATAAATGATACATGTAGGCTCCCTCTACAGAATAGCTAATCAGATCTGATTTACACTTTAGTTGTTAATTGTGACCTAATTTGTATATTTTCCATCTGAAAAAAAACTATTTTAAAAGTAATACAAAACTTTACGTGGGTGGTGGTCGGGAGAACGAGACGACGTAAATTAACGGTAGTGGTTCCTCCATATAGGAATCACTATTTGCCTGGTTTGACCCTCAGTACATTTTTATCTTTGGCTCTTTTGTTACCTGGGAGTTGAATTGGGTTATTGCCCATTATAAAAGTAGTAAGATTATTACTTATCCTACTGCTTTTGGGAGGGGCCAAGTGATTCTGGTGTGGCGAGGACCTGGTCTCAGACCAGGATTATTCTGATTTCAGCGCTGAATATATAGTTTTGTTATTGTAAATATTCAGTTCTGATTTTGGGATTTCCCCCCCATTTGTACATGTACGTGAAAATATACATGTACTTTTTCTTTTTATATGAAACATGAATTTCGTCACTGATATCAGGGGCGATAACCGTGTTTCCATTAAGGGTTAATGGAAACTATATTATGTCTACTTAGTTTTGTTATGTGCACTATGATCGTACTTTATAATGTGTCAATAAAAATATTTGTTCGGGTGACACATTTAATTGGTATAAATAATTTAAAAACGTCATGTCTCATTTTCATATCAAAATAGCCTGATACCACCGCGAGTCACTATCATTAAAATCAATATTACTAAATGATTATATGTGTATAGTGGGCCTGCACTCGTAATTTTTAAAACTGGCGGAATACATGTACCGTAGTTACACAATTATACACTTATGTAATTCTTATAGGCAAACTGTTATGCCTACTAGATGGGACCACAGGTTGAAGTACATTGTAACGGACCGAGGTCTATAAATACATTAAATACGCCTAAAAGCGTCCATAAACGAAAACAAAAAGCTAAAAAAAGTTTTGTTACTCCCTCTATAACACACACATATATATACCTCGGTCCGTTACTTCAACCTGTGGATGGGACCCCAACTTTAGCAGCTACATGTAATTTGCGAACCAGATCTCTTATTCACTATTCTGCAGAGGAAGACTATGAATGGAAACGTAACTCTGCTACGGACAGTACGGTTGGAGATTTCAAGAGTTACTGTTCACAACTATGAACAATGTGGCTTGCTCGCTTACCACATTTATCCAAGTGTTGTGAGTTTGATGCCCGTGTGGGATGTAGTTCTCTAAGCACTGTTTCATGTTGGAAAGTTGCTGAGTCATTTGCTGAGTAATGGTTAATACTGGTAAGAAATTCAATAAAAGGCTAACCATGTACATAATAGTGTTTGATTGTTTGTTTCAGGGAAGCCGTCTACAGATCTTAGCCATCTGGATTATTCGTCGAGCCTCTTCAACTTCACCCTGCAGTCGAGGCAGACACCAGCAGGGCTATTGAGATAGTATATGGGCGGTTTCAGAAGAAGCAGATAAGGCGGAAATTGTTTCTCATTCTGCTGTTAAAGGACAAAGGCCACCAGAAGAATCGCTGCCCGAAGACACTACTCCACCTGGGCAACAAGTTGCCAAACACTCGCGAAATGGGAACTGATCCAGTTCCTGACCTACACGAAGCAAAATATAGTGTCGCCATGACAGACTGTCATCATCTTAAGATCAGCGAGATCTGCAAATATAACCCTCGAGGAAGAGCTTGAGAAAGACAAGTTCAGTTACAAAAAATTAACCATTTAACCGGAGTACCATCCATGCCAGCGGCAGTGTTTGTGTGGTTCTTAACTCTGATTTCTGCTCTAATCATCTAATCAACCTGTTGAAAGGATGTTTCGTGAATACATGTTACTTCTTGTGTTGATGGAATTGAGAATGAATCTTATTCACACAAATCTGACTTGTACAGTTTTAAGATTTGTCAATATTTTTTGAATCGGTGACTCATTCTTGTGGTGGACAGAATGACATTTGTACATTTCTGATTAAGTGACACTCGAAGGACTAGATATTGAAATGGTCAGAAATATATATTTACTATGCTTTTACACATATGTGGCTGTGACCTAAGGTTGAAGTAACGGACCATGGCCTATAAATACATTAAATATACCTAAGAGCATCAATAAGTGAGAGAAAAATAAGCTAAACAAAATGTATTTACTCCATGTGTGATATATGGGAGTAAATAATTTGTTTAACCTATTTTATTTCACTTATTGATGCTTTTAGGTATATTTAATGTATTTATAGGTATTGGTCCGTTACTTTAACCGATGGCTGTGACTGGAGAATGTGGTTTATGGGATTTGTGACCGGTGTAACTCCTGATCAAATAGTACACTCCTGTAGCCTGATAATGATGTGGCTTGTTAGAAGCATGATGGAGATTTCATTGATGCAATGGTGAACAGTAAAACTTGTCAAACTTGTAACAAATTACATGTGTACAATAAATTTCGACTTCGAAATTTGACTTCGAATGAAATGGTGCAATTGGTTGATATTGGTCATTTGCAGTGCAGGATGTGACAAACAACATATTGAGGCATCATCTGTAACACAGTGCCTTTAATCATGATTCATACCCAGGCATACATAGTATGTCGAGGTGTATATAGTTTTCGTCCATCCGTAAGATTTGCGTTAAAGGTTTTTGGGTACCCAATATATCTGCAACCGTAAATCGCATTGAGTTGAATCTTCATATACTTCTTTATCGTCATCCATATTTTTTATACTGTAGCACACCGATGTGGTTTTCCTGCACAAGGTCAAATTACTTAAAGTTTTGAAATATTTGCATCAAACATGTCAAAGTTTTTAAGTACACAATGTCTCTGCAACCGCAAGTCGGGTTGACTTGAAACTTCATATATATACTTCTTTATGAAGTTAGAAGATCAATATTTTCTTTCTATAGCCCTGGTGGGTGCATGTGATGGGTAATTTCACAATCGCGATTCATCCTTACCGGAAATCCGACAGGTGACCTAGTTTGGCCCTCACATACGTCTTTGGCATTTTGTATGTGACAGTTGAATCTGGTTATATCTCTTATGTGAGTATTACGAGTATTCGTAATCCTTTTTTAGGGAAAGGGGCCAAGTGACTTTGGTGTGGTATGGACCTGGCATCAGGTCAGGTTATTCTAATTTCAGGGCTGACTATATTTTTCTCGATGAAATTATTCCGTTCTGATTTTGGGATTTTTCCCCCAATGCAGCAGGTTAATACACCCGTTAGCCCAGCCTTATATGACCTGAGCTGTTGATGGGCCGCTAAACACCAATAAACAAACAAACAACTTTAGCATTTGGTATCCGACAGTTCTATCCTTTATGTGAGTATTAGACCATAGCTGTTGATAGGCCGTTAAACACCATTAAACAAACATTCTATAGCCCACTCATACGGCTTTCATGCACACGGTGAAGGTGAAATTACTTTGAAACTTGCGTTAAATGTTTTGAAATATATGTGTTAAAGTTTTAAGTAAACAATTTCTCTGCAACCGTAAGTCAGATTGAATTGAAACTTCATATATTTGTCTATCAACAATCAACATCCATATTTTCATTGTATAGCCCATGCATGTGACTTTCATGCCCAAGGTCAAGGTCAAATTGTGTTAAATGTTTTGAAATATTTGCATTAAAGTTTTAAGTACACAATTTATCTGCAACCGTATGTTGGATCGATTGGAAATGTCACATACTTCTTTATCAACAGCCATATTTTCATTCTATATCTCATCTAAGCGGCTTTCATGCCAAAGGTCAAGGCCAAATGACCTTGCTACGGCCGAGGGTATGTGTGAGACCCCGCTCACTTGCTCTAGTCCTTAAAAGCAAGAATAACATATCTTACCATACTGATTTCTTTTGTTTTTTCGGATACATGTACTGATTTTGTGTCCCGAGCATAACTGGAATTCCTTTTTGTATATTTATCGCAACTCTTGCCTCACTAATATTCCAGTGTTCTCCCTTTGTTTTTTCACGCATTGATTTTGTATCTGGCACATGGCGATATTTCAAATTTGACCTAATATGGTCCTGATATATATCAAATCGAAGGTATCGTGGGTATTGTCAAAATCGGATGATACATCATACAAGATGGCCACCGACAGGTCATCCTTTAATTATAGATTTCGTCTTCTTCTCATGTACCGTTTGGTCGACGCTGGTCAGACTTCACAGTTATGGTGCGTGGGTGAAGCATTTTCATATTTGTTAAAATGGAGGTTGTCGCATAATCAAAGATGGCCGTCGTAGAAAATTTGGTAAAATTCTTAAAAAAATCATATCAACCATGTTAATTTTACATCATTATTATTTTTACATCAAGCTTGAATTGCCACTTTGATATCAAGGGCGATAACATTGACTCTTTAAAATGTTAATGGAAACAACTATTTATTCTCTCTATTTATCTTTTGGTGTACAATGATCATATTTTGTAACAAGTCAATACAAATATTTATTCAGGTGACACATTTAGTTGATATAAATAATTTAAAAATGACCTGCCTCATTTACAATCAAAATAGCACGATGATACAACCTATCAGTAAACCTAAGATTAATAAGTGAATATTTTTTAAAACTGTTGGAATAGTTACACAATTATACTTATTTAATATTTAATTCCTATAAAGAACACTTTGTGCCAAACAGATGGGATTCAAATCATGATTTGCAACTTTGCTGAAGGATGTCTGGCACCCAGTCATTAAATGCAAAGGCACGACACTTGTCTTATCAGCTCATTCACAAACCCCACATCATACAAAACATGGATTCACCAGTGGGTGTACAGCAAAAAGTCCAGTGACATGGTGTGTAATTGCATACCGTAACATTTGGTCAGGTGTGTATTTTTTTACTTTAACCATGTTAACCTACGTTTTCTGGGGGAAATAACTACCTGTATAATATATGTGAAAATCACTACAATGGAAGAAATTGAATGTATGTTCTCGCACCCCATTCCAAACTCCATTCACAATTCACACCCCCTCTGCATGAATCTGGATACTCCACTGCAGTGCAAAGTCGCAGAACAATTTTTGAATACAGCCGTTTGAATGTGTACTTGTGTGTGTGTAATATTTCTCAGACTTTTTCAAGGCAATGATTTCTGTTTCGATGTAATGTATGACCTGTCGTGAATTTCACCCACAAGTTCATATTGGTGCTTGTAGGAGTATTTGATATCCAGTATACATTTTCCATGGCTTTCACATTCTGTAAAACCGTCTGGAGTTTCGACAATGAAATGGAGAAATGGCAAACATTTTCATGTGTCTGAATGTGGATTATTTCTGGCACTCATATCTTTGGCTTATAACGTCGTTCAAATTGTACTGCGTCAATTTTATCGAATTTAAGATTGCATATTTCATGACTTTCTTCAAAACGCTAGTTTTAGAAGTTGATGGTTTTAGGATTTTTATATCATGCACTGCAGTGCCGGTGATAAGTCGCTAGGTGGCGTTGCCAAGTCGGACTGTTGTACTGTGCGGACTCACCGAAACAAACCGCCAGTGGACGCGTTACACTATGTTTGCAATGTAATCTCCCTGGGTAAGTTTATAGATCGCGGCTCAGTCAGCGTGCGACTAGATGCCGGTTTTTTTTGTTAGGGGAAAGTACTAAAATTGGGAAAATTGGGCCCGCGCAATATTTAAAATTGCGTCATGTCAATTAAAGGTGGTGCAGGATGTTGAATGTAATATCTTTATAATTGAAAGACAGAGTTTAATGAAACATAACGCAGTAAATGCTTAACAGGTTGCCAATTAGTATCCCCTCGTCGATAGGCAAGAGCTGATATATCGTTAGTCCATGTACTGCGTACGTATGTACGTACGCTAGTAACACCTTTCATTTTTCAATAACTTGTGAACTGCTTCCACGATTTTGATATTATTTGACCATAATGTGTGTCTATGGATGGAGCATGGTTTAGCATATGAGTAGACTCATATGACACACGTTCGACCGCCCAAGGTCACGGAGTAATCTTTTATTATCAAGGCTGCCAGCGAGGGGATTAGCTTCGTTTAATGATGCCAGTGCGAGGGGATTAGCTTCGTTTAATGATGCCAGTTCTTGCATTATGGTATAGTTTGCTTTAATCTAACAATTTTCTGGTTTTGACGAAGAATCGGTTACCATGGATGTGAATAAAAATCTAAAGAACGTGAATGTATGGTGTGATACATATCATCGAACCGGTATGTCACTTCTATGGTGTGATACATATCATCGAAAACCGTCCGTTTGCTTGGAAAAGTTTCAAGAAAATTTACTGTAAAAATGACGTCACAGAATACGTCACGTCGAAAAAGCAGGTTCGGAAACCACTGATCCCATACCCTGATATCTATAACTTTACATGCTACTTGCAAACATGTAGTTGGCCTCAATAATAATAACATACACCCAAAGCGTTCTTTTATAACATGAACATTCATGTTATAATTGTTCTTGTTAGATTTGATGTGTGTAATAGCCAAAAGTCCGTCGGCATCAAAACGTGGAACAGACAGTAGTTTCGCCAAATGTTTTGCCGAATGCTAGTGGAAGTGCAATTGTCTCTTCAGGTACATGGAACGCTCATACTCTGTGCCACGTTTCAGCTCAACACACGTCTGTAGAACCGCCTATTGTTCTTCAACGCTTAGTGTCCACATATGAAAAGAGCCGGAAATGTAGGCTCGAATAACTTAGTAATTTCTGGAAATTTTGTTACCAGTACCGTTGGTCTCCAAAGACCTTTGAACCTTTCATAGGCATTTAAAACTGGTGAAAACTAGGTCAACCCTAGTGTTCACCAGTTTTAAATGCCTATGAACTTTTCATAAAATGTTCAATGGTCTTCGGAGACCAACGGTACCGATGATAAAAGTTCAAATATGACTAAGTTATTCGAGCCGACATTGCCGGCTTCTTTTCACACGTGGACACTAGCGTTGATGAACAATGCGCGGTTCCACAAACGTCCTCAGCTTGGGAGAAACCTGAATGTCAGCCACCGATTTTCATCAATACAATGTGTTTGTCATCATTGACCCTATCCACACTACAGCGAAGATTGGTGAAGGTTGTGAAACGAAGCAAACGAAAACGAAGTTAAAACGACCGTTTTGTACAACGATATGCAAACATGTAAAGACAGGATTATCGTTTGGTATGCTTCTACATGAAACAATAGTTTCGTTTAAATTCCCGGCTTTCAACTATTTAAACGCCTGTCGCTCGTTTCGGCGCATCGTTTTCGTTGATTTTACGTAGAAACCGATGATTTGGACACTTTTAAACTGACGGAAACATCGGTTGCTAATTATAAAAACGGAAACAATGCCAAAACGATGTGCAAACGATAGTCAATCGTTCGTTTGTGGAACCAGGAACACATCCGGACATCATTACCTTCGTGTTGTGATCTGCGGTTTACAAGACCGTACTCTGGGTTCGCAATATAAACCCATCTGCCTAACAAGGTTAAGCAAGCAACGCGGCGATCTGATTGGCTGGGACCGACCACCTGACGATACTCCGACATCTGATTTGATGAAGCAGGCAGACATATTTTGACCGCAAACACACACGATATCATATTGGGAAGTGATAACAAGGAATAATAGTTAGAGAAATCACGAGAGAGCCTGAGGTAACACTCTGATTGTTGTCGATTGTTGTTTTATATGTCATTGGCCCAAAATTACCATATCCATTAGACGCCAAATGTCACAGGGTAAAAACATGTATATGGTAAGGGACTCGAGTATGATGGCTTCCCATCTTAGCGTTAAGTAAAGCCTGGGCTAAAACGAGTTACGTAATAGTTACTAACCTACATGTACTTAAAGCGGCTGTGTATCTGCTGGTACTTCCGAAAATGCAGTTCACAAAATAGTTGAGATGTCAAGGAATGTTGTATGAAGCGGCGGAATAAACGCACGCGGTCAGTAATCAGGAAACAGACCGGTTCTGTACGGAGCATCATTTGTACTCATCTGACAGCGCACAGGATGATCTTAAAATACCGATTTCAATCGACGAAGTTAAAAAGGCATCGTTCACTTTCTCGAAAAAAACCCAAAAAATTCTGATGGCCTACTACTAAACGAGTATTTCTTAGAAACATGTTATATAATTAGTTTAAACATAGTGTATTGCATATAAGTACAATGGGCTTGGGCTACAAGTTCTTACAACATTAGTTACAGCCCTTACCCAATATAATTGCAGGTCATATTGCCGACATATTCAATAAGGTGTACAATACGGGTCATTTCCGAGATATATAGACGCGGGCATCATAATTCCATTGCACAAAAAATGAGGAATAGGTGGAAAAAATGATACGCGTTGTTTGTTAAATGTATTTACCGTTAAATCATGCACAGTGATTTAACCAAGCTTTGAGTTCTGAGACAGGGTGACGTACTGTCTCCTCTGAAGTTTTCTATCGTTTATGAAGATCTGGAGCTTATTTTAAAGGATCGAATGGACAACGGTTTAGAGATTAACGAATTGTCATTGATAGTACTACTGTTCGCAGATGACATGGTCATAATTGAAAAAATCGCCGAAAGATTTTAAATGACTATTGTGACAAGTGTGGCATAGAAGTAAATTGTCACATAACTAAGATTATGGTATTCAGAAAAAGAGGCCCTACTAGAGACAATGAGGTATAAACCTATAATGGTCGTGGTATTGAAGTTATAAATTAATTCAGTTACGTAGAAGCGTTATTTAACTACACTGTGTCATTTGTTTTGAACAACCAGGCACTGAGTGATAAATGTCTGAAGGCATTAATGTCTTACTGATGAATGTTCAAAAATACAAGATTCATCCGAAATGCCTGGGCGAGCCATTTGACACAGTTGTCTCATCAACGCTAGATCATGCTTGTGAAGTTTGGGTTTTAGTAAATCAAAAGAGCTTGAGCGCATTCACCTCAAATTATGTCTGGGTGTTAAGGCGTCTACCAGGCATTTAACATTTCAATCAAATGAGAGGAATTTGCCCCTACAAATGCAACACTGGAGCCCGTTTCACTAAACTTCGTATGACTTAAAACTGTTCGTAAGTGCAAATTTAGGATTGTCTGAAAATTTAAATTCATGGATTTACATTTATTGAGCATAAACTGCATATGCAGCCTATGCTCAATAAATGTAAATTCATTAATTATTTACAAGAAAACATTGTTAATGTGAAATTTACAGACTATCATAATTTTGGACTTGCGAACATATTAGTAGTACAAAGTTTAGTGAAATGGCCCCCTGGTCCTCGGCAATATAGAACATTTACTGCACATTGAATTTTGTCATACCGAAGATAAGTTTCTCGGCTTTTGATTGGCTAGCTTGCCTGGTCATATATATTATATGACCTGCCAAGGCCGTACAACATACAGGAATTGCGATTCCCCTCCGGCGCCTCGCGTCCAATGAAGACACATTTTGCAAGCGTCTGCCGATTGCGAATTGTATTCCTCACTAAGCACAATAAAACCCCGAATTGATCAATAAAAGTAACAAATTGTACACTCAAAACCAGTCTTTATTGTTTATTTTTCCATAAATATTCTTTGCTCATCAAAATATGAGCGAAAAATGCCACAAACTGTCCAGTTTAGTGTTTTCAAATCTCAACACAATTGGCTTCGTGACACGGCTATATTTAGGTCATAAACTATGGGTTCCACGCACGAAACGCAGCGTAGCAATGACAGCGAATATTTGGGAACCAGTCGCATTCTTCTAGAGGCGCCAAAGGGAGAGCAGATCGATAGAGCAGTGGAATATAAATTAAATTACACGATATAAAAAAACTGTCATAAAGTCGTTTTCGATGGATTTCTTACTCCATATTTAGTTTGTTTTCGTTTAATAAAAAACAAAATGTTCATTTACGCCTTTATATTAAGACTGACGGTAGAAAATAGAATCTCGGATTATTTTTCTTCCTTAAAAAAAAGCAAAGGTCAAAAGAAGAGTCTAGAGATATGTTTATACGGCCAAATATAGGATATGCGGTATGACAAATACGTTATTGTGATTCTACACAGGCAATATGGTGTAATATTGCCCGTCTGAAGGTATGTTCACCCTCGGCTATCGCCTCGGGTGAACATACCTCCAGACGGGCAATATTACACCATATAGCCTGTGTAGAATAACAATAACTTATATTGTAATACGTTCGAAACCACAACTTGTAAATACATCATTGACAATTGGAAACACTTCCTAGATGACTGTCTCATCATATGGACAACGTCACTACAATATCTGGATATATTTCAGAACATTTTAAAATAACCTTCATCGAGACTTAAAATTTACAAAGGAGTGGAGTCGTAAATAATCAGCATTTATAGATATTCTAGTTAAAAATCAAGACATTGCAATTATAACAGACATTTTTATTAAACCACGGATACCAGATAATACATGGATTTCTATTACAAACACATGGAAGTATTCCGCACAACTTTGCACGTAGAATATGCACAATTATGACCGATCCAGGGCTGTATTGCATAATCGTGCGTGATCGGGCCACTCTCACGGTCAATCCGTATTCGAAAACTACCGATGGCGCCAACTGTCGTTACTGAATGACATGACTCTGATAACGCACGATAAACCCGTGTGTGATCTTTTCCGTGAAAACAACATTGAACTTACTCATGTGTGGCTGTGAGTGGAGAAATGGGGCGTATGGGATTTGCGACCAGTGCAGATGCAGATCAGACCAGGATCAGCGCTCCTCGCCATGTTATCAATGTAGCACCCGTCATGCTTCTAACAATTATTATAGATCGCCATCTCGCTACAGGAGTGTGCTATTTGGTCAGCAGCCTATTTCACAACATTGCAAAGAATACTTATCTTGTTAAGTACACTTTAAGGGAGAAATTTTCAATTTAAGGATAAATTTATTAATGTTTATTATCATTAGTACTGAATTGATTACATTATCACATCCATTTTGGCTGTGATAATATAATAAATTCAATATAATAATGCTGCATACTTTTAATCATCAAATATATGCAGCCGTCAGTTCTATATACTGCATTTCGGGACAAGTAAATGATTACTCCCTCAAATTATATTTGGCTAGAGATAAGTATGCTTAACAATTTTGGTGAAATCGGCTAATATATAAACTTTATGTCAAATGTGGCTGTGACTGACGAAATGGGGCTTATGGATTTCGCGACATGTGCACATGCAGATCAGCATCCGCACAGTCTGATCAGGATCTGAACTGTTGGCCATTACAATCAATGAACCACCTGCCATGCTTCTTACAATACATTTATAGATTATTGTCAGGCTACAGGAGTGTGTTATTTGGATAGAGTTACACTAGTCACAAATCTCATAAGCTCCATTTCTCCAATCACAGCCACAACATTGATAGTAGCCTGTAGCCTATTTCACCAAAATTAAAAAGTATACTTATCTTGCTAAGTACAATTTGAAGGAGAAATTTTCAATTTAATGATAAATTTATTAACATATATTATATCAATTTATGACATTATCACAGCCATTTGGCTGTGATGATGTAATAAATTCAGTATACTTGTTTTTCATACTTTTAATCGTCAAATATATGCAGTGGTTAGTTCTATATGAAATAATGCATTTCTGGAAAATAAATGATTACTCCCTCAAAGTAAACTTTGCTAGATAAGTATGCTTTGCAATTTTGGTGAAATCGGCTACTGATATTCCATATATAGTGTGTACATGCATACTGTAAACGTCGGCACTATCGTGGTCAATCAATAGTGATAACACTATTTTTTACCGATGTCCCAGTAGGAGTAAGATATATCTACTTCTACTTCGTTACACATTTAGGTTTTTATAATTAATAACGTCATCATACGGCGGCGGTTGAGCAATGCCACCATTTTGACAATATATACACTGCAGTGACATGGGTGTGTAGGCATTGTTACACTGGGTGCACCGTTTAAGCTCTGACTGCATGATGTCGTCGTAAGATGGTGGCGACAATGGGTCTACCACCGTAACTGGCACACTCTCGCCTTCGAACTGCACAGGCGCGGTGAATGCATCATTCGAATATCCTTGGTTCTGTGAATCAGATGCAGCGTGTGGTCTACTGCTGTTTCTAACTTGGCTGGCTGACAGGTACTCGTGCACTGATTGGTGGAACCTATCCGAGGCACCGCCCTGTAGGTTATAACACTCTAAATAGTTTTATACCGCAACCATTGCTCCATGTAGGGGTTTGAATAAATGTTGTTTATATCTGAAGTAACCTAATATACCTGAAGTAGCCTAATATACATAAAGTGCCGATTTTGCCTTTATTTTTTTCACCTTTGACCCCGAATCGCGGCCTCTGATTGGTCATTCTCAACAGCAAATTCAAGATGGCGGCGGATTTTAAAATTAAAATCGCTGTCGATTCAGCCGAATTTTGTCCATTTTTACAGCGTATGCGACATAACCAAGGACACGAACATGTCCGTCATGATGTTAATGCTTATTATGACAACTGTGGAGTCTATAGCCAAGCAATACTGAAGCTCATCGTAAATAAATCGAAGATTTAATCAGACACAATACCGAATCTACCTAGTGTGGACGCCGCAATTTTGCTTTGAGTGACGTCGCTAGATTTGTGACGTATGGCGAGAGGGAATGACGTAAACAATATGACGTCACACGCACGTTCAGCAATTAAGTTCAATATGCGGTATAAATTAAATATATGATTAGTGCCGTCGAATATAAAATATATTCGGTTTCGCCACGACAACTTTATTGGGGCTCGCTAAAGCTGTTTAGGGCTCAACCGAATATATTTTATATTCGACGGCTAAACCATACATTTACCATATACAATATAATAACATAACCGAATACTTCATATATGATTAGGCTTAAAATAGTTGTGATGCGGGCAACAGTTCAGATTATATTAAATAGCGTCGGCTTTTTAAAGTTATTGTTTTAGAACTGCTATCTAGACATTTTGTACGTGCCACTATGACATAGCTCTTGCTTGCCAACCTGCTATGAGGAATACATTAGCTAATAGTAAACCAGTTTAAACATGCCTGGTACTTGGCGAAAGTGACCGAAATTGCATTTGTTTTTTATTTCAGGAACGTCTAAACTGTGTATACGTATGGTTGACAGCCTATCACAAGGTTAGTTGTGACCAAGATGCTAGAGCAATTTATAAATATCCTACAAATGTGCATGAAAATGAAGTAAAACTTTCTCAAGCATATTTGAGACACGCCATGTGACGTCAGAAGTTGAAGAAATTTTCGCAGCAAATGCGGAATAGTATTCGGAAGTATGCGGAAAATGTTGTCATATTGCGATTTCATTACAGAAAATATCACAGTTTCTGTAAATATATTTCATGAACAATCGCATATGTTCTTAGGTACAAAATCACACGGCGTGTCTCATATGAGCATGCAAATGATGTAAAACGTCTTAAAACCTTTTCAAGCATATTCAAGGCGCATGATCACGTGGTTACAACAACAACAATGTCGCCAACTCCAAAGTAAGTATTATTTGATATTTCCTTTAATATGCAACGAATTTTGATGAAATATGGCGCAGCAAACGCGTCTTCATGAGCTGCATTTGGTGGTGTAGGGAGTTTGGCACAGACTTATGTCGTTTTTGCGAAGTCTCGATTTCCGTGTTTGACGCGTTTGATGTTCCATTTTTCATCAAAATCCGTTACGTAATAAGGACACTATAAAAGAATACATACTTTGAATATGTACGTGTTGTTGTTGTTGGTACCACGTGAGCATACACATTGATATTTGTACATGTATAACCATTGATCAGCTTCTGGTCGCGCACTGTGCACTTGACATCAACGGGATTCATTTTAACAGATCTTTTAATTTTCGCACAATTAACCCGACTCATTTGGTATATTCCCACCTGTTGAGTGACTGAGTAGACCATACTCCGTGGGCTGGATGGTTGCAGTTCCGGCACACGTGCGATGTGTCTCTGTCCGAGAGCTTTTCGGCGCCTGGAATGGTTATAGGTGAATGATTCGGACGTACATGTAGGATCAGACAAATAGCCCCATTCAATCGGTGACTAATTGGATACAACCAGTTGCAATTCAAATTATGTGGCCACGTTTGTGATGATAGCAAAATTGCGATTGTGGTTCTACTTTTTTGCCGACAAAACATGACTTGGCCGCTGTTTACATATACAAATGTCGAGTGAGAATGAAAACAGCTGGCCGCTAGTCGACGTTCGGGGGTGGCCGTTATTCCAAGGTCTTATAAAGAACACAAAATTGGACGGGCGGGTGGGTTAGCTGGCCGTTGTGGACAGGAGTGCAGCCGAAACACGCAGAATACATATGGTGCGTAAGGCATTATAGGAACCAGTCGACTAATGGATAATGTGACCGTAAACTAGTCCTGGCACAGCTTAGCAACAAGGAGTAAATTCTCAAGACAACGGTATTGATTGTTCTTGCTATGACAGAGAGATAAATAAAATAGATGCTGCAGGAAAGGTATGTCTGTGTCAAACGTTTTATTATATTATTTGCATGCTCTACACATGCAGGTTAAATTTTCTGTGTGCGACTTTATGTGGGGGTGAGATGGAGATTTTGAAACTGAAAGTAGACGGTTCCGCCAAAAAGCTCATGGGAATCAATCCGTATGATCCCGTGTTTGGCATGGATCTAGAACGGGCTTACGTCGCTGACTCCAGAAATGGAAGCAACACAATTGATTCTGCCGAGTGTAGTTTGCGATTGTCACGTTTGTGTGAATGTGGGTGTATGGGAAATCAATTGCCTGACGGTTTCCTTATAATACAGACACGCGTTCTGTGGTAACACGTAGTAGTCTTCAACAGGCGCCGACTTGCATTTGCTGGTTAGATGCAAGGCGGGTGTTTCATTGATGGAATTGCGAACAGTGCAGATCCTGATCAAACTGCGCGGATGCACAGGCTGATCTGAATCTACACTGGTCGCAAAACCCCCATCAAAACCCATAAGCCCCATTTCTCCAGTCACAGTCACATAACAGGGAGATTCGGGACTTACCTTTTATCTGCCCCCACCACTAGCCCTGCTATTAGAAGTAAAGCCACCGCTATCGAGACACCGATTACTGCACCATAGTCCGATTCCTCGCCATCATGGTCATAGGATCTTGTTGTCGTTAACCACCAGGCTGCAATGTACATATAGAGACTATCAGTCTCAAGCCGTGGGATCACGTGGTTTCCGTGACGTCATGTTTTTTTTACATATGTTTACAGTAGATTTACTTATTTCAAATTGTTATTTCAATACATGGAAATACTTCAACAGACATGGACAGAAATGGTGAATAAAGATTAGAAAACAAGCTCAATGTGAGCTTATGTGAAATCTTCTCCTTGAGTAAGACATCAGTTAATAGTAATGTGGCATGAATACGTCTTGTGTATGCGTACGACTGTTTGGTTAATTATTGAATAAAAAAAAAATTATGATCCCAGGTTTGCATCTCGAACCATTGGCATTCTCCTGTGAAGATTAATGTACATGTATGTAGTCGTTGACCTAATAGACGTTTGGAAATACTATTACTGACTATCAAATCGATCCGTCTGAGTCGTCTGCCATCATATTATCTTTCTAATGGAATGTCGAATTCTTATTAAACATAGCGCAGCAAATGCAATGTTGTTGGTTCTTTATCCTACAGTTTGTTTTAATCTCATAAGTCTGTAGTTTTGATAGAAATCGGTCACCCTCAGTGTAAATAGCAACCAAGATCACGTAAAAGTAAACGGTACTCGACTCTTCGCGAAAGTTGATATATCAAGGTGCATGATCACGTGGTTAAAATAACAACAACAACAACAATAGCTGAAAGTGTTGAAATCTCGTCCACTCCAAAGTAAGTATTATTTGATATTTTCCTTAATATGCAACGGATTTTTATGAAATATTGCGCAGCAAACGCGTCTTCACGAGCTGCATTTGGTGGTCCCGGGAGTTCGGCACATACTTATGTCGGTTCTTCGCAAAAACGACAGTAGTTTGGGCCAACGTACAGATACCACCAAATGCAGCTTAACAATACGCGTTTGATGCGCCATATTTCATCAAGATCCGTTACATAATGTACTTTGAATCGGAGGGCTTCTGGAAGTTTCAGTACTGGTTGTTGTTGTTGTAACCACGTGATCATACGCCTTGTATATAAGGTGCTGTAAAGACGTTGGTTACCGTCACGGTTGTCTGTTTTTGTTCTCAAACGGTTACAGTTTGGTTTAACTCGCCTCTTCGGTCGCCTTTGGGTTACTACATTTTTTCTATATTTTTTCACGACCAACACCATGCAAAGTATTGAGTTCTGTATCGTACGGAGCCCCGCAGGGGACATGGGTTCTTTTTTATTAATTCGTTCCCACGAAATAACAATTCGTTCCTTCAATTTAACCATTCTTTCCCAACACTAGAATGTATCATGAAGCTATTACTATTGTCCACATGAGATAACACTTTCAGCGGATTTTCACATGAAACCTCACCTCAGCTCTCTGTGCACGTGAGCGTATATTTATTACAACGGCAGAGTATTGATTTACACCTGTTCCTGTTTTACCAATCAACTGATCCTTATCGGGTGACACACTCATTCAGCCAGATCATAGTTCACATTATTTACTAAAGGTTAACTCGGTTGTTCAGTGACAGAATAACGATGAGTGCAAACCCTGATATGACGACGATGGGCAGGTTGGTCTGGATCTAAACTGGCCTCAAGGCAATGACTCAATTTTGTCATATAATGACTCATACAGTATTATAATGGCAATTAGTTATCCAACAGTTGTCAATGTAACATGATATCCTCATGTGAAACTACGTCACCTAAATATACATATAAATATGTATCACATTGTATATTATTTGTCGACCATCTTGGATTACATGGCCTTTTTTAGAGATCATGACATAAATCTCAGATTCACCATGTAAATTGTTTACAATTCCCATCTAACCTCGTCCAATGTATAATGTATTTATACTATTACTGATGAGAGCAATTACTATTCTACCTACTATATATCACATACTGATATTTTGCGGCCATGTTTAGTTTTTGTATATGATGTATATAATGTATTCGTGTTTGTATTTACTTTATGAAGTTATCAATGCAATTTGCTCTCCCAACATATCCCAGTTCCACAAATTAAACTGCAAAATACTTAATCTGATCGCATTTACGTATACACAATCTTTTTGGCGGCCATTTTGAATTTCTACTGAAGATAGAAGTATCGAAGTAATTAATAAAGTTACCTAGCCATTTCTAATCCTGAAAACGAAATTATAGCATTTTAAATTATTACAATAGAACATATGCATGCCAATATATGGCACATTGTTAAAAAGTGGCGGCCATCTTGGATTTATGCATTTCTACAAAAAATATCAAGGTCACGAGAGTGGCACTCAACGGATTCGGATTCAGCGCATTAAGCATTAACGACATATAGAAACTGCAAAAAAACGTTGTATATATAACAAAACAAGGTTGGACCACGTTTGCATGGGCTCTAGCCTTGACTATGCCTCATCCGGGTTATAGCAATTCTTGTAGGCTGAAGGTAAGCGAACTTGGCAGCTAGTATTGGGAGTCTAGATCGGTGACATAATTTGTCATCGGCACGGCAATGGCATGATGGCAGCGCTTGTCGGGAAAACACCGACTTCTATATTTACAGAGTGCGTGATCATGTGGTTTCCGAATGGCGCGACGTCATGTTTTATACGTGTTTACATTACATTTCCTTTAATATCTTTTTAACAGAATTACGAGTGTTTATGAAACATATCACAGCAACTGCGGAACAGGTTGCCATTTATTGTGTACTTTCCTTTAACCTAATAATTCTGTAGTGAAAATGGTTGATGGCTGATACACATAAAGATGGCGGTCTTGGCCACTCCGTGTGCCGTATATAATAGGATAAAGTAACAACTTCCTAACACACAGATCTACCATGTATAGCCCCATCGGATACCCACTGAGCTCCACATAAGACCCAATCAGCTTGACAGAATCCAACCACAAAGAGAGATAACCTCTAAATCACGCCAATCCTAGTCCGTTTATCACAAACAATGGGTGCTTTATCAGTTTATGATAGTGAATGGAAACTTAATTTGACTTGTAACTATAGTCTGGCAGCGGGAGGGGGTAACCCCTTTTTGTCTGGTATAGTTTTTTTATTGTTGATTATTCAACAGTGGGCATTTGATGAATCAAATCCACTGCGATGTGGATTCTCACCCTTGAGCATTTTTTTTGGCGGCCATTTTGAAAAATGGCCGCCATTCAAAATAGCTTTTGTCAATAACTCGGTTTGGGGGACTCGTAGAAGCATACTTTTGGTGTCTATACCCAGGTTTTCAGGGTCAGGGAACATGATAAGAACATCAATAATAACATTGGGTGATTTAGTTGAGGCAGACATCTTGAATTTCAAAATGGCCACCCCACCATTCAAACTTGTTTTAGTCAATATATTGGTCTGGGGGAGTTCATAGAGGCATACTTTTGGTGTTTCCGGGGTCAGTGAACATGATAAGAGCATCGATAATAACATTGGGTGATGTAGTTAAGGCAGCCATCATGAATTTCAAAATGGCCGCCATCGAAACTGTTTTTGTCAATTTCTCGGTCTGGGGGAATCGTGGAGGCATATTGACTAGTAACCATTCAATACATCTTAATAGTGGCTGATTATTATACAATGCACAAACTATATGACTAGAAATCACTCAATACATATCAATGGTGGCTGATTATTATACAACACACATATATATGACCAGAAATCTCTCACTACATATCAATGGTGGCTGATTATTACACAATGCACATATATATGACCAGAAATCACTCAATACATATCAATGGTGGCTGATTATTAAACAACACACATATATGAGACCAGAAATCACTCGATACATATCAATGGTGGCTGATTATTACACAATGCACATAAATATGACCAGAAATCACTCAATACATATCAATGGTGGCTGATTATTACACAACACACATATATATGACCAGAAATCACTCAATACTTCTCAATGGTGGCTCATTATTGGGCAATGCATACATATATATGACTATTAATCACTCGATACATCTAAAAGGTGGCTGATTATTACACAATGCACATATATAATATAGGACTAGAAATCACTCAATCCATCTCAATGGTGGCTGATTATTACACACACGTATGACTAGTAACTAAGCAATACATCTCAATGGTACAATATTATTACACAATGCACATTATATATGACTAATAATCACTAATGTAGAACATTGTATGTTCAGTTATATTGGAACGTATACAGATGGCTAACTATAACATACAAGACACAATGGGATATCCGAAAAAAACGACTCATGATGGTGGAAATAACCACAGTATCAACTCGTTCAACTTAGAACTTAATGAACTTAATGTACTTAATAGTTAGTCAGTCCTCATCATCATCTGCATCTTGGACCTGTTTTGTTCTCTCATTTAAACACATATGTCCCCCTTGGCAAGCACAGAAAACAGTGCACGACAAGTTCGAATTTTGGCATCCACATTTTTGAGTTTTGCATGGCATGTGACTGGCACAAGAGCAGTTTATCAGCTTCAACAGCTCCACATGTGCTTATGGGCTACCATCTGGGATAGTGGTAGGGGTGAGTGAGTTGTGTGTTGTTTCTCTGGACCATCCATATACAGCTGGATCTAAAGCTGGTGGATCTGGCTGCTCTAAGGGACTGCTCCATACTGCAACTTGCATGTGGGCTCTGACAACATTCTCTCTGTTGGGGGTAGAGAGGCAAGTTTTGGTGCACACGCGACACTCCGGATTACTTTTGAAGTCCATACTTTGTGTCGGGCTTCCGTCAGGGATTTACATCGAGTCTGACCATAGCAGGCCAACATAAATGGCGTGGCATGAGCTATTGCGTCTGATAGAGGTATATCAGTGTCACCAATGCAGCTAAGTGAATACGACCTGGATTTTCAGACTTTCAGAGCCATGCCTTTGCCAATCACATATTACGACGCCACGGTGTCACATCCAGTGAGACCATGAGCAGCTAATAGATCTGGAATAATGTTTCTGTGCTTTTCCACTGTTTCATTAATGCCAATAACTGCTCGACCGTGCGACGGAGAAACCATATTTACTTGACATGGAAGGTCACCTTTGTAGCAGAAATGTAACAACAATACAAATATGTCAGTATCATCAGCAATTACTACAGCTGCTTTGGCCCCACACTTGACACTTGTTGTACTACAATGGTATCAGCTTCTTCGTGTGTAGTGATCATATCGTTTCGTTTGATAACTAGTCCATTGCTTATCTCGACTGGCACTGGGTCGCTGCTGGTTACAACTAACTTATGTAGTGTGAAGTCATCCTTGTGTGCTATGAGATCTTCACAGATGAGATCAATTAGTTGGGATTTGTTGGTAGTGACAGTCAATATCACTTTCTGTGCGGGCAGACGAGAACTAGTGCGCAATGCGTAGACCCTGCTAGCCCCTTTGTCCCTTCCGATTATGGTTGATTCCTTGGTACTGCCTTCTCTATACCTGGATATACATGTATATGGCGGACTAATCATAAGATCAGAAAAACAGGACGACAAAGTCTATGTTACTCCACTCAAATTCCTGAACACAGCTAGCATGATTAAATTAACATACATGTACTCATATTAGATGCTGGCATTCAAAATAAATATGCATCACTGTACTGTTTTCATTTGGCAGTGTAGTTAAATAAGTGTTATAGACCAAGATGCTGGGTATTTGTGAATACTGATAACTGTAATAGGTGTATTTACTGGCCATGTATGTGACACAAATTAACTGCTCGGCGCAATATCTTATTCCTGGGTGTGGTATCCAGCGACTCCCAGGAGTGAATATATTGTGCCCGTATACAATTATGCCTCTGTATTATACATACCGATCGAAAACGAGGTAGACATCACTGATCTTCAAGCGAGTGTGGATGTGCCCTCGGAACAGATCCAGGTAATCTTGTACTGTCCCCGTTGCCGGCCATGGTACCACCCAGAGCACATAGATTGAACCCTGCTCTATGAGTCCCCCAGACCGAGATTTTAACAAAAGAAATTTTGGATGGCGGCCATTTTGAAATTCAAGATGGCTGACTTAACTACATCACCCAATGTTATTATTGATGTTCTTATCATGTTCACTGACCCTGAAAACCTAGGTATAGACACCAAAATTATGACTCTACGAGTCCCCCAGATCGAGATATTGACAAAAGCTATTTTGGATGGCCGCCAAAATTTTTTCGCAAGGGTGAGAATCCACATCGCAGTGGATTTGATTCACCAAATGCCCACTGTTGAATAATCAACAATAACAAAAACTATACCAGAGCATTTTGGGTTAGGCCAAAAATCGGCCTCCCGCTACTAGGCTACAGGTCACATTTTGATTTGAACCCTCTGCCTTGAAAGGTCTATCTTGATCGGGAATGAATTAAACATGTTAGAACACAGCCTGTGCCAGTGAACATGTTGATTACACTTGGCTATCATTTTTTGGCATGGCCCGTCAGTCTCCTCGAAAGTAGTCAGTCCGTCGGACATGTCCGTTACAATTGCCACCGGTCCGACGGTAAACCGGGCAGTCGCCGGATCGACTGTCCGACTATAAAACTACTTTTCTATTCTAAGCTTCAATGAAATCATCTTCCTTTGGTATGCGCTTCTTGTGCTAGCTAGCTTTTCTTATATGACTGATGACTGATATACTTAAAAAGCTAAAAATCTCTTAAACATCACACAAAATAAATTTTATTTTTTGTAAAAAAGTCGATCTGGTAAATCTTTGTTCGGTCCGGTAAAGCTTTCAAGTTTACCAGACCGAATGTCCAGTAAAAAATTGGCAGTTTCGCTGACTCTGGCCTGTAAGTTCAGCTGTTTTACTGTGATATTGCATATACCTGTGACCTCGAATGTGAATTTCGACCCTGTTATTGACATAATGGATTCCTTATACAGTAGAACCTCTCTTAAACCGGACGCCAAGAAAACACTTGTGATCTTATTTTGATGAGTTTCTTGGTCATTTATCGCAGGTGATAATGTATGTTCGTGATCACATAGTACACAACTACATGTATAGCTCAGAATGTCCGGTTTAGAGGGGTTTCACTGTACCAGGGTTAGCTGAAAAAGTGGTATCTCTTGTGGTTATATGCTAACTGGGTGAACAGTTTAATGTTTCACAGCCATTTATGGCCATCCTGACGGCATCTGGGAGTCCCCAGGGTGTCCGGCTTGGAGAGGTTTCACTGTAAATCAGGCATTTGATCAGTCTGAGCCATAGCCGTGTGCTATGCGAACACGAACAAACATGATCACCTGAGATAAATGACCAAGATACTCATTTGCTTGGTGTCCGGTTTGGAAAGGCTTCACTGTATATGATACAAATATGTTTACTATGTATCACTAATTACTGAATAAATAGCACGGTTTTATTATTTTATTCAGTTTATTGATATAAAAAATCGAAATATTGATATCAATAAATTATGAAGCGCGGTTTTACTATTTATTCAGTATTTATTGATAACAAAAAATCGATTTATTGATGTTAGTAATTCTATTTCCCAACATTCACGTATACATGTACATGTACTTACGGCCATCTGTCGACGAAACTGGTTGACCACTCAATAAAGGTGTGGTCAGTAGAAAGCCGCCGACGGTGCAGTATAGCGTTATAGGTATTCCCGTCGCCATTATCCCAAGTAGGTGTATGGATATCTGGTACACGAAAGGACAAATATTAACTACCACTGCCTTAATCTTGCCAATTTGTATCAAATACTTTATTTCAAGATATTTGAATATTTTCCTCGAAATCAAGCAGTTTGATTGTCTGAGCCTGAGCTACAGCTCAGGCTCAGACAATCAAACTGCTTGATTATGAGTTGGCATAACTATTAAATGTTAACAAACGTTAGCAATCTGAGCAAGATTAACGCAGGCTGTTGGGTATGGTAATTAATCTGAAATATATTTTCTTCCGGGTGCGAACCGAGCCGATTGTATATTCAGTACACGTACGTCATACTCCGTGATTTCATAACATAATCGAACAAGATATGGTAAAGCAAATACAAGGTGTATGATCACGTGGTACTAACAACAACAACAAGTACCGATTAAAAGTACGTATTATTTTATAGTGTCCTTATTACGTAACGGATTTTGATGAAATATGGCGCATCAAACGCGTCTTTAAGCTGCACCGACACAGAAATATAGATTCTTCGCAAAAACGACATAAGTCTGTGCCGAACTCCCTGGACGACCAAATGCAGCTCATGAAGACGCGTTTGCTGCGCCATATTTCATCAAAATCCGTTTCATATTAAGTAAAATATCAAATAATACTTACTTTGGAGTTGGCTACATTGTTGTTGTTGTAACCACGTGATCATGAACCTTGAAATATATATGCAATAAATACTGAAACTTTTATGCGTAATACACAATCGTGCCATATGTGTCAATTTATTTATCGGAGAATACTTGAATATTGTGCTTGAAATCAACCAGCTTGTTTGGCTGAGTCTGAGCTTTACTACAACTCAGGCTCAGACAATCCAATGGAGTGATTACGAGTTGGTATTGTCAATAGCTGTTGTGAAACGTTGATAATCTGGGCAATATGAACGCAGGCGATTGTGTATGACCAAATATCGGCTGAAAACCGTGGAAGAGGATAGGAGCCGACAAGGAAAGTGATTTACGACGTTGAACACATGAACATACACGACCGCATGCGTTAATCCTGCTCAGATGCCAACTTTTCTGAACATCTATAGTCTGTTTCGCGAAAGCTGCCCAAATTTCACGGCTATATAGACAATTCAAAAACAATATTATTTTCGATAATATTAAATTAAAGGAAAATTTAAGAATGATCCTTCTTTTTATTTCGTGAAATTCGGTCAAATATTGATTTTAGTACGAAAAATTGATTTGTCTATGGGAATTTAACATGGGGGAAAAAGTGGTAAGGAAGTGTGGGAGGAGTCAAAAAACGAAAAATTTTGGAAATTGACTCCGAAACCTGACTAGATAGCTTGGATATGATCTAACTAAGAAAACAAAAGTTAAATTTTAAAAATCGGTCCAATATTTCTAAAATTCAAAATAATTTCCCCATGTTACATGTAAATCCCCATAGACATCTTCACTGTGAAGATGTTTATGGGGATTTAACATGGGGAAATTTTGTTTTCGTAATAAAATAAATATTTGACCAAATTTCACAAAATAAAAAGAAGTCTCATTCTGAAATTTTCCTTTAATTTAATATTATCGAACAAAATATGGTTTTTGAATTGTTTATATGGCCGTAAAATTTGGACAGCTTTCGTGAAACAGACTATAGATTGGGTAAGCCAATGCTCACGTATTTTTATCATATTTACGCACTAATCAGAATCGGGAGACTACGGGATATTACGGAGCTCCGCAGTGGACGTAGAATTTTTGTTTATTAATTCGTTCCCACGAAATAACAATTCGTTCCCACGAAATATCAATTCGTTCCATTAATTTAACAATTCGTTTCCACGATTTAAATATTCGTTCCCTCAATTTAACAATTCGTTCCCACGAAATAACAATTAGATCCCACGGGAACGAATTGTTAATTCGTGGGAATGAATTGTTATAGCGTGGGAACGAATTGTTAATTCGAGGGAACGAATTATTAAATTGAGGAAAGAATTGTAATTTCGTAGGAAACAATTATTAATTCGAGGGAACGACTTGTTATATCGTGGGAACGAATTGTTAATTCGAGGGAACGAATTGTTAAATTGAGGGAACGAATTGTTGTTATTTCGTGGAAACGAATTAATAAAAAAAAAATATGTCCCGTGAGGGGCTCCGTAGGATATTGATTGGTATTGATTGGTATTGATTGGTATTGATTGGTATTGGTCCACTAACCAAGGAATCCTTCATTTACTGGCATTTCGAGTTTTACTGGTGATCACGTAACTCATTCCATCCGTGAGCGGTCTCCAAGTTAGGGAAGTAAATCAAGTCTGGCATGGGTCGAAGTGTGCCAATACTGCGCATGTATTAAACTATTGTTGAATACAAACTATTCAAGTAGACATACATCTATAGTATTAATTGTAAACATAATTCAATATGATCATAAGAACATAAATTGGGAACAATTTTCATTCATATAACACAGTGTCCGTCTCAAAACGTTGATATCTGGGCAATAAATAACGCAGGCGGTTGTGTAGTTAAACGTACGAAGGATATAATACCGGTGACAATTATAATGCCAACAGACTGATGTCCAGGCGAGCATATAAACGAGCTAGATATATCAAACACGTTCATCAATTATAGCAGAAATTCACCACCGAGCATGTTAAGTCGACTTATCATGCTTATATGTACAGTCGAACCTCCCCAAACGGCCACCTCTCTACAACAGCCACCTCTCTGTAACAGCCGCTATTTTATATCCCAAATGGATGATTTCCTCTATATCTAACCCTTACACTGCTGAGCATGAACATTGTCGTTTGATGTTGATTTTGCATTCTTTCTCAATAAAAACATGTTTTGACAGCATTTTAGAATCATTTCCATTGGAAATGATTCTAAAATGCTGTCAAAACATGTTTTTATTGAGAATTATTGAAGAAAATAAATAAACATCAGACGATAAAATTGTATTCAGCATTAACCTCCCTACAACAGCCACCTCTCTATAACAGCCACTTTTGCCTCTTCCCATGGGTGGCTGTTGTAGAGAGGTTGCACTGTACTAACTAGCTAAGGCAGATAACACATTACTAAAATCGATGTCACTATTTGATATGTACGGAGCCCCGCAGTGGACATGGATTTTGTGTTATTAATTCGTTTCCACGAAATAAAAATTCGTTCCCTCAATTTAACAATTCTTTCCCTCGAATTAACAATTCGTTCCCACGATATAACAATTCGTTCCCTCGAATTAACAATTCGTTAACACGAAATGACAATTTTTCCCCGTTATTTTCATACTTTGTGAACACCCCTCGTACAATGGAGACGCTATTTGGTAGTTATTGCGTTTTAGACACCCATTTAATTAACGTTGCAAGGGACCTTCAGAAAAGTACACCTACCTTATATATGACTGCTTAAACCATTTTCGGTGTAAACTGGGACAGGCGTCGACTACACAATCACTTTATCGTCAAAAGGTGCATGTGATATCCGCAACACATATCCGTGTGTAGACATGGCGTCACTTATTTATTTTACTGACTGATGCATGTTTTAAACTGTTTTATAATGTATTCCATGTGTATTTTCGGTGTATGACAATAGTGGGCTCTCACGTGTGACGATATGCTACTTAAATTACATATGAGTGACTTAACCATACACTAGAAATAATGACAGTATCAGCTGCTATATATAGCTACCGTGGCATAGTGAAGGATATCGTGAACACACGGAGAAATTTGGGTGCATTATCCGACTGCGTTCTGTAACTACGGACCACGCAGGGGACATGGATTATTTTATTAATTCGTTCCCACGAAATAACAATTCGTTCCCTCAATTTAACAATTCGTTCCCTCGAATTAACTATTCGTTCTCACGATATAACAATTCGTTCCTTCGAATTAACAATTCTATCCCACGAAATAACAATTCGTTCCCACGGGAACGAATTGTTATTTCGTGGGAACGAATTGTTATATCGTGGGAACGAATTGTTAATTAGAGGGAACGAATTGGAACGAATTGTTAAATCGTGGGAACGAATTGTTAATTCGAGGGAACGAATTGTTTAATTTGAGGGAACGAATTGTTATATCGTGGATTTTTGTCGAGCCCGCTTGCGGAAACCGAAACATAGTGATCACAATGACGTCCGGGTGTCCGCGCGTCCGTGTGTGCGTCCGTCCGTGCGTCAGTCAGTCCCAGTCAGTCCGGAGTCCGTCCGTCCGTCCGTCCGTCCGGAATCTGCGTTAAAGTTTTTAAATACCTTATATATCTGTAGTCCGAAGTCACATTGACTTGAAACTTTGTACGCTTATTGGTCACCTTCATGCAGCCCCTGTGCCCCTAGGTCAAGGTCAAAGGACTTAGCAGTTTACGTTAAAGTTTCTGTCCAATTTGCGTAAAAATTTTCACATACTATCTCTGTAACCGTAAGTCAGATTTGCTTGAAACTTCGTATGCTTATTGGGCATCATCCATATATTCATTCTATGTCCCACTCATGCGGCCACTGTGCCCCAATGTCAAGGCCAAATGACTTAGAAGTTTGTGTTATTATAAAATCTGCGTTTTCGTTTTTACATACCTTATTATTATATCTCAACAATTGTTACTCCAATTTACTTCCAACTTCCATTAATTCCTTTTCATCATCCATATTTTCATTCCATAGCCTGCCCATGTGGTCCATATGCCCAATGGCAAGGTCAAATGACCTTGAACTTTGTGTTAACATTTTTACGTACCTTTTATCTGCACAACACTTACTCCGATTTACTTCCAACACCCAATACTTCTTATTCATCATCCATATTTTCATTCTATAGCCTGCCCATGTGGTCCACATGCCCAAGGTCAAGGTAAAATGACTTGTGTTGTGAAATGTGTGTTAAAGTTTTTACATACCTTATATCTCCACAACACTTATTCCGATTTACTTCAAACTTCTTTATTATCATCCATATTTTCATTCATTATATAGCCCACCCATGCGGCCCACATGCCCAAGATCAAGGTCAAATGACTTTGAAATTTGTGTTAAAGCTTTTACATACCTTATATGTCCACAACCCTTAATTCAAACTTCAAATAAATACACTCTGAGACCATCAAATGCTTCGGCGGATTCTGGTTTTATTAATTCGTTCCCACGAAATAACAATTCGTTCCCACTGGAACGAATTGTTAATTCGTAGGAACGAATTGTTATATCGTGGGAACGAATTGTTAATTCGAGGGAACGAATTGTTAAATTGAGGGAACGAATTGTTATATCGTTGGAACGAATTGTTATTTCGAGGGAACGAATTGTTAAATTGAGGGAACGAATTGTTATATCGTGGGAACGAATTGTTAATTTGAGGGAACGAATTGTTATATCGTGGGAACGAATTGTTAATTCGAGAAAAATAATTGTTAAATTGAGGGAACGAATTGTTATTTCGAGATAAACCTTGCGAGATAGCTTGGAAATAAAGTAACTAAGAAAACAAAAGTTCAATTTTGAAAATCGGTCTACAAATCATTACTTGTTCTAGCCCCATGTTAAATACCCATAGGAAAATCGTTTTTCGCAATGAAATCATTATTTGTTCTTCAACGCTTAGTGTCCACGTGTGAAAAGAGTCGTAAATGTAGGCTGGAATAACTTAGTAATTTCTGGAAGTTTGTTACCAGTTTTGGTCTCCAACTTACATGTAAAACTGGTGAAAACTAGGTCAACCCCTGGTGTTCACCAGTTTTAAATGTCTATGAACGTTTCATGAAATGTTCAAAGGTCTTCGGAGACCAACGGTATCGATGATAAAAGTTCAAATTTGACTACTGTCTGTTTCACGAAGGCCAAATTTTACGGCTATATAAACAATTCAATTTTTTTTTTCTATAATATTAAATTAAAGGAAAAATTAAGAATGAGCCTTCTTTTTTTATTCGTGAAATTTGGTCAAATATTGATTTTATTGCGAAAAAACAATTTCCCCATGTTAAATCCCCATAGACATCTTCACAGATTGAAGATGTCTATGGGGATTTAACATGGGGATTTTTTTTTGAATTTCAAAAATACTGGACAGATTTTCAAAATTTAACTTAGTTAGATTATTTCCAAGCTATCTAGCCAGGTTTTGGAGTCAATTTCCAAATTTTTTCGTTTTCGGACTCGTCCCATACCTTCTCTACCTCATTTCCCCCATGTTAAATTCCCATAGACAAATCCATTTTTGTGTAATAAAATCAATATTCGACCAATTTTCACGAAATGAATAGAAGGCTCAGTCTTAAATTTTCCTTTAATTTAATATTATCGAAACAAATTATTGTTTTTTAATTATTTATATGGCCGTAATATTTGGGCAGGCTTCGTGAAACAGACAGTAAGTTATTCGAGCCTACATTGCCGGCTTCTTTTCACTCGTGGACACTAGCGTTGATGAACAATGCGCGGTTCTACACACGTCCTCAGCTTGGGAGACACCTCAATGTCTGCCACCGATTTTCATCAATACAGTGTGTTTGTCAGCATTGACCCTATCCACACTACAGCGAAGATTGTTGAAGGTTGTGAAACGAAACAAACGAAAGCGAAGTGAAAACGACCGTTTCGTACAACGATATGCAAACATGTAGAAAAGATTATCGTTTGGTATGTTTCTACGTGAAACAATTGTTTCGTTTAAATGCCAGGCTTTCAACTATTTAAACGCCTGTCGCTCGTTTCGACGCATCGTTTTCGCTGATTTTACGTAGAAACCAATGATTTTGACACGTTTAAACTAACGGAAACATCGGTTGCTAATTATAAAAACGGAAACAATGCCACAACGATGTCTAAACGATAGTCAATCGTTCGTTTGTGGAACCAGGAACACACCCGGACATCATTACCTTCGTGTTATGATCTGCGGTTTACAAGACCGCACTCTGGGTCCGCAATATAAACCTATCTGCCTAAGAAGGTTAATCAAGCAACGCGGCGATCTGATTGGCTGGGACCGACTACCTAACGATACCCCGACATCTGATTTGACGAAGCAGGCAGACATATTTTGACTGCAAAAACACACGATATCATATTGGGAAATGATAACAAGGAATCCTAGCTAGAGAAATCACGATAGAGCCTGAGGTAACACTCCGATTGTTGTTGATTGTTGTTTTATCTGGCATTGGCCAAAAATTACCATATACGCGTCTCTTAGTATGTTCCAGAAAGACAACCACAACATATGGGTCCTAGGGGACTTCAATTATTCAAAATTTATCTGGGAAGACAATACACCTAGGATAAAGAAAGGTTGTCAGTACATCCAATTATATTTTGCAAATATGTTGACTGACATGAATCTTTTCCAAGTTGTAAACCAGCCCACCTGAAATGAAAACACTCTTGACTTGTTGTTAACCAACAACCCTACTCTAATCCAGAAAGTTAAAACTCTGTCTGCATTGTCAGACCATGATATTTTGTATACTGAGGTTAGTATAAATCCGCAGATCAGTGAATCAGGGCCTAGACAGGTACTGCTATATAAACGAATAGAGTGGAATGCATTCAAAGAGCACATGACCACCTTCAGGGATACCTTCATGCAAACCCATACAGGTAAGTCTGTTGACCAATTGTTGACCGACTTCAGAAAAGCTATCTTATCCGGAATTGACCAATACATACCAAAGAAACATGTGTCCGGTAAGACAAAGCTCCCATGGGTCACACAAACCATCATACGGGAAATCATGAAACGATATAGTCTCTTCCAGCAGTACAAAGCAGCAAGTACGCCAGGTAAAAATGAACAGCTCAGAGACAAGCACGCTCAAATGCGGAACAGTATAAAAGGTAAGCTGCAGAAAGCGAAAGAGGACTATCTCGAGGAGATTCTTGGAGTGCAACAAAATGCAGACGAGGTAAGTAATACCTACAACACCAAGACACTCAAGATATAGCCCCACTTAAACGTAATTGTGTCCTATTTACTGAATCTAAAACCAAGGCGGGTATACTTAACAACCAGTTCCACTCAGTATTTACACCCAAATCGCCACTAAAGCTTAGCCAACTTTGTGAGCAAGCTATACAAGACCACAGACAATCAGTTAGGTTACCAGAACAAGGCTCCAGCCCTCTAAACCCAATGCCTGAAATTACAATATCTGTACGAGGTATCCACAAGCTACTCAAGGGCTTGAACTCACACAAGGCAGCCGGACCAGATCAGATCATACAGCAGCTCAGAGATGAAATAGCACCTATACTAACCGTTATATTCCAGGAATCTCTCTCCACAGGTACCGTGTCCCAAGACTGGTCCGAGGCAAATGTTAGTCCTTTATTCAAGAAAGGTGAGAGGTGTTTAGCATCCAATTACAAACCGATCTCCCTTACTTGCATTTGCTGTAAGCTTATGGAACATATTGTTACCACTAATCTAATGTCACATCTAGACAATAACAATATCCTGTATGACCTACAACATGGGTTCAGGTCCAAGAGATCATGTGAGACGCAGCTGGTGTCATTGGTAAATGACATTGCCAGGTAAGCAGACTGACATTGTGCTACTAGATTTCAGTAAGGCATTTGACAAGGTCAGTCACCACAAACTCCTACAAAAACTACACTCGTATTGTGTCAGAGGGAGTAACCTCGCGTGGATACAGGCATTTCTTGCAGGCAGGTCCCAGAGGGTAGTGATTGAGAACGTTGCATCGGATTCAGTCCAAGTAACCTCTGGCGTACCACAAGGATCAGTTCTCGGTCCTATTCTCTTCTTATTATATATAAACGACCTGCTTCAAGATATTGCCTCCAACGTGCGCTTGTTTGCCGATGACACTGCTGCATATCTTGTCTCGCGAAGCACTCCAGGTACCTTGGTGTTGATATTAGTTAAGACCTATCAATTAACCATCACATTGATAAGGTTACCACATCTGAAAATAAGGCATTATGTTTCATTAAAAGGAACATTAAACCTAAACACCAGGGTATACGCCAGACTTCTTATAAGTCACTTGTCCGTCCAATATTGGAATATGCATCCCCCGTATGGAGTCCATACACTAAGAAAACATCCATAAGCTGGAAATGGTGCAGCATAGAGCAGCAAGATGGGCCACAAATAACTACTCCACATACGCGAGTGTCTCACTCATGCTGTGTGCACTGGGATGGCTCACTCTCGAAAATAGGCGAGCGGATGCTCGACTATGTCATTTTTATAAGATTGCCCATGAGCTCGTTGCCGTTCCAGTGCCACCACAACTCCAACACCCGATAAGACCGACTCGACAGTCTCATCCCTTCGCATATAGACAGATACAGGCCACTGCAGACTACTACACATTTTCATTCTTTCCCCTGGCTGTTGTGGAGTGGAATAGACTCCCACATAGCATTGTTATGTTACCATCCATTGACTCCTTTAAAAAGGGAGTCGGTAACATACACCACTACAGCCCTTAATTTGGAACCACTATTTTTATCTCTTTTTAATCCCTTTTTAATCTCACTTTGATCAAATCGATCTCTTAACCTATATAACACTATCACCTGTACATTCCACTCCACTACTTTTGCACTCTCCCATTTTAATAACTGCTCTGACGTGCAGGCCTGCCCATAATCTCCGCGAGGCGGTGTGGCAGTATCAATAGATAGATAGATAGATATCCATTAGGCGCCAAATGTCACAGGGTAAACATATGCATATGGTAAGGGACTCGAGTATGATGGCTTCCCATCTTAGCGGGAAGTAAAGCCTGGGCTAAAACAAGTTACGTAATAGTTACTATCCTACTTAAAGCGGCTGTGTATCAGCTGGTACTTCCGAAAATGCAGTTCACAAAATAGTTGAGATGTCAAGGAATGTTGTATGAAGCGGCGGGAGTAAACACTGTCAGTAATCAGGAAACAGACCGGTTCTGTACGGAGCATAATTTTTACTCTTCTGACAGTGCACAGGATGATCTTAATATGCCGACTTCAATCAACGAAGTTCAAAAGGCGATGCGTTCACTTTCACGAAAAAAAAACCCAACAAATTCTGATGACCTACTACTAAACGAGTATTTCTTAGAAACATGATATATAAGTGCAGGTCAGATTGCCAACATATTCAATAAGGTGTACAATACGGGTCATTTCCCAGATATATAGACGTGGGGATCATAATTCCATTGCACAAAAAGGGTATTCTAGTGCACTCTATAAATATCACGCATTGGCTGATGGTCATACATTACAGGTATATCATTGTTGATGAACGGTCGCAAATTATTTAAATATGTATTCCTACGCCAGTAGTAAAGGAGTGCATTAGAATAGGTTAACCGCATTGTAATTTTGAAATTTGCGGCGTATATTTGCTAGCGCGTCGCCATTAAACAGATTTTCCGTCTATCATTTTCTGATTTATGCCGCAAATTTGAAAATTACAGTACAGTTAACCCTATAGTGAGCATCATTTTAAATAAACGTTCGACTGAATGGGCTAAGTCGCACAATGCAATAAGGGTTGAAGCAATTCGCGTGCTACATGCGTTGATGGAGAAAGAAAACATTGAACGAAAAAGAATTCAAAACTTTATTGCGCATTTGTAGATCTCAGAAAAGCATTTGATTCAGAAATTCTCTGTGGTTTAAGATGTGACGAGGATGGCCGCGGCCCGCATTTCGAGCCCACCGAGGCATCTGATGGTCTCAGAGTGTATTTATTTGAAGTTTGATGCCCAATAAGCATTTAAAGTTTCAAGCAAATCTGACTTACGGTTACAGAGATAGTAGGTATGTGAAAACTTTAACGAACATTTTGACAGAAACTTTAACGCATGCATTTGACCTTGACCTTGGGCACAGGGGCGGCATGAGTGGGATACAGCATGAATATATGGATGATGATTAATAAGTATATGAAGTTTCAAGTCAATGTGATTTAGGACTGCAGAGATATAAGGTATTTAAAAACTTTAACGCAGATTTCGGAACGCAAACTTCTAAGTCATTTGAACTTGACCTTTGGCACAGGGGCCGCATGAGTGGGATACAGCATGAATATATGTATGATGACTAATAAGTATATGAAGTTTAAAGTCAATGTGACTTAGGACTGCAGAGATAGGTATTTAAAAACATTAACGCAGATTTCGGAACGCACACTTCTAAGTCATTTGACCTTCACCTTTGGCACAGGGGACGCATGATTGGGATACAGCATGAATATATGGATCATGACTAATCAGCATATGAAGTTTCAAGTCACTGTGACTTAGGACTGCAGAGATATAAGGTATTTAAAAACTTTAAAGCAGATTTCGGACGGACGGAAGGACGGGCGGGCGGACGGACGGACGATTTACCGTTAAATCATGTATACGTCACTGCGGCACAGTGATTTAGCCAAGCTTTGAGTACTCAATTGTACTGAGACAGGGTGACGTACTGTCTCCTCTGATGTTTTCTATCCTTTAGGAAGATCTGGAGCTAATTTTACAGGATCGTATTAGAAAACGGTTTAGAGATTAACGAATTGTCATTGATAGAACTATAGTTCGCAGATGACATGGTCATAATTGGAAAAATCGCTGGATGATTTTCAGCAGAGCTTAAATTTGTTAAATGACTTATTGTGACAAGTGTGGCATAGAAGTAAATTGTCACAAAACTAAGATAATGGTATTCAGAAAAAGAGGCCCTACTAGAGTCAATGAGGCATGAACATACAATGGTCGTGGTATTGAAGTTGTAAAGGAATTCAGTTACGTATAAGTGTTATTTAACGACACTGTGTCATTTGTTTTGAACAACCAGGCACTGAGTGATAAATGTCTGAAGGCATTAATGTTTTACTGATGAATGTTCAAAAATACAAGATTCATCCGAAATGCCTGGGCGAGCCATTTGATACAGTTGTCTCATCAACGCTAGATCATGCTTGTGAAGTTTGGGTTTTAGTAAATCAAAAGAGCGTGAGCCCATTTACCTGCAATTATGCAAGTCTGTCCTGTGTGTTAAGTCGTCAACCAGGCATTTATAGGGAACTTGCACGTTATCCATTGTATATACAGAGGTACAAACGAATAATAAAATATTGGGGCAAGCTGCTGAGTACTGATAATTGTATCTTAAATAACTTGTATATTGCTGATCTGAGTGAAGCTGATGAAGGTAAAATAAATTGGGTATCAAGGTTACCCGATTTGTTATATAAGCTGGTACTTATCCACTAGCTCTAGAACTAGGTAGATACCATAGGCCAGCGAGTCCAGTTGAACAGAGGATCTGCTAAGTCTGTAACATTGGAGAGGTTGAGCACGAGATACATTTTCTGGTGAACTGTTCTGTAGCCCATTTCATCAACATTGCAAAGTATACTTTAGTAGCAAAGTATACTTTGAGGGAGAAATTTTCAATTTTATGATAAATTTATTATACTGAATTTATTACATTATCACAGCCAATTTTGGCTGTGATAATGTCATACATTCAGTATAATAATTCTGCATAGTTTTAATCATCAAATATATGCAATCGTTAGTTCTATATGAAATAATGCATTTCGGAAAAATCAATGATTGCTCCCTCAAAGTATACTTTGCTAGGAAAGTATACTTTGCAATTTTGATGAAATAGGCTACTGGTTATATGAATCTTAGGAATATGTTTGTTAACCGATTCGATGATTATGCTTCGTTTGCTACCCTACCATCAGCACATTTACTTACATTATGAACTCAAACCCCAAGTTACTCGCCAATCACATAATTAACTGTTATGAACGTAGGCGCACATTGCTACAGGTGTAATCGCCCCAAGTTGCGTATTCTGACGTCATATGAATATTACTAACATTATCCATAGTGTATAGATGAGAGTTACGTCCCATTAACAGGTGCGCATTAGCGGTCACGTGATATGGATCGCATTACTGACATTTGGTAGGCAATGGTTCCTGAGCTATATATGTTGGAGGACAACAGTGTAATACAACACTTTCCTTACATATGGGTGAGTGGTGGACAAAACATACCTGTATAGTGGTTTGACCAGCATAGTCAGGCGCGGATACAGAAATAATTGCAGGGGGGCGGGGTCTGTAATTACAAATCGGCGTAGCCGACCTCCACGATGTGCATCGTAATGTTGGGGGGTCTGGGGGTACTCCCTCAGGAAAGTTTTAAATGCCAGATCGCCGCAGATGCGATTTCCTGATATACCTAGGCCACGAAAAAAGTCATCCAACTATTCGAGTATTGTAGATTTTCTTCTTTTTTATTTTTGCCTGGAGCAGGGAGGGGTCCGGACCCCTTGGACCCCCTCCCTGTATCCGCGCCTGATAGTATGGATCAGCATGTGCATATGGACCGTCTGTTCAGAGTCAAGTTCGCTAATTGTCTGTCCATACTGCACAGCGGGTATATAGTGTGGTTTGTCCCCCGGCCTCCCATTGTATATATACATATGTTTCAACTTGATGTCATAATGAGATTAGCGTCGTTCTGCCTAGGGCATATTAGGTGATGTTCCATATTGACCACACGATCGTCGTAATTAACATAGGTATATATTTAGATATCACTGTATTCGGCATAATAGTGCTTAATGATACATACTGAGGGTTTTAGTGCACGTAGAACGGCGTAGATTCCGACCAGCCTGCACACATCAGTGTGACGGCTGATCTGTATCTACACTGCTTGCACACATACTGCGTACACCTTGTCATATAATGCATACGAGCTCATCTATTTACCGTAAATACCTGCATCTACTCGTACTATTCCATCACTGTTCTCTATATCGCTCGATAATATTAGTCCATTCATAATTACTTCCCTTTGTCAGCGTACGGTGGGTGTTCTTATGTGCCGCACCACGATTGAGGTAGTGGGTATCCTGGTTGCGACTGCTCATCTGGTTATTCGATTAGTGGTACCAGCAAGAATATCCACTATCGGTGGCAACATTGTGCCGTCGGCTATAATTATGCTCTGTACTCCTGTGATATGACGCGATTCCTGACCAGACTTCATGGCTGCACGAATACGTATCTGGTATATTACTGCGCATGTACAGTAGCGCTTTTCTGCTCCTTACCTATTTGTATATACTAATATCGTATACATATAGTAATCGTATAGTATTGGTATATTTAATGAGCATATCGTATGATCGTATAATATTGGTATGTTTGTACCGTATCATCGTATAGTACAAACGTACTATACGAATATTATACAAACATACGATATCCGTTCGTATATACGATATATCCGTACGGATATGGTATGAATATACCATAATCTGGTATGTTTGTACGATACAAACGTACCAGAATTATACACATGTATACAAATCGTATAAACGTACGATTTGAATGGTATATCTATACGATATTGGTTGGTATGTACGGTACAAACAGACCGTACGTTTATACTATTTGCATATCGTATAGAAAACATATCGCATTGGTATAGTATACGTATAGTATTGGTATAGTACGTATAGTTGACCTGCAGAAAAGCGCTACTGTATCTACACACCTTTCTCGTGATGCGTCTCACAGTACCAGCACATACAGTACGCATAGGCATCGCATACTAGTTCTTAATGTATTATTGCATGTATTTTCCTTGTTCCATAAATGATCTACATGACAGTGCACACTAAGCCTCTGCATGCTGGCTGTTCAGTACTTAAGCATGTGCTATTGTATTATTGTGACTGGTTGCACTTTAAAAATAAAGGATCTACCTATCTATAGATTCGGGTTTGGAGATGCCCATAGTGCGTTTATATATGCATTCAAACAGCCTATAATACGAATTGTAAAATATTGGGGCAAGCTGCTTAGTACTGATAACTGTAGCTTAAATAAGTATCTTGACCATTAGTCATAAATTGGGATTAAAAGCATTACAGTTGTGGCTCAACAAATTTCCACATGAACTTCATACGCGATTTTAAAATTCTTTCATACTCGATGCAATTAAAATAATTGTAGAAAAAAACACATTTTTCTTTGATGGCAACATTTCAATCAAATGAGAGGAATTTGCCCCTACATATGCAACACTGGGGCCCGTTTAACTAAACTTCGTACGACTTAAATGTTCGTAAGTGCAAATTTAGGATCGTCTGAAAATTTAAATTGATGGATTTACATTTATTGATCATAAACTGCATATGCAGCCTAAGCTCAATAAATGTAAATCCATTAATTGTTTACAAGAAAACATTGTTAATGTGAAATGTACAGACTATCATAATTTTGGACTTACGAACATTTTAGTAGTACAAAGTTTAGTGAAACGGCCCCCTGGTCCTCGGCAATATAGAACATATACTACACATTGAATTATGTAATACGTTCGAAACCACAACTTGTAAATACATCATTGACTTTCAAACTATCCTAGATGACTGTTTCATCATATGGACGAAGTCACTACAATATCTGGATATATTTCACTATAGGAATGAATGGCATTTTTGTGGAATTTATCGGGGTATAAACTTGGAAAAGTCGCGGGAATACTGGACGAAGGCGCAGTTAAAATAAAATTCAACAAAAAGGCCATTCATTCCATATAATTCCAGCATTTTAAATAAATTTATTAAGAAAATGTGTTTATTTTCCGTTTTCTTAAGAATTATTTTAACTGCGCCTGACGGTTACGGAAAGTAGTTCGACATGGAGTTTACTGGGATATAAATTTTGGACGGAGACTGGCAATGGACCAATCAAATGTTAGGGAATTGTGTAAATATTTTTGTGCTGGAATTATAAAGGAGTGGAGTCGTAAAGAATCAGCATTTCTAGATATTCTAGTTAAAAATCAAGACATTGCAATTATAACGGACATTTTTATTAAACCACGGATACCAAACAATACATGGATTTCTATTACAAACAAAAGGAAGTATTGCGCACAACTTTGCACGTATAATATGCACAATTATGACCGATCCAGGGCTGTATTGCATAATCGTGCGTGATCGGGCCACTCTCACGGTCAATCCGTATTCGAAAACTACCGATTGCGCCAACTGTCGTTACTGAATGACGTCACTCTGATAACGCACGGTAAACCCGTGTGTGATCTTTTCCGTGAAAACAACATTGAACTTACTCATGTGTGGCTCTGACTGGAGAAATGGGGCGTATGGGATTTGCGACCAGTGCAGATGCAGATCAGACCAGGATCAGCGCTCCTCGCCATGTTATCAATGTAGCACCCGTCATGCTTCTAACAATTATTATAGATCGCCATCTCGCTACAGGAGTGTGCTATTTGGTCAGCAGCCTATTTCACAACATTGCAAAGTACACTTGAAGGGAGAAAGTTCAATTTAAGGATAAATGTATTAATGTTTATTATACTGAATTTATTACATTATCAGAGCCATTTTGGCTCTGTTAATGTAATAAATTCAGCATACTAATTCTTCACACTTTTAATCGTCAAATATATGCAGTCGCTAGTTCTATATGAAATAATGCATTTCGGGGAAATACAAGTGCAATTATGGTGAAATCGGCTACTGGTATTCCAAATCATAGTGTATACATGCATACTGAAATGGTCGGCACTACATGTACATTGTATCGTGGTCAATCAATAGTGAAAACACTATTTTTTACCGATGTCCCAGTAGGATTAAGATATATGTATATGTTAGACCACGGTTCGTCCGCATGTACTATAGGAATGAATGGCCTTTTTGTGGAATTTATCGGGGTATAAACTTGGAAAAGTCGCGGGAATACTGGACGAAGGCCGGAAGGCCTCGTCCAGTATTCCCGCGACTTTTTCAAGTTTATATCCCCTATAAATTCCACAAAAAGGCCATTCATTCCTTATAATTCCAGCATTTGAAATCAATTCATCAAGAAACTGTGTTTATTTTCCGTTTTCTTAAGAATTATTTTAACTGCGCCTGACGGTTACGGAAAGTAGTTCGGCATGGGAGTTTACTGGGATATAAATTTTGGACAGAGACTTGCTACGGACCAATCAAATGTTAGGGAATTGTGTAAATATGTTTGTGCTGGAATTATGAGGAGATAATCCGCGAGCTTTCGCGAGCGGATTATCGCTCGTACATGCGGACAAACGTGAATTAACTTATTTATCACATCCTCATGCACATACCATGCATGTGTTAATACAGAAACAACACCCGGAAATGTGTCAAAGAGTGATAACTACTTCTACTTCATTACACATTTAGGTTTTTATCTGTAATAACGTCTTCATACGGCGGCGGTTGATCAATGTCACCATATTGACAATGTGTACACTGCAGTGACATGGGCGGGTAGGCATTGTTTCACTGGGGACACCGTTTAAGTTCTGGCTGCATGATATCGTCGTAAGATGGTGGCGACAATGGGTCTACCACGGTAACTGGCACACCAACATCGCCCTCGCACTGCGCAAATGCGGCATCATTCAAATGGCATTGGTTCTGTGTGTCAGACACATTATGCGCTCCACTGCTGTTTCCGGCTTGACTGGCAGACAAAAAGTCGCGCACCGATTGGTTGAAACTTGCCGATGATCCGTTCTGGTGGTTAGAAAACAGGGGCCCGTTTCACTAAACGACAAAAATGTTCGTAAGTGCAACATTATGATCTCACATTTACAACTATTGGATTTACATTTATTGAGCATAGGCTGCATATGCTGCCTATGCTCAATAAATGTTAATACATCAATTACAATATCCAGACGATCCTAAATTTGCACTTACGAACATTTTAGTCGTACGAGGTTTAGTGAAACGGTCCCCAGTAAATAGTATATAACTACTATATAACTGAATCGAATATTCCATATATTGGATATGATTCGCGACTTTTATATTTCATATGGATCTTGCAGAACCCATTTTTATATAAAATGCAACATGTCTACAATGGATCTGAACTACATAAAATATAGGTTCACTTACTTCTAAGAAAAATAAATCCAATCACGGTACCATGATGTTCGAGTATTATTTCTACTAATGTACACTACACGTGTGTATGAAACAATAAACACATTCTTAAGAAAACGGAAAATAAACACATTTACTTGATGAATTGATTTCAAATGTTGGAATTATAAGGAATGAATGGCCTTTTTGTGGAATATAAACTTGAAAAAGTCGCGGGAATACTGGACGAGGCCTTCCGGCCTTCTTCCAGTATTCCCGCGACTTTTCCAAGTTTATACCCCGATAAATTCCACGAAAAAGGCCATTCATTCCTATATTAACTTTACACCGTGCTATACATTATTTAATGCCAATGTATACACCGTGATTGATACATTGGTTATACATTTTGTAGTTTCCAAAATATACAATGGCCATGTTAAACTTTGTAAATCATCAGGTGACTCCACTCACCTAATTTTAGTCTGCTAGCAGCACCTTTATGATATATAGCAGCACAAGTCCATATACAAGGATTATTCATTATTGCACTCAATACAGTACTTATGGTAAATATAAATATTGTGTGTACATGCAAGATAGACTATATGTCTGTGCACACTCGATATCATGTATTGAGATTTCTGTGTTTTGGCACATTTTATCGTCTGAAATTGGCTTGATAATGACTTGGGTTACAAATAACGGATATGACGTTGTGAAGAATTGTTTTTAAAACATATTGCACTAAAGTGTATTAATTTATCTGTCAAATTCTGAGCTCTCTGTGTCAAACCCTACATGAGATGAAAGTGGCCCATAGCTTGTCCATGCTAAGATGGCCAGATAGCAACTCAATGCACAGTATAGCAAGGTGCATTATCACGTGATTATAACAACACCAACAATGACTGAAAGTGTTGAAATCTTGCCCACTCCAAAGTAAGTATTATTTGATATTTTTCTTAATATGCAATGGATTTTGATGAAATGTGGCGCAGCAAACGCGTCTTCATGAGCTGCATTTGGTTGTTTCGGGAGTTCGGCACATACTTATGTTGTTTTTGCGAAGAATCGATTTCCGTGTCGGCTTAACAAGACGCGTTTATTGAATAATAAGGACAAAATAAAATAATATGTTCTTTTAATCGGAGGGCTTCTGGAAGTGTCAGTACTTGTTGTTGTTGTTGTAACAAAGTGATCATACACCATGTATAGTATACACTAAGAAGAACAGGCTCAGATACATTTTATACACCTATTTAGTCAGATTTACGAAGATATTGTCTTCGAAAAAAAGGATGGTGTTGTATGAAGTCAGCACTTAACCCTTAGACCGCTACACACAACACTTGTCATCTGCTGTTGCTTTTATATCTTGCCTTATTTCTCAATAAAAACATGGTTTGACAGTACTTCAGAATCATTTCCAATGGAAATGATTCTGAAGTGCTGTCAAAGCATGTTGTAAATTATTGCAATGTGATGTCAAAGCATGTTTTGATCATGAAAATGGAAAATAGAAAATAAACAGTGGGTGATAAAAACAATTTAAGCTAACGGTGTAAGGGTTAAGACATGTACATGTATCTCTCTGAAATAAATATTACTTAAACCAAATACATTGTCATTACACCGCGCATGAATAGCTGTTGATTTAGTGAGGTTATACCTAAAATCAATGGGGAAAATATTTTTACCGGGTCTTTTTTTTTTTGCATACCACTCTACGCCAACATTTGATATAGTCATACCTCTAGCGTGATGGAGTAGACCATACTCCGTGGGGTGGAAGCTTCCATCCCATGTACATCCGGCTCACGTGTAATGTGTTGCAGGCCCCGCTTCCGCCGCCTGTAACGAGAACTTCACTGAACTCAATTTTATCGTCTGCAGTTTATCTTTTGGTATCAATTTTTATTAGATATAAGACTCATCACACAACCCATCGTCGCCGTTGACATATCTGTCTATAATGTAGTGCACCAAATTTTATTTGGTTTGCTGTCAGATTATTTGCTGTATGTGTCAAACGCACGAAGTGGTGAAACTGTACGATAGCTCGTACATACAAAGATGGCGGAGATGGCTCCATATAGCATACAGTAAGAAGACAATATTCACATATGTTATATAGTAAATACATGGTTAGTGCCGTCGAATATAAAATATATTCGGTTGAGCCTTAGACAGCTTTCTTGTGGCGAGCTTTAGCGAGCCGCTATAAAGTTGTCGGGGCGAAACGGAATATATTTTATATTCGACGGCACTAATCATGTATTTAATTTATACCGCATACTAAAAATTAATTGTTGAACGTACGTGACGTCATCTTTTGACGACATTCCCTCGCCATACGTCACAAATCGAACGACGTCATTCAAAGCAAAATGACGGCGTCCACGCAAGGTAGATTCGGTATTGTATCGGATTGAATCTCCGATTTATTGACGATGAGCTTCAATAATGGCTGGTTTTAGACTACACAGTTGTCATAATAAGCATTACAATCATAATGGACATATCCATGTCGTTGGTTACATCGCATATATTGTAAAAATTAACAAAATTCAGCTGAACCGACAGCGATTTCGATTTTAAAATTCGAATTTGCTGTTGAGACTGACCAATCAGAGGCCACGGTTAGGGGTCAAAGGTGAAAAAATAAAGGCAAAAACGGCACTTCATGTATATTAGGCTACTTCAGGTATATTAGGTTACTTCAGATATAAATAACATTTATTCAACCCCCTTTATTATGCTACATGGATCAATGGTTGCGGTATAAATTCATATATCACATCACTCTTATGAAGCAATTATCATTGAAACCGAGTGTATCTATCTATATTAACCCTTAACCGTTAACTCTTACCTTAACCCTTTTCATGGATTTGAACCGAGACGGTGCAAGTGAGTGGTAACAACATATACTCAGAGCTCCCGTTAAGGTGCGTAATTTGGAGGTAAATTTTTTATTTCTCCATCAAAAATGGCAAGTTGGGAGTGCTTTATAATCGTGTCAATGAGACAATTGTAAAGGACTCACAACTTGCCATTTGTGTTGAAGAAATAACAAAATTTCACCCCAAGTTGGTCAAATTACGCACCTTAATTGGAGCTCTGATACTTTCATTGAAAAATGAAAGACAATATAAAACCAATGTTTGTAAATGTAGATACCTGTGAATGGGTATCAGTCAAAAAATGGGTATATTTATTTTCTCTGGACACTAAAAACCACACCTCTGCACCCACCCCGCCTATTTCAGTCGATACTTTGGTATATATACGAGGTATATACACGAGGAATAATGGCTGACTGTATAGATACATGTATATACCAAAGTCTCAACTTATGCGGCAGGCGGGGAAGTGGGGAGGCGGGGGGGGGGGGGGGGGTGGGGGGGGGGACGGAGGGTGCATGGTGTGTGAACAAACCCCCGATAATTCGGTTAGCTGCGGGTAGTAACTCTGGATAACTCCCGTACCGTAGCATATGCTACGGACGGTATGGGAGTTTTGCAGAATTACTGTCCGCAACTATAATTCGGTCAGGTGTGTAGTTTTACTTTAAAGGTACATGTCCACTCAATAGGCACATAATGTTCTTTATAGCAATTAAATAAGTGTATAATTGTGTCACTATTCCACAAGTTCTAAAAAATATGAGTGCCCGCTATACATTTCAATCATTTATTTTACTGATAGTGACGCGCGGTGGTATCAGGCATTTTCATATGCAGATGATATTTTTTAATTATTTATGCTAATTAAGATTTCCAGTTGAACATTTCACTGAAAACGATTAAACAAATGCTAATATATAGAATACCAGAAAGAAAACATATAGTGCGATAGATATGTGCAGAAAAAAGGTCGATTTGTGCACTTTAGGAAGAGTCTGCCAAATTTTGCATATCTGTTCAGTGATGAATTTCGAAAAAAATCAGACGCGTGGCCACGAAAAAAATCCACTGGAATGACCTAATTTGCATAAGTCCAAGATGGCCGCCGGCAAAAATCACTTACCATCTTAAACTGGAATATATATATGCATATATTTGGCAATTTATACCTACATTTGAGTATAAAACGATAGCAGTATAAATGCACAAATCAATAAATATTGTTTATTCGACATCTATAGTTCAATGTTATGATTGAAGGTCAAGGTCAAGTAGGAAAAACTTCAAATTTCAGCCAGGATGTTCTATTTGGTTGCGCATCACTGCATCTAATTTCCAAAATACTGTAATATTGGAACCTACATATTGAGTGAAGAGTCAAATTAAATTAATTTTAACCGTGATTGTTCAAAATTCAAGGTCAATGTCCAGGTCAAAAACTGATATATCAAGTTCAGTAATTTTCTTTAGCCATCGGTTTCTTTTGTTAAAACATATTTTGACAATCTTACAATGTATGATAATAGTTTTCAGCTATGTCATCAGTTGTAATTGGTTCGTTGATATTCTGACACGTTTAAGTTCAACGTGTCAACGTCTAGGTTATTACGTTTTGTAAATTTTGGTAGCAATATATTATCACTGGTGACGTCATGTTAAATTCCAAATATGCTCAAGAGAAGTTTTGAAGAATATTGTACAGTGCGGAAGATTTTGGAGCAATAATTGTGCCATTGCGAAAGGAGAGAAGTATAATACCATAAAGAACACGAAGGTGTCACGAAAAGTTAGTGCGGGTTTTACAGAATCAACAACAACAAAAGCAGCAATAACAACAACAAACGTCAAGTTTATTTGACATTAGTGTTTAATTTAAAAAGGTATACCAGAACTGTGTTCACTGTAAATGTATCTCCCCATTATATTTTCCCAATTAATTATTCAAGATATATCTAATTAACTTCAGAATGAAGTTTTGTTGATGTTCAAAGTATCTGGTTTACTTAATTCCGATGTCTACCTAATTTCGACACAGCTGTTAAATTTTCAAGTTATACAGCTGGATCTTACAATCTTATCAAACATATTTTACTCCCATATCTTTGTACATCTACATGATAGCCCACTGCATTATGGTTCACTTGAACATACCACACATTCAACTTTCTTATAGCCTAATTAACATGGATGCTCTCGTACCAAAACAACCTCCGTGTCTGAAATTACCAAATCATTTATGGGTTTGAAACATTACGTTAGTTAATTATAAAAACATCTGAACCTACTAATCCCAATGATGACCATCTTGCAATCTGTTTATTCATACGGTCTACTCTATACAATGTAATAATCAAAAAATGTTGTCTGTTGTTTCTCTTACTTTTCTTTTTTTTATGTGAATACATGTTTTCGTAGCACATTAGAATTTTCAAAATTGGAATAGAGTCTCATGTGTTTTTGAAATATTTTTTATGATGGAATATTGCCAATACAAAATACAAAACAACCAGCATACGACCCAATTTAATTCAGCGAATGGTAGTAATGACTTCGCGTTAGATGTTGCGTCCCTTAGCGTCCCAACCTGTCTATGCGATCACGAAAAGTATACAATGGACATTTCCCGAGACTCACGGTGAGGACAAGTCTGTGATGCTAATGGGTTGTTTGCACCTCGAAAAGGCTGCCTTAAATTTGCGTGGCGACCTTCTAGAAGGAAGTGGATGGGTGGAAGCGCTTACACAAGCTGGTATTTTCACATCTGGTGTTGCAGAGTCTTGTCTCACAGCTACACACATGAAGTGTACTCGCTATGCACATGAAGTCACAGCAGTAACTGTTGTTCTCTATACAATCATGATGAAGCGGTACAATGAATATCACAAATCGGTTCCACCAGCATACTCACCAGATAATGTGGATTTATGGGCATCGGAAACATCTGCATCAAATCCACAGTTTCAGTATATGTACCATGTCATTGAACTAGAACTACTTGTGCTAGTGTACACCCGATCGATCAGAGAAGGAAAGTGTGATATATACAAATCAAACGAAACTGGGCTTGCTCCATGGTTCATGGTTCTGAATCACACTCACTACGCAAGATGGGCACCAGTCCACACCCGGGACATGGTTACATTATCCAAACTACATCCTCAAGTAGATGCTTAGTTTGAGAGCGGACATTTCACAGTAAACAAAAATGGACGAAAGCTTTTGAACATAGCAGTGGACCAGGCTCACGAGCAGAACAATGTAGCGATAAAGGGTGACGGTGGTGTAAGAGGGAAGACACATCACACAGCCGCACTCCAGCGGTGGTCTATTGATTCACCCGAAGTTACATGTGTGATTAACACTTTTGAAAAAACTATCATCACAACCACTGACCCAAGGAGCACACCAAAGGCACACCATGAACAAGCAAAAACATTTCAAGCAAAGTTCGTTAATGATTGAAGATCACTAGAAAAAGTGATCAACGCTATGTGCAATCCTTGCCCAGAAAATGGTGAAGTACTCTATCGTTTACACACGATGGAGATTATTTCAGAATCAGCAATCCTCTGTGTGCAGAAACTGCGAGAAGCCGGCCTACAACAGTTTGATGAGTATGTTACAAAGCGCCACAAGACACAAACAAACTCCATTTTCAAGCCATTAACAAAGAATAAGCTACACCTAATGGCCCCTACCAGCACTCGACAAACCAAACGCCCACAAGAGAAGGCGCTGCAAGACATATGTTCTACGCTCGCCCGATTATACGTAGCAAGTGCAGTTCGGGGTGGTAGTTCTGATACTTCTTCTCGCATGAAAACCAGGCGCATCCCCCATCCATTTCAGACAATGTAAACATCCGAAAAGGCAGCTAACATCTGGGGTCATGCACATGAGACACAACTGCCTGAAGTATATCCTTCTACATGGGGGTGGACTAACGAGTCAGGAAAGTGGCACCATTGTGGTGCTTCCTCCCAATTGCTAGTGCATCCTGCAGGAGGCTGATTCGATGTGGCTGTATGAACGGCTGCACTGATCGATGTCAATGTGTTAAGGCTGCTTTGCCCTGCACTTCACTATGTCTTGGATGTAAGGGTGCATGCGCAAACTCAGTACCAAAATAAGAATTTGCAATGCATACATTGTATAGCCACAGCTAACATCTAGAAGCGTGTATACAACTATGACCAGCGTAAACTGGTTTTAGTGTGCTGAATTGTGCATTTTAAGTTGACCCAGAGCTCCAGTTAAGACGCGTAATTTGATCGTTTTCGGGGGTAATTTTGTTATTTCTTCTCCAAAAATGGTAAGTTGTGAGTTCTTTAGAACTGTCTCATTGAGACAATTGTAAAGAACTCACACCTTGCCATTTTGGTGAAGAAATAAGAAAAAATACCGGAAAATGTTGCCAAATTGCGCACCTTACCTGGAGCTCTGTAAATGACGTTGACCTTTGAAGTTGGCGAGGTTAATTCAATTTTATTTACCACCCGAAAGTTACCAAAATCTATAACACGTAACAGTAGGCAACATAGCTCTGCAGTCATGTAAACGTATTCATACTACAGAAACTTGTATAAACATGTAAACTGATTATATGTACAGTCTAGCTTGACCTTCACTATGACTCACTATGACCTCCACCACTGAAGCTCATTAACATAAGGTGATTTTATTGTATATGCATTAAACTGTTATACATCTATATCTCTAAAGATTCAAAAAGTGTCTTAAATATCTAGAAAATCACATATGTATTGAAGAAGATCAACAAAAGTAATACAATTGCCGTCTTTTTCAGTTTGACCTTGACCTTGACATATTTGTTTCACTGTAAATGGTTGTAAATCCATGTTATTTACTTCCATATCCAAATGACTGTCATGGTCGACAATTAGAGTGCTTTAGTTGGTGACATGGATGCACATACATACGCATTTCAGAGTTTGTATATTTTTTATGGTGGCCATCTTGGATTAATCCATATGATATCATTCCTGGTAATATTTTTTTTGGCCACCCGTCTGAAAAGTTTTAATTTGTTCTAATAAACAACTGTGCAAAATTTGGCAGACTTTTCCAAAAGTGCACTTCTCAAACACATATCGCCCCACTACTAATTCGACAGAAGATCACTGTACGGAGATACGACGATGCGGGTGATAGAGCGACCGAGGACGATTGCCATTGAACCAAAGAACGAAGAATAACAGCTACTTACCAACAGTTTGTTTGGTTCTCTGAGAACAATATATGGACCGAGAGCCTTAGATGAACACATAGAGGGAATCCAACGACTCACTTTCACCACGGAAGAGCACAAAGAAGAGTTCATGCAGAGGCAGCTGGAAGTCATCATAGAAGAAAAAGAAATGATAATCACCAAGCCGCGGGAAAAAGAAATCAGGGTATATCAACAGTACACCCCAGTGTATGTCAGTGACTACCCGATTGAGGAAGAAAATGTATATCTGACAACAAAACTGCAGAGTTACGGCGAGGTGGTTAATGTAGAAGACCAGTGCTTCAAGGGAAGTATGGTCAGAAATGGGACACGCGTAGTAAGAATGAAGAAGATCGACAAACCAATTCCAACAACGATGTTCTGCCGAAACTTCAAAATTAGGGCACGACATGACGAGCAAGATAGAAGACCAACCTGCACAAAATGTAACGAAAAATGACATTGATGGAAAATATGCCCAAAGATCACGGAAACGGAAACAGCCTGGGACTGGAAGAGAACAGATGAAGAAAAAGGAAAACAACAAGAAGAAGAAAAGAAGAAGAAGGAAGAAGACGAAAACACCATGAGAAAGGAAATGATGACAGAGGACAAGCTAGAAGATTATAGAGAAGCAATTGAAGGATGGACAACAAGTGTACGAAACAAAAACAAGAATAAAAAAAGGAAGAGCGAAGAAATTTTTGAGGAGAAGGAAAAAGAAGAATCAGATGAAGAAGAGATGAAAGAAAAACTTGACAATTGTGAAGAAGAAACAGAAGAAATTGCAAAAGAAGCAGAAGAAACCCAGTGCATAAAACCAAAAAAGAAGAGGGTCGGCAGCCCTAACAACAAGAAGAAGGAAGAAGAAACAAAGAAATGAAGAAGAGAAGAAGAATGAAGAAGGAGAAGAGAGAAAAGAAGAATGGAAGAAGAAAGAAGACCAAAACATAGACCCGAGTCAAGATCTCATTGGGGATATAGCGGACAGCGAGATGGAAGAAGACGAAGAGGAAGAATAAGGAAGCGACGATATATTGGAGAATGAACATATTGAAGACTCCACTGACGAAGACCTAGCTCCAGAAATCAAATGGAGCAACTCTATGAGAGAAAAGGAAGATGACCGAGCAGCCACAATCCAAAAGTATATTGAAGAAGAAGGCGTACTGAAGGAAGACCCATTGAAGAGCCCTATGGGAGTAACCACGTCACAGTTATGAGAAATGGAACAATAAGAGAGCTCACTGGGTGTGACGCTAACACTGCTTGACTGAGTTGGGGTCATACACAAAGTGCAATTGGGTGAATGATCAGGAAGAAAGAAATCAGCGTTTGTGAGTATGAGTAGGCCCCAGTTGTTTGCAAGATAAGTTTTAGGCACCTACTTTTACCAATCGAAAAATACAAAATTTAGAACAATTTTAAATTAGTATATAATACTAAAAAAAAATAAAAAAATTATTATATCAAAACTAAATTGAAATATTATAAAATATACTAATCATGAAGATACTAACAGTAAATATAAAAAGCATAAATACACACACAGATAAACTGATAAAACTGATAAAAGAAAATAATGTTGACATAACATGTGTACAGGAAACCTTCAAAATATACGACAAAACAAGACATAAAATAGAACAACAGACAAAAGGCATCTTATATGGAAGCTCAAATGAAAATTTCACTATAGTAGGAATAATACTACGACACAATTTGTTAAATTACGACAGAAAACTAATAGAAACACCAACACATTTTTAAAAATAGATTAATACACATTCAAATAACGACAACAAAAATAATAAATATAATAACAATATATGTACCAGCGTCAAATGACATCAAAGTAAAACAAGTTTTTATAAATGAATTAACTAATTACCTAAAACAATATGAACTACAAGACATATATCTCTTAGGGGATTTCAATTCGGTAGAAAATGAAAATAACAGAACTATAGGACTAAATGACATAGATAAAAGTTTAAAAAAGTCATATAAAAATCTACATGACAACATACTAATAATAGATGCCTACAGGTACACACATTCGAACACAAGAGAAGTAGGTGAATGGGAACAAATATCTGGCAAGGCTAGTAGTGACTGGATGTCAAAAATGTTTCACGGCACCGTGTTTCACGGCACATACGTACTGTGTTGACGGGATAAAAACACTATTGAATGTAGATTACAAGATATACAAAAAAATAATAACCAACAGACTAAAACACATTTTACCAAATATAATAAATGAAAATCAAACATGTATTCCCAACAGATCCATTATAAACAACAATCTAATTATACAATTTGTAATAGAAAACCTAAAGGAAAGTAAGCAATCAGGAATGATAATTACATTTGACCAGGAAAAAGCATTTGACAGAATAGAACACAATTTCATATGTAATTATACACGGTTCTCAAAAAATACGACATAGGTGATTATAAAAATGATCAAGTATTTGTACACAGACATGACAGGAAAAGTAAAAATAAATGGCACTTTCACTAAAACATTTCCGATAACAAGATCAGTAAGGCAAGGAGACCCGCTATCAATGATAATATATGCCCTGTCAGTACAACCAATGCAACACTATATACAAAAGGACAAAATAATTAATGGTATAAATATACCGAATATAAAAACACAAATCAAAACATTCCGACATGCAGACGATCTATCAATTATAACCATAAATAAAACAGCATTAGCTAATATAAACGAAATAGTAAATAAATTTGGAGAAAATTCAGGATCAAAAATAAATCAAGACAAAACACAAATTATGATGATCGGAGACATAACAAATAAACAAGCCACACATATACCCAAACACCTAATAAAAGAAAACATAAACATATTAGGGGTAACATATGGAAAAGAACAGGGTAAGAATAACTACAAAGCAATAGCAAATAGGATATTAGGGAAAATAAAAATATGGACACAATTAAATTTTAATATGTACCAACGAAAATTAACATAACACATACATAAATAGCAAATAGCATTAGAAATAGGTTAACCACATTGTAATTTTGAAATTTGCGGCCTATATCAGAAAATGATAGGTCGGAAAACATGTTTAATGGCTCCGCTAGCGCGTCGCCATTAAACAGATTTTCCGACCTACAATTTTTGTATATTTCATCAACAAGGCGGAACCTCTGGTGATAAATATAACTTTGTAAGCATTGCAATATTTATTTATTATTTCTGACGAAATGCTGTGCATTCATTTGGTCGACAAACTAAGGCAAACAATAACAAGGTGTGGGAGCACGTGTTTCTGAACGGCGTGACGTCATGTTTTGTAGATGTGTTTACAATAGATTTCCTTCAATATCTTTCTAATGGAATGACACATTTTCATGAAATGTACTGCAGCAAATGCGGTACACGTTGACCTTTATTGTATAGGCGGTTTTAAGGGTTCATGCACACTCAGTAGGCACACAATGTTCTTTATCATGTTTATAGGAATTAAATTAGTGTATAATGGTGTCACTATTCCACCAGTTATAAAACTTACTAGTGCCCGACATACAGATATAATCATTTAGTAATATTTATTTTACTGATAGTGACGCGCGGTGGTATCAGGCTATTTTCATATGAAAATGAAGCATAATATTTTTTAATTATTTATATTAATTAAATGCGTCACCTGAAAAAATAATATTTTCGACAGATTATAAAGTATGAATATTTCACATCAAACATTAAATACGGATAATAAATAGCAATGTCCGTTAACATTTTAAGGAAACAAGGTTATCGCCCCTGACTGTCTGGAAATTTACTTCTGATATGAAATGTATAATAATGCCAATCAATACGTGGGTTAATGATGAATGAATGTTTCTTTTGCAAAACAATAGTGCGGGTGTTTTGAGGTCACAGACACAGTTTGCATGCAAACCACAAAACACCCGGAGTATTTTTTTATACCTGACTACGTTTGCATACCCCCAATGCGATTTAACACCATTTACTGTTTTCTTACCTATACCAAATTATCAACAGAAGTAGGCGGTGCGGTTGCATAATTTGATACTATGATCATCTCGGGACTTACATTATATCGCAGCCCACCACTAGCAATGTTATTACTACAACCACCGGTGCCACGATGACCACAGCCACTATGGCCGAATTGTTCGAATCTTCATCGGCATCATCCGGCGAGTCTGCAATAGATATCAGGTTTAACTACACTAAATCATCAGTAGTCGATTTCACAAACATTGCAAAGTACATTGTATACTTATCTAGCAAAGTATATTTTGAGGAAGAAATTTTCAATTTAAGGATAAACGTATTGATTTTTATTATACTCAATTTATTACATTATCACAGCCATTTTGGCTATGATAATGTAATAAATTCAGTATAATAATTCTGCATACTTTTAATCATCAAATATGTGCAGTCGTTAGTTCTATATGAAATAGTGCTTTTGGGGAAAAATAAATGATTACTCCCTCAAAGTGTACTTTACTAGATAAGTATGCTTTGCAATGTTGGTGAATCAGGCTACAGATCTTCATGCGCGATGTAGTCAAAAGTACTAGTACGTTACACAATTAACCAGATTTGTTATGCCATAGACACTCTTTGCTTGCAGAAACCAGTCAAGTGATGCACTAATCTACTTCACAGGCATGTCAATGTATCATTTACATCAGTTGCAAACATACATGACTGTATGCTTAGGGATTATTTTGTAAGTCGGAGCGTTTTTGTCATCGTGTGAGGCGGTTTCAATTCCAGCTGCTGACATTTTGCGCCACAACCAGGTTGGTCACATGAGAATTTATCTTACTTAACAATAATTAAACCTATATTTTAATGAGTGAATGTCCAGAGAAGAGTGGGTGCAGGTTATGGGAAAATAGGTCCCACAACTTCCATACGAAAAATGAAAGTAGCAGAGAATAGCAAAATGTGTGCTCATTGGTTAGTGTATATAGGATAAATCAATTGTGGTGGACCATAACCCGCATTTCTGTTGCCACGTAGAACGACTTGTGACTTCGTTCTTACCAACCAAGAATAAATTATTTCTTAATTTGATGTAGGGTTTTGAAAGAAATTCACAAAACAACGTAACTAGGTTTTGTTTTAAAATATTCAAATCGCATATCTGGAAATTTCTCAATTTATAATAAAACTTTGTTGTGTTTTTTTCGATCAATACATGGTTTCGTCGACCCTATAAAAGTGATATCAACCTCGGACTTCGTTGTATGTAGGTATCACTTTTAAGACGGTCGATAATACGGAGCCCAGCAGGGGACATGGATTTTTTTTTAATTAACGCGAAATAACAATTCGTTCCCTCATTTTAACAATTCGTTCCCTCGAATTAACTGTTCGTCCCTACGAAATGACAATTCGTTCCCTCGAATTAATAATTCGTTACCACGATATAACAATTCGTTCCCACCAATTAACAATTCGTTCCCGTGGGAACGAATTGTTATTTCGTGGGAACGAATTGTTATTTAGTGGTAACGAATTGTTAATTCGTGGGAACGAATTGCTAAAATGAGTGAACGAATTGTTATTTCGTGGGAACGAATTAATAAAAAAAATTCTACGTCCTCTGCGGGGCTCCGTACGATAACACCACGTATTAACCTTGACAAAATGCAATAATTGTTTTATACATTTACTCGTACCCTTGCATGTCGGGATATCACATCGTTTACATCGTTTTGCTGGATCGGTTGTATAACACCAGGGGTAGTTGGCGTCGTCTACGTGAGGATGGAAGGCGCGGCAGTAGTTGGAGGCATTCGAGCGAGACGAGTCAACAACAAACACGTGGTCGGACAAATATAAGTCGTGCGGCTTGTGTGGGTAATTGGCGTCCCAGCGCTGGCACGTGCGACCACTAGCGGTGATGTTCTCTCTACCGCTGTAGAGATATGCCTCATCCGGGTTATAACACTTGTCGTAGGCTGCAACATGGCATTTATGACAAGCCACGTCATTAACCCTTTAACCCTTTTACCCCTAAGTAGCTGAATGGGCTCCGATATGTTCGTTTTGCAACCAATCCAATCATCGCAAAATGATTTTCAGACTATTCCATTTATAATCAAAGGACTGAAAGTCCTGAAATCCTTCGCAGTACGTGCTCAACCATTTTAATATTTCACACAAAAAATCATATATACTCCATTTAAAATCAATATAATAGTTGAATCAGTATACATTATCAATGCTGCAAAAACAATATTTATCTTGACAAGCATGATTGTTCAAAGTAATTTCACCTTGACCTTGGACATGAAGGCCACATGGGTGTGGTACATGTATGGAATGAAAATATGGATGATGATAAGGAAGTATATGAAGTTTGAAGTCAATCTGACTTACGGTTGCAGAAAACTTTAATGTAAATGTCTAAGTAATTTGACCTTGACCTTAGAAATGAAGGCCGCATGAGTGTGGTATGGAATGAAAATATGGTTGATGATACGGAAGTATATGAAGTTTGAGGTCCATCCGACTTTCCGTCACAGAGATAATGGGTACTCAAACTCTTTAACGTGGACGGACGGAATTACGAAAACTATATACCCCTCGAAATACTTTGTATGCCGTGTGTGTGTGTGTGTGTGTGTGGGGGGGGGGGTGTATATCTATAGTTTTGTATACGCAGTTTAAACTTTATATATTTTACAACAATAAAAACAAGAGCGAGCAGTCATGCATGGAACACGACAGGTGACATATGTCATCAGTCCCTTTTTTCCTGTCATAGCTCAGGAACTAGACTGGTGACATATGTCATCAGTCCATTTTCTCCTGACACATTCTCCTAAATTTAAAATTCATATCATTTTCCAATTCAAATCTGAATCCTCAGCGATTTGTAACCCGGAGGATATAACAAAAACGTTATACTTTCACTTTCATTTCAGCTACACATTCAATTTTAATTTATTGAGTAAATGATGCCGAACTATTTATTTAAATTAATATCTAATTATTTAAATATACTTGTTATAATTAATAATACAAATAATCTAGAGATACTTATTATCCTTATTCAAACTCAAGACAACGTTCCCTTTGTGAAGTGTATCGTACTGTATATGCTGTGTAATGTCAAGTCGCAAGACTGTCAGCAGCGTATGCGCTAACACACACGACGTGTAATTTTCAAACAATTGCTAGCACCTCTTTGGAAAGTTTGGATTTCCGTGCGAACTGTTTTACTAAATTCATTATAGATTAGTTGATTTTTTAAGTACAATGGACACTGATTAATAATATCGATGGCTCAAGATGATTAAAACAGTATGTAGCTGTCAAAAAACAATGTTTCTGCTGTAAATCATCATCATTTCTCTGTCCAATGTCGGATTTTATCGAGCCATTGACCTATGTAAAGTTCAGAATGTAAGCTTTAATCTGATTGGTCATTCAAGAAAAACGTCACAGTGAAATCCCGCCCCCTACTATATCATTGCGCAAAATATCAACATACGTAACAAAGAACTCATATTAATACATAACAGTTAATGGTTTATAAAGTATACAAAAACACACATATAGCACAAAAAATGAAACAACACATGCATTACGCTGAAACGGTAAGATAGCTCGCTGTTTTACTTTTGTTGAACTACTTTTTTATGGCGTAGTACCGCGTGTTTTTCTAAAGTTAAACCTGCAAACAGTGACACTGCGACCGCCACTTAACTCATTTGCATATCTGCAATGACTCAGAATATTCATATAGTTACTAAATCCGAGCTAATGGCTCGGATAAAAAGGGGGTATTTGTTTTTCTCAAAAATATGAAAATTACTTTCAAACAGTGAAGATCCTGATGAGACGGCTCGTTACGAGCCGGCTCATCTGGATCTGCACTGTTTGCATAAACCGATATAGCGGGCTTTCGGATTCAAAGGGTTAATACATTCTAAAATGACAATTTCCACTCTCTGCTATCTATAATCACAATCATTATGGTGCAATTGTTCAACTTTCTAGGCAATAGTTGGGATCGGAGCATACAGTGGGGTCAGCGTGTAAGTGCACACACGAACGAACACGACAGGTTGGTTCCAACTTATCGTGTTCGTTCGTGTGTGCACTTACACGCTGACCCCAATGTACGCTGTTCACGATTTAGGTATTTAAGTTGTAGGGTGTGAGTGTGCTGGACGAATTATTTCCCCAATATTAAATGCTGTGAGCTCCATTTTGGCGGCCGGCGACCCACAAGTAAGCGTGTTTGAATAATACATTCAAATAATATGTATGTATTGTATTGATGCCAACATGTATTTAATGACTTTACTGTCTCATGTATTGAATGTCATGCATAACACGTGTATGGATAATCCTGCTCGTGCAATATTACCATTATGTGCTTCACAAAGACGGTATTTAAAACTTGTATCTAGATGCAGAGTACTCGAATTGTATACCCTCAACTTTCGATTTCGTATCCCGAGAGTAACAACATATTCTGAATCTACATCCATTATACACCATCTGCCATAACTCTATTTCCGACCGAGGTCGGAGGTGGAAACGAAATGGCCTGTGTGTAGACTACTGATAAATGTACTGCTTAAACTGCCAGCAACATATCATCATGCATACACATATCTATAACAATACTATGTAGGTAGACCATGTACATTTATGTTTAAGATGTCCACTGGGTCGAACATGCTCTTGAGAAAACCATCTAAGAATGTTGTCCTCCCAAAGATATTAAATCGTAATTACACATAAAACATATATTTCCAAACCAAAGTTTATGTTTTCAGATATTTGAATTAAGGTCACCGTTACATGGTCAGCTAGTCGTTATATTTATACATTTGAATATTAATTTATCTTGAGTAGCCATTGTGTCATTTCATGATGTTGTATTGTATTTACCTCATGTTGTCATAACTATGTGACGTGAGTGAATAAACGAATAATTAAGGGACATGTGTGACACTGATGCCAATTACCCAGCACATGTCCAGTAGCCTATTTCAGCAACATTTCAAAGTATACTTATCTAGCAAAGTATAAGTGAGGGAGAAATTTTTCATTTAAGGATAAATTTATTATTTTTGATTATACTGACTTTATTACATTATCACAGCCATTTCGGCTGTGATAATGTAATACATTCAGTATAATAATTTTGCATATTGTTAATCATCAAATATATGCAGTCATTAGTTCTATATGAAATAAAGCATTTCGGGAAAAATAAATGATTACTCTCTTAAAGTATACTTTGCTAGATAAGTATACTTTGCAATTTTGATGAAATCGGCTACAGATGTTGCGAGTCCGGATTATTCAGAAATAACTATAGGGTGGATTTATAAATAAGTCTTGTTTAGTTTTTTACTCAGTATTTAATTTCTAAGATTCCGCTGTAATAAATACTGGATAAATAGTAAAAAAAATGCCCCTATATGTTTCCTATATTCAGTAATTATTGATGAAAATAAATGATGGTGCGCGGTTTCCTATATTCAGTATTTATTGATATCAATAAATGATGGAGTGCGGTTTTCCTATATTCAGGATTTATTGATATCAATAAATGATGGCGTGCAGTTTCCTATATTCAGTATTTATTGATATCAATAAATGATGGAGTGCAGTTTTCTATATTCGGTATTTATTGATATCAATAAATGATGGAGAGTGGTTTTCATATATTCAGTATTTATTGATATCAATAAATTATGGCGCGCAGTTTTCCTATATTCAGTATTTATTGATATCAATAAATGATGGAGCCCGGTTTCGTATATTCAATATCTATTGATATGAATAAATGATGGAGCGTCGTTTCCTATATTCAGTATTTATTGATATCAATAAATGATGGCACGCAGTTTCATATATTCAGTAATTATTGATATCAATAAGTGATGGAGCATCGTTTCCTATGTTCAGTATTTATTGATATTCAATTAATGGATGGCCACGCAGTTTCATATATTCTGTAATTATGATATCCAGTTAAATGATGGAGCGCGGTGTTTTCTTTATTCCTATAGTCAGTTTCCCTATTGATTATCAATAAAATGATGGAGCGCGTTCCCTATATTCAGGAATTTATTGTTAAATCAATATATGATGGACGTGGTGGTCCTATTTTCAGTAATTATTGATATCAATAAAATGATGGAGGTGGTGTCTCCTATATTCAGTAATTATTGATTCAATTTTTAAATGGTGGAGAGGTTTCCTATATTCAATTATTATTGATATCATATGAAGGAGGCGGTGTACTTATATCAAATAATATTGATTTATTCAATAAATAAAAGTGGAGCGCGGTTTGTCCTATATTCAGTATTATTGATATCAATATATGGAGGCATCGTGGGAGCACGGTTTCCTATATTCAGAAATTATTTATATCAATATATGATGGAGCGTGGTGTCCTATATTCAGTATTTATTGATATCAATAAAATGATGGAGCGCGGTTTCCTATATTCAGTAATTATTGATATCAATATATGATGGAGCACGGTGTCCCATATTCAGTAATTATTGATATCAATATATGATGGAGTGTGGTGTCCTATATTCAGTAATTATTGATATTAATATATGATGGAGCACGGTTTCCTATATTCAGTAATTATTGATATCAATATATGATGGAGCGTGGTGTCCTATATTCAGTATTTATTGATATCAATAAAATGATGGAGCGCGGTTTCCTATATTCAGTAATTATTGATATCAATATATGATGGAGCACGGTGTCCCATATTCAGTAATTATTGATATCAATAAAATGATGGAGCGTGGTTTCCTATATTCAGTAATTATTGATATCAATATATGATGGAGTGTGGTGTCCTATATTCAGTAATTATTGATATCAATAAAATGATGGAGCGCGGTTTCCTATATTCAGTAATTATTGATATCAATATATGATGGAGCGCTGTTTCCTATATTCAATAATTATTGATATAAATATATGATGGAGCGCGGTTTCCTATATTCAGTAATTATTGATATCAATATATGATGGAGCGTGGTGTCCTATATTCAGTAATTATCGATATCAATAAAATGATGGAGCGCGGTTTCCTATATTCAATATTTATTTATATCAATATATGATGGAGCGTGGTTTCCTATATTCAGTATATGATGGAGCACGGTTTCCTATATTCAGTATTTATTGATACCAATAATTCGCCATTCCAACATTCCCCTGTACATGTACTTACGGCCATCTGTCGGCGATACTGGTTTACCACTCGACACAGAAGCTGACAAAAGAAAGCCGCCGACGGTGTATAGCGTTATAGGTATAACTTTCGCCATTGTCCCGTCAGTAGCTGTAAATTATATATTACGGTACATGTAAAATATATGATCATTAGGTTCAATTATATTTTCATCCGGGTGCGCACTGTAGCCCAATGTATTTTTAGTATACGTACGTCATACTTCGTGATATTGTAACTGCTGAAGAGAAAATTCAGTCAGCTGAAGCTGACTCATGCACTGCGGGGACATGGATTTTTTTTAATTAATTCGTTCCCACGAAATAACAATTCGTTCCCTCAATTTAACAATTCGTTCCCTCGAATTAACAATTCGTTCCCACGACATAACAATTCGTTCCCACGAAATGATAATTCGTTCCCTCAATTTAATAATTCGTTCGGTTCCCTCAATTTAATAATTCATTCCCTCGAATTAACAATTCGTTCCCACGAGATAAACAAATCGTTCCCACGAATTAACAATTCGTTCCCGTGGGAATGAATTGTTATTTCGAGGGAACGAATTGTTAAATGGAGGGAACTAATTGTTAATTCGTTGGAACAATTATTTAATTCGTGGGAACGAATTGTTGAATTGAGGGAACGAATTGTTATTTCGTGGGAACGAATTAATGAAAACAATAATTCTAGGTCCCATGCGGGGCTCCGTAGAAGCACGTACGTACAATGGAAATTGTATAAAGAAAAGTACCAAATATAATTGGCATGCGTCACTTACCATGGGCACTTACTAGTTTTAACTGAGCATAGCTAGGGGTCAGGGGGCATGCCCCAACGGAAAAAAAATATAATTGAAAACGAATGACCGTTATTACCAGAACATTCGCTAGTTATAAGATGATCTTCGTCCAAATCTAAAAATAGATAAATCGCGATACCTAAAAATGGTAGCGTACAACGGATGCTGACTGATGCGGTGTAGGCAAATAGCGACACCTGACGGCCATTACTTTACATGTATATCTGGATCTAGACGTTGATAATTTTGTGACGCCAACAAAGGGTTGTCTCCCGTGGACTTGGCTTCCAAGCTATACAGTGAAACCTCGCTAAACCGGACACCCTGGGAGGTCCCCAGGGTGTCCGGTTTAGCAGGTATCACTGTAAATCAGGCATTCCCAGCCATAGTTGTGTGCTATGCGATCACGAACATGCATTATTACCTGAGATAAATGGCCCAGAAATCCATCAAAATTATGATCACAAATGTTTATTGTGTCCGGTTTTGAGAGGTTCCACTGTATATAAGCCTCACTGTCGTATGGCGTCGTTGTAGGTTCGATCCGACATTGACATATAATATCCCTGTTTATTGTAGTTTTATTTTCACACAAAAACATGTACTAACAATACATATGCATGTGCATAACTACATTCCATTCCATATTTCTAAAATGTATTGCGCATGTAATTATCTGTTTGCATATGTATGTTTGAAATTTTGTATAAGGAAACAAAAAAAAGCTATCCGTTAATAATAGAGAGAACAAACAAATAGAGGAAGCAAAAAGAAAAAGAGAGTTAATATATAAGTACGAGCAGCATGATCATATGTTTGCATTCTTTTTTGTTGGATTAAACATTTTAATGTAAAGAATGCTAGAAGAAAATACTATCAATATCGGTGAGTCAGTCAGTCGCGTGTAATATCCGTAACACATACATACGTAATGGACAAGTCAGACACACACATTGCGGATAGGGCGGATAGTTGCGGATAAAATCCGCAGTCTTCCGCAGAATTTGTGGGCGTGGCCTATTTTCTTCATGAATTTACGGAAACAGTTACCTATAGATGCGGATAGATACGGATGTTTGAGGATAAATGCGGATGTCAGCGGATGTCAGCGGTTAGATACGTTCCCTTTGAATTGAGACGATGCGGATAAATACGGATAGATACGGACTACATGTACTTACCTTCCATTACCTTCTGCTACCTTTAGATGCGGATATGCGGATAGATACCTTCAGATACGGACTGTTGAGCATGCATATTTCACTCAGTAATTTGTGTGTGTTCTGATATGGATTAATATATATGTTATATATCTTTCTCACTTTGATATTTCTAAATAAATAAAGGTCAAAGAAAGGTCAAAGAAATAAAGGTCTAAAAAATATATATTTATTTCTTACACCTATATTGCTTTGACCTTTATTGGACATTTATTTATTTCACCTTCATTTATAGGTGGGATCTAGATTAAAACATTAAAGGTCCAATATATATTAATTGATTTATTTGACCATTAATTTATTTACCTTTATTTCACAAACCTTTATTTAATTGTCCTTAAATAACTAAATAAATAAAGGTCAAATAAGTTTATGAAATGGTGACCCAACTTTTGCAATTAACAAGTTTATGAAATGGTCACCCCACTGTTACAATTAACAAGCATTGTACCGAACCATCACTGCACCATACGCCACAGCCATGGCACCGACCCGGCCTTTCCGTTGTAGTAGTGCTTTAGATACAGTCTCTGTCTCTTCGCCGCCCTGCTGGTGTTGTTGCCCTACAGGCGCCTCTCCAAATCATCCAGAACAGCATCATCTCTCCACGAGCCGGGGATGAGGTTGTGCTGCTCGTTCTCACGGTCGCCAAATGCACCATCATCTGCGCAGGCCGTCCTCGGCATATTGTGGAGTGTCACACACGCCAGCACCATGGTCTCCACGTTATGTGGCTCCTGTCGGAGGGCTGTGAGCAGGCAGCCCCAGCGGTTGGCCAGTATGCCAAAGGCATTCTCGACACATCGTCTGGCACGAGAAAGGCGATAGTTGAAGACACGCTCGTTCTCTTCAAGAGGCGTAGCAGCGAAGGGTTTCATCATCTAATCGTTTAGGGTAAATGCGTTGTCCCCGATGATGAAATACGGCATCTGACGGTCGTCGGCAGGCAGAGGTTCAGGTTCGGGGATGCCGATGATGTTGGAGATGACCGCATCTCGCAGAGCCGACTCGTTCCACAGCTGGGCATCAGATGCTGACCCTGGGGCACCGACCCCTTGTAGTTGTAGAACTGGGACCCTCCGTGGGCAGGACACCGGATGCGTATGTGCTTGCCATCCAAGGCACCTAGCACATGGTGAAAGTTCCACCGGCTGGAGTAGCCTGCAGCGACCTCCTTCCACCTCTCAGCTGTCGTCGGGTTGGTGACCACCTCTTCGCCGTACTCGTCCCAAATGGCCTGACAGACGTCCCGGACTATAAGGGAGATGGTGTTGTGCGGTTCAGTTACGGATCATTACGGTTTACTCGTCCGCGCCTGAATTTTGAAACTTTTCAAAATGTGGACGCGGCTCCTGAGGACCCTGCGGATGCGATACGGACAGTTACGGACTCTGCGGATGCGATACGGACCATTACGGATAGAAGGGATAGATACGGTCGAGCCATCCGTAGCATCCGCAGAATCCGTATGTGTGTGTCTGAATAGGGCATTACACGTACTCGTGTGGCATATAGATATAATGCGACTTATTTGTTATGCGACTCGCTGAAGTATGTAATGTATTCCGGTGTATGACATAGTGGGCTCTCGCGTGTGACGGCGTGTTACTTAACCTGAATTAAATTGTGTCGTCTGCTGGAAATGTTTTATTTTCAATACAGTCAAACTTGCATTAAGCGACCACCTAAGGGAGACACCAAAAATGGTCGCTTAGAACAATGGTCTCTTAACACAAAAACGAAAAATAAATGGAAATCCGGGTACTGGTATGTCCGGTTATATGGTCAGGAAATCGCGAATATTGAAAATTAACATAGAAATAAATACATTATAATACTACCGGTAATGTTTACTGTGAACTTTTCTGAATTATTCAGGCGTTATTTCATCAAAATAGATGAAAGAATTTGAATGTTATTGCGAAATAAAATCGCCCAGCTGAAATCTCAAATACTAAGCATGAGTTAATTCCCTTTAGTGATTTTCTTGTCTCTTATTGTACCACCTCTCCACAGGTGCACCGAGGTTGTAATCCTCGTAGTTTATCGTTATTATAGTAATGTATGCGTACTGGTGAAAATTAGAATAGAAAACAGTTTCAACAGGAAACACGGTTATGTACAGCTGTATACAGCACAGGTCACTTTCACAAGCTACGTGCACTCATCTGTCTGCAAAAGTTTTCAGACAGATTTGTGACGGGGCCAGTCAAATATCTGGCACTCCTTTGAACAGTATCTGAAGGCACTACACTTCGAACACTTTTTCAGTTCAGCTGTCGATCGCGACTCTTTTGAGCAGTGTGCACAAACATTATTACAGATTTCTGCTTCAAATTCGCTTTCGTCATCACTGTCTACATGTGCAGTGGATTTCATACACTCTTATAGAGCAGGTCCAGTACAGTCTGCGGATGGTTGGTTCGTGGCTTGTGTTGTCTCAGTAGAATCCAAAGAATTAACATCAGTCATATGATTTAATATGCTGGATTTACTTTGGTCTTTGTCAGCGGACGTGGGAGTAGCAATGTTCCGAGCCTGGCGGCTGGCTGCCTTCCGTTCACGGTAAGAACGCTATCTAGCTTTGTCCCTGGAAATTGACGATGGGGATTTATTCTTCAGTGGCTTATTCACGGGTGTGATTTGGCAGGTCCCTGGGGATCCTTTTCCAAATCACGTCCACTGAATACGCGGTTTCCAGCCTGTTTCTTGGCTTTGCGTTGGTACGCACGCACTGACTGAGATTTAATCAGCAAAGATAAGCCATCCTGATTCCTGGTAATTTTCTTGCTCCAGAATGCATAAGACACTTAAAATCGTATCCGGTATAATCCTTGGTACATTTTCCATGATCATATCCGAGGAAATACAATTTTATTTACGGCGGAGTTTTAGGAAAATCAGCCATTTTGCGCGCCAAAACAAAAAGCGAGTTCGAGCGTAAACTATGGTTTCCAAAGTTGAACTATAGTTCAATTAAACAACCGCAAACGCAGACTGGTTCGACCAGAGTGACATCATACATATCTACTATTGTTCGACTAGCCAAAAGACGCCTGTTCCTCCAGTTTCAAGATGGCCGTGAATAGGTAAAAAGTTATAGAGAGCGGGAAATTTACATGGAAATTCTCTACTAGACATGCGCAATGCATCTACTATAGTTCAACTATAGTAAACAAAACTCGCTGTAAGGAAACCAGCGAATGAAAACGAGGTTTCAGGTCAATAATAATAAACAATGCAACATTCACACGTTGTCAGTGACAGGGGATTTGTTTCCTTTGTTTGTCACATGCTTGAGGCTAATTTCACCTGCAGAAAGTGACATCCTGTCAATTAAAGGTCGTTTAATACAACCGACCATATACAATAAAATAAAGCTACATGCCCACTCAGTAGGCACGAACTGTTCTTTAAGAGAATTAAATAAGTGTATAATTGTGTCACTATTCCACCAGTTCTAACTATTACGAGTGCCCACTATACAGATATAACCGAGTAGTATATAGGGAGTCAGTTCGTTACCGCGAAGTGTGGGGGAAGAATTGAAAGCAAGTGGGTAGCCCCATAGGTACCAAAAATAGTAAAATTTCCTGTTAATTTAAAGCGAAATAAATACAACCCACAGTAAAACAAAAGGTCATACTATAGTATAAAATCTGTCCCCGATTTGCAGCGGTTTCGGCTACCCTATTTCAGCTACCTAGTTAAAATACGTTCCCGATTTGCAAGGGTTTCGGCTACCTGTTTCAGCTACCCAACGAAATAGTAAGTCGATATACGCGGGAGGTCTCCCATATAGGAATGGCCGCTCTGTAGAATTTTTCTAGTCCATATCGAAAACAGAGCGAGAATAGGGGGCAGGGAGAGGGCTTTGGGTAGCGTACGAACTGTGTATCGGTAACGTATTTTATACTGTGGGAATTTTTAAAAAATAGAATACACCCTATTGAACACGAGAAAACTAGCAGAAAGCCCCCTAGCCCCGACAAAATATGTGTCTTCTATACTGTAGTATGAGGTGTTTTAATAAAATAAAATAAAAAAAATGAAAAACACCCTATTGAACATAAACCATACAGGTATTTATATAAAACAATAAATTTCCACGATTAGAAAAATGACAGATATACGTAAAAAAGTTAACTCGCACAAGGATTAGCGATAAAAGGGGTGTAAATCCATCTAAAAGTTCTTCCCCTAGGATTCGGGAATTAAGGTCAGAATTAATAAGAATGGATACACCTTTTTCAAACAGGTTAAGGGAAAGGGGGTTAACTACACTAATACATAAGGAAACAAATGATGAATTTATGAAAAGAATGGCTCGTGCAATGTCTCGGGGGGTATTTAAGGGGGTGGACAAAAATAATATAGAAAAGATAGCACAGAATATAGCCGATGAGGCTTCCCTCAGTCTTAGAAGCAGGAATATTGGCAAACCTCAAAAACGAGTGCAGAAAGCGCGTTTATTACAACAGTTAATAGAGGAAGGTAGCGAAATATTAGAAGATTATAAACAAAAAGAAAAATAAATAGTAAAAGGGCGTAGGATAACTACAATAACCCTGAAAAGAAAACTTCAAATAAATAACAGCAAAAGGATAATACGTGAGTTAGAGCCTTTGTTAACCGACAGTTTTTACCTAAGATTCTCTTTTTCTTACAAATTAATTCACCAAGAGGAGAGAGACGCAAGAGGAAAGCCGACAACGTTGGTATTTTATAAAAATTTATCCGGAAGTCCGTGGCTTAGGGGTTACGATGAGGTTGAAGAGTGGATTAATAAACAAGAAGAGCATAGATTAAACATAGATAAAATAGATAGGCCAAGTACAAAATGGAGGTTTGTAAGATGGATGGGTGTTAGTGTTAAAATAGTATATGGAACAGCTTCAAAGTGGTATGAAATCCCCAAAGGTGATGCTGGAATGCAATCCGAAAAAGTGGCAGGAGGTCGAATGCCAGAGTGGTTACGTTATAAGAAAGGGATGAAGCCCCTGGATAGTTTCAATGATGATCTTTGTTTATTTAGATGTTTGGCCCTCCACACTTCGAAGCTTAGCGCCGATAGGTGTTTAATATTGACCAAAGAGCTCCAGCAGCAATATTTACAGTTTTGTAAAACCCAAAAATTAAAGAAACCCGAAGGCCCCATACTATTTGGAGATATCAAGAAAATAGAAGAGTGTTTTAAAATAGGTATTGATGCATACGAACCTACAGAAGAGGGAACATGGTATTTAAGAAAAGTAGCAGCTCATTACGACAAGATTGGTAATACAAAGATGAAAATAGGCATCTATAACGATCACGCCTTCCTTATTACAGATATGAATAAAGCCGCTGAAAACAATTATTGTTGCTTCGACTGCAAACAACGCTTTACAAAGTCCAGTAATTTAACCAGGCACGCATTAACCTGCATGAAGGGATTAACAAAAGTATCGTGTAAAGGAGAAAAAATAGATCGCCCACTATCAGAATTTGAAAAAGCTTTCCACCCAAAACCCGGCTGTAGTAAGAAATCTATTAGTTGGATAAAATCTATACCAGGTCCTCACATTCACACTGCAGTATGCGGTCATGGCGGAGAAAGAATAATTGCGGGAGCCCCAGTGGATGGGTATTGCCCTATGACTGATACAGTTTATCAATTTCACGGCTGTTATTGGCACGGGTGTCCCAAACATTGTAAAGATTATAAAAATAAGCTTAGAAGATCCAACGAGAGAGACGAAGCAATTGAGGGTAAGTGCAAATTAGTAACTATTTTTGAATGCGAGTATGATGAAATTTGTAAACCTGAGGATGTAAAGGAACTCGAAAAGCCTCCTACAGTGATTTACCCATATCATATTGTATACGATTTTGAAGCATATTTAGACGGAAGTAAAGAAAAGCGTAACCCAACTAAAGATCTAGAGTTTATAAACGAACATGTCCCAATAAGTGTTAGTATAGGGGATACTCTATCCAACAATATAACTCACATATGTGATACTTCTCCAAAAAATTGTAACCCTTTATTGATGGAGATGTAAAGAGGAGGGGAGACAATATCCAAGAGGCCGTGGGGAGCAACAATACATATGGGTACCTTGCAGACATGGAGTATCTTTAGACTTCTCAGCAGTGAGAAATTACCCGTTGGATTTCACAAGTCCCAGTAATTGGGTTCAATTCCAGTAATTAAGATCTTAATTTAATAAAGAAGCATTTAGTTGATATTTTAACGGATAAAACCTCTAAGGTACTAGTAGGAAAGAAAGCCAATACAACCATTTTTCTATTTACACCAGAATTTAGGTTTTTAGATGTAAAATTATATCTTGCTCCTGGTATCGATTATGATAGATGGGTTAAGGCTTATGGATGCGAAGGTGAAAAATCCTTCTTCCCATATGAATGGTTTGATTCTCCCGATAAACTAGCGTATGAGGGTTTACCACCACTTAAAAATTGGACAAATAAATAAATTAACTCCAAATAAAGCGATAACCAAAAAACAGTTGGAAGAGTGCAACAACATTTATAACAGATTAAATATGAAGTCTTTCAAAGACTGGTTAAAATACTATAACAACTTGGATGTTGGCCCCTTTTTAGAAGCTATCGGAAAAATGACAAAATTTTATCAAACAAAAGGTATATATATGTTTAAAGATGCAGTTACCCTACCAGGAGTTGCTTTACAATATATTCTCAGAGGAACGATAAAAAACCATATAAAACCTTACCAAACCAAAGAGAGTAAGATAGCAGACGCGATATGTCCGCCACTGTATGCCCCTGGTGAGGAAATATATGAAATGTTAAAAGGAGCATTATGTCCGTCAATTGTGTTTACAAGATATGTAGAAGCAGGTGTTACGAGAATTAGATCAGCCCCAGATGGAAATGGAAAACTTTGTGAAGCCGTACTTGGTTTTGATGCAAACGCCCTATATTTATCAACATTAAACAAACATATGTCATATGGCGAAGGGAAACTACACGAGGAAAGCAGCCCTCACGACCCTATTAAAATAAATAAGTTTTCCAAGGCGGTTTTAAAGGGTAAGTGGTTTGGCTTTGCTGAAGTAGATATAGAGGTTCCCAGTAGTTTAAAAGAGAAGTTTTCGGAAATGTCCCCAATATTTATAAATAGGATTGTAGAGGAGGAGGAAGTTCCAGAGAAGATGCTACAGTATTTACAAGAAACTAACCGTGCAAGGGGAGATGGTAGAAAACTAGTAGGTGCAATGTCTGCTCAAAAAGTATTACTATTTGCCCCATTATTAAAATGGTATTTGAAGCATGCTTTAGAAATTACAGGGATTTACAGAGTAATAAATTATACAGCAGGTAAGCCCTTTGAATGGTTTGTTAAAGAAGTTACTTCAGCCAGGAGAGCAGGTGATGTTGACCGTTCCAAGTCCCCAATTGCAGATATAATGAAACTATTAGGTAACTCATGTTGTGGGAAAATGATAGAATCCCCTGAAAAACACCTCAACACAACGTATACAAAAGATGAAAAATGTGTGGACAAAGCTTTAAGATCAGCGTATTTCGATGATTTAGAGGAAATAGGAGATTCTTACGAAATATCCTCAAGAAAAGTAAATGCCAATATGAATCGTCCATTTCACTGTGGGATTGCTGTATACCAATATGCAAAACTAAGAATGTTAGAATTTTATTATGATTTTATGGACAAATACGTAGATATAGCAGATTCTGAACTAATACAGATGGATACTGATAGTTTGTATATGGGGGTTAGTATGAAGGGTGGAGAGTTGGATTGAATGATAAAACCAGAAATGGTGGAGGATTTTAAAAAACATAAAAAAGAGTGGCTAGCGTGGGATAAATGGAGTAATAGAGAACCAGGGCTATTCAAAACAGAGTTCCAAGGAGATCGTGCAATAGCTCTATCCAGTAAATGCTATTTAGTTGAAAAATTTAAAAATAATGAACTAAAACATTCAGCAAAGGGGTTATCTGCCAGGCAAAATCCTCTTACATGGAGAAGATATAAAGATGCCCTCGACCCTAATTTAGGTACAGATAGGGGCACAAATAGAGGCTTCCGAATGAGAAACGGCGTTATGAAAACCTATACACAAAATAAATTAGGACTTTCAGCTTACTACGATAAGAGAAGGGTTTTAGAAGATGGAATACATACAGAACCCCTTTAGAAATTTTTAGCTAAAATGAACACATTCTACTTACACAAACGGGGTCTTCCAACAGGTCGTTTATCACGGGTTTCCGGGGTTTTTGGCCAATTATCTCTAGAAAGTCCCATGATAAATTTATCATATTTCCACAGATCTGTAAGGCGTTTGGGACCAATATGGTGCTTCTTTCTAACTTCATAGGCAGGAATAACCCCACGGGACTGCAAAATATCTATCAGTGCCTCCTGTGTAATAACCGATTTAGGCATATTTTATATATATATATTACATATAAAAGTCTAACATTAACCACAATTGAAAATAAATAATTATAATATTAAATATATTTATGGAAACCGTGAAAGCAAAACCTGTTGAGATTTGTTATGGAGGAATTTTAGATTCCCAAGAAGGAATTATAGAGCGGTTGAAAAAGCTACACAAGGAAGAGAGGGAGCTAGAAACAGCCACAAAAGTAAAACCTGTTGAGATTTGCCACGATTCAATGCTGGAAACCCTTACAGAAAGTATTATAAAACAGTTTAAAAAAGCTCTACATGGATTAATTAATCCATCTGTCATTAATGCAGTTTATTAGGGTCACGCCAATTACAGGGGGTCTTTCTATTATGATAATTCGAACACATAGTTGAAAGACATAGTTGAAGAATCTTCTTCGTTAACTTGTTCTAAATTTGGTTTTAACGATTGTGCAAACCCCATATTTGAGGTTATCATCAATAGTTTCCCCCAATCAACCGATCGTTTACACCTCCTTAGAAAAAGGTAAATTCAATCCAGAGGTGGTTTTATCTTTCCACAGCTTTTTAATCCTCGCACTTCCAATCCCATACTTTTTCTTAATAGCGTTCGCAGGCACGCGCCGAAACAATTTCTTCAATATTTTTATTCGATAAGTAGGACTTTGTCATTTTTAATTGTTATGAGGGCAGAAGCTTTGTTCGAAATGCTCAAAATGCCCGTCTTTCCCAAGGTACTCGTACGCCTGGGCGTGGTGCTGGTACGCCTGGGCGTGGTGCTGGTATGCCTAGTCGTGGTGCTCGTACGCCTGGGCGTGGTGCTGGTATGCCTAGTCGTGGTGCTGGTATGCCTAGTCGTGGTGCACGCATGTCCAGTCTGTCTAGGTGTGCCCAATATTTCCGTGTTGAACATTGGGCAAAATATATTTGTATGTGCCTACAAAAAAGATGCCGCAAAAACGAAATTTATCCGAGCAGGATATAGAAGATATTCGCAATCTTCGAGGTGTCGAGTCTGCGGACGACACGAAGAAAAAATATGGGATCGGTACCACTCGTCTTCGAAGAATATGGGACGCCGTCGATGCGGAACGTAGTACAAAACCCGAAGAACAAGAAACCCCAGAACAACAAGAAACCCCACCCCCGTAGTACACAGGGTGACCGCGCCTGGTTTTGCGGGCCCCACCGAGTTCCCCACGGATCTACTAGTAGATGCACGAAACGCCAGCTCGTTCGAAGAATCGACGCACCTGTCCGACATGGAGAAACGTCTGGAGAACCGGTTGGACACGCTGGAACGCAGGCTGTTGGACGCGATTTCCGGCGATGCCGATTCCGAGTGTCCGAAGAAAGACGAGCGGGAGGTGTACGACATCTGGAGAACCGTAGAGAATGCCAAGTGGTGGCTGGGGGTATTTGTGGTGGTGTATGCGGTTTGCAAACCACTGTTCCCATTCGTGTCTCTAGAGGCCCATAGCCTCTGGAAGAAGAAAACAGACCCCGACGCCCAGTTCGTGCACTCCGCAAAACAGTCCGGTACGCCGAATGGGAAAAACGAAACTAGCGACTCCGTACACCAGCACTCTGGTAGTCGCGACCCGTTCTACATGCAGTAGCCATTTTGGAAAAAAATATCCGAACCCTCCCCTATTGGGAACTTCGATTGGTAGCTAGAACTGCCACCGGACATACCACAAACCATCTGGATTTCTTCTTGTTGGGTGTAGTGCGAGGCTCCCCCCATTCTACACCGAAGCGGATTCTGTAGTTCGCACAGTGGCCTCCCGATGTTGTCCACTTCTCGATTTCCAAAAAACTGCAAAAGTAGCCGAAACCTTGGTAGCCTCGACCAAATCTCCGCTTTCTATATGGGAGACCTCCCGCGTATATCGACTTACTATTTCGTTGGGTAGCTGAAATAGGGTAGTCGAAACCGCTGCAAATCGACTTACTATTTCGTTGGGTAGCTGAAATAGGGTAGCCGAAACCGCTGCAAATCGACTTACTATTTCGTTGGGTAGCTGAAATAGGGTAGCCGAAACCGCTGCAAATCGGGGACACATTTTAATACTATAGTATGACCTTTTGTTTTACTGTGGGTTGTATTTATTTCGCTTTAAATTAACAGGAAATTTTACTATTTTTGGGACCTATGGGCCTACCCACTGCTTTCAATTTTTCCCCCACACTTCGCGGTAACGAACTGACTCCCTATATACTACTAACCGTTTAGTAATATTTATGTTACTGATAGTGACGTGCGGTGGTATCAGGCTATTTTCATAGGCAAATGAGGCATACTATTGTTTTCATTATTTATATTAATTAAATACGTCATCTAAACAAATAATGTTTTCGACAGATTATAAAATATGATCATTGCACATCAAACAATAAATACAGAGAATAAATAGTGATATCCGTTAGTATTTCAATGAAACACGGTTATCTCCCCTGATAGCAGTGTCAAAATTGTTGTCCGATATAAAATGTATAATAATGCCAATTAATACGGGGTAATGCTGTATGAATGTTTACTTTGCCAGAAAATGTCTCAGATGATGTCTCTGAAATAAATAACAGCTTGTGCCTACTGAGTGGGCTTGCACCTTTAAATTACCTAATTTAAGCATGCAATAGAAATATCCTCAAGTATTAGCTTTTCCAAAAAAGCGTGCCCTAACTAGCTGCCATATTTTTTGTACACAGCATGAGTAAGCTATTGCATACGGCTACATTTTAATGCTTATCGGACTGGGTTGCACTGCTAACCATACTGTCTGTTTCACGACACCTGCCCAAATGTAACGACTATATAAACAATGCAAAAACAATATGTTTCCGATACAATTAAAGTTTAGCAAAATGTTAGAAATAAACTTTTTACTTGGTGAGCTCCATTGGAGCTACCTATGTATAGCAGTCGTAGAGATGGAATGTCAACTATATCTACATTTAAAACTACCATTATGAGTGTCGAATTTTTAATGTTTCATTACTGAATTTTACTGAAATAGCACATGTAAACTAACGAATAAGACACACACAGTCTGAACTATTTAATTATATATTTACATTATAGCCAATGTCTCATCCTACTGTCCCATTAAACAATAGTTAACTGAAATGTCACCAGAGATGTAGCACCAGTTTTGTGGAAGGATACCTCGCGGCCATTATGGCGACTTGTGAGGCCATATAAAGTTATTTTTTGAATATCATCAGAATATTTGGGGGAAATAGGTCTCTGTAGGTCTCTGTGTGTGTCTTATTATTAGTATAATTGTATTAAAAGTTGTTACAAATAGTGTTAACAAACAATAATTAATTATTTATCTTCAAATATATTCAAATACATTTTTTTATCTGGCATTGCTTTTTAGGGGCGGGTGGGGATTATATGCAGTACACTAATTTTATATTGCCCAATGATCTACCGGACACACAGGATGAAGTAACGAACCAATGTATATACGTACATTAAATGTACATAAAAGCATACATAAGTGAGAAAACAATAAGCTAGCATTTTTTTTACTCCATCTTATAACACATCAAAGAGTATAAGAGGGAGTAACGATTTTTTAGCTTATTGTTTTTTCACTTATTGATGCTTTGTTGTATATCACTTCAATCTGTGGCAGGACGCACACCATACCTGACACATCGATGTTGTGAATTGAGGGAGGAACTGCTGATTAGATTGAGCCGCTGCTCTTTCGGTTCATTCTCTCCCAGGCACAGAGAGTAGGATAGTAATGTTGTTTCATTGTCGTCAGTGTAATGATGTGAGTGATTGTTCACTAATGTTTGTTGTTTTTCTTACACGGTGAAACCTTTGAATAGTACATTGAATCTGTTGATGGAGTGGGTGTCAGACATCACCATTGTGGGTGTCTTCATAACTGTTTAGTTAATATGTCAATATTATTTGAAAATAGAATGGATTGATGGTGACCATCAATTTTAATTGGTAGATTCTATAAGTTAGATAGGAAGATTTTCGGGTGTGCGACGGCATGTACACTTCCATGTGTTTTCAAATTGATTCACGTAGTACAACAACATGGCGCATCCTTGAGCTCGCGTGAACTGTCTGACATGTGACACACATATTTCCGATGTTGAGTGTCGTATCTGTCAAAATACAAACAAAGGCGAACTTTATTTGTATACTTGTTTCTGATAATTATCCAAATATATGTAAAGTGTGCGAAGCCACGTACACTGACTATATATTATTGTCTGTAAATATTCTGTTCTTATTTTGGGATTTTCCTTCTTCCCTACACACGAAATATGGGATTTGACCCTGTTAACCGACCTAACATAAATTTAGCTGATGATAAGCCATTAAACATCATTATATACATTAATAATACTTATTAGTTATCTTGTGGAGCTAACTTTGTTTCAGTACTTGCAATACTTTTAGTTATTTCTAGAAAGTTGGTCAAATATTGATTTTATGTCGAAATATGAGTTTTGTATGGTTATTTAACGTGGGGGAAAATAACAGGAAAAGCTGCATTAAGAGTCTGTGAAGATTTCTATTGGAATTTAACATTGAGAAATTGTTTGTTTGGCAATAACATCAATATTGGATAAATTTTCACGAAATAAAGTGAAGGCTTTATGTTAATTGTTTGTCTAAAATTTAATATTATCGGGACAAATATGGTTTATGCATTGTTTATATAGCCGTAAAAATTGGGACTGTTTCGTTAAACAGTAATTTTCATACTCTCATATTTCACGTTTCAACTTTATATACGTCAACAGTTTGTGAGACAGCTCCGTGTCAGCCGGCGACTGTCGTCGGTACTCAGTGCGAGTGTGTTAGTCATATTCACTATTCCTGCCAGTTCCCCCAAACAGTTCGGAACAGTTTTGAAAACAGTCGGAAATTGGCGTGATACTTATGATATATTTGACAAGAAAACTGTTCTGAAATGTTTGGGGAACTGGCTGAAAAGATCAGGAGGGACAAGCAGTCGATGATACTGCACACTTCTGCACGGTGCGAGCGCTTTATTTCAACACAATTTGAAGAATAATAAGAAAGGTATGATACACATAATACCGGAGTCGAGGTAGAATCTATGGAAGCGTCCTGGTGCCAATGTTAAGATATTTATTTCTCCTAATTAGGAGATACTAAGTCCTAATTAGGAGATAGTAACTCATAATTAGGAAATACAAAGAGTCATTATTAGAAGATACTAACTCCTAATTAGGAGATATTATCTCCCAATTAGGAGTTATTATCTCCTTATTAGGACTTATTATTTCCTAATTAGTATCTCCTACTTAGGATTTACTAGCTTTGTCAATGCTAAACATCTTTTTATCTCATAATTATGAGATACTAACTCCTAATTAGGAAATAGTAAGTCCTAGTTGCTGTGAGAACCATTGCACTAGATTCCCGATGACAATGAGGGATCATAGCTAGTTATCTCCCTTTGAATGTATTTATGGAAACCTGGTCCAAATTGTATATTTTATGGCGTAATTGCTTGTAATAAAATACATATCTGTGCAATCTGACCAGGGAATTTGACAGATGCATATTTTTACCTTTATAAATGTTATTGAAATCAGTGTAGACTCAGATTATGTGCAGTCTGATATAAGTCTACTCTGTTCGCAAAACTCAATTTTTTTGCTTTTCAGTAAGAAATAAACGCTGAAATACACCATAGGACCGGATATCCTTAACTAGATTTGCAAAGGGAAATAACTAGCTACGACCCATCATTCAATACGATGTAGTTAAAACTAATGTAGTCCAAGCCCAGGGCCGTAACCAGAGGTAATACACAGACGAGGCGAACCATGTCCCGGTATGGGAATCAGGGAGCTTTCTCCCCGTCACCACCCCGAATGGTACGTGAGGGGGGAATATAGTGTTACCGGCGTCCGTACGTCTCGTCCGTACGTCCGGCCCCGTACGTCCCGCACGGTTATAATTTCTGTTTCATTTCATGTAGCCTCTCATGTTTCACACATACGTTCCTCTGACGGTTCTCCACCATGCTGTCATAAATCCACGATCATTGGGCTCCCGCTAAAGCCAAGGTCACATACTTAGTGCATTCAAGACCTTAACGCTCGGATACATTTCTTGTAATTTCTTTTTCCTTGCACAGATCTGCTTGATACTTCACACAAACACATTGCTCTAATGGTCCTCTACCGCCATGTGGCACGATATGTTACACGTCATGCGTTCCTCTGATGGTCCTCCACCATGCTGTCATAAATCCACGATCCTCGGGCTCCTGGTAAAGCCAAGGTTACATAGTTAGTGCATTCAAAACCTTAACGCTCGGGTAAATTTCTTGTAATTTCTTTTTCCTTGCACATATCTGCTTGATACTTCACACAAACACATTGATCTAATGGTCCTCTACCGCCCTGTGGCAAATCCACAATCGTCACGATAGTTCACACATGCATTCCTCTGATGGTCCTCATTCATGCTGTGATAAATCCACGATCCTCGGGCCCCAGCAAAACCCAAGGTCAATGTCACATACTTAGTGAGTTCGAAACCTTAACGCTCACTTTATAAATTTTCCTAATTTTCACGCCACATTTGGTTTTTTACATTTTTAAAACTATCCGAAAATGCAATGTAAATATAAGTAATAAAAACACGGGCAGTTGCGTTGACTGTATTATGAACAACATTATGTCTGATTAAAGTTTGCGAGGAGTCCTTCGGACTCTACGCACTTTAAACAGACCAAATGGTGTTCATACTACAGTAAACGCAACATCCCATGCTTTTATTCATTAATTGAATGCAACTAGAGTCAAGTGATGAGCATACCAATATAAACACGTTGACGGCTAGATAATCTGGCATATGCATGTACATTTGTACATTGACCAATACCGAGGGCTTCCTGTCGCATAACCTGAAATACGAGTAATCCCCCTTTGTTCAATATTCCCTGAAACTTTGCCGAAAGACCATGTTTCTCTGACCTATGCTGGCCTATTTATACCATCTACTTAATAATATGATTCATTCATTCATTCGGTTTATATTTAAGGGTGGGAATTGGCTCGAACACCTTCCATACCCGGTAATAATATGATAGTTAACTCGTCCTAATATACCTCCTACGTTGTATTAACCCGATTATCGAATCAAGACGACTTGCTAATTGGTCAGGACGAGATAAATTGGACGTGATAAATAAGAGAATACTATGTATATTTTACATGCGAGGACTCCCTATCTTCAAGAGCAAACAGGAGCGCCGGAAGCATCATAATATTGGTCCGGCGTATCTAGTGGGTGCCCCCGCTACCCACACAAAGTGTATGTTGTTGCCACTCAGTTGAACCGTCTCGCCGAGACGGTTCAACTGAGTGGTAACAACATACACTTTTGATGAGAAATGCGAAAAAATGCTGAAAAAAATATGTACATTCCGTTATTCCGTTTGTTTATAATTGAATTCCAAATATGTCAAAAGTATTGATCCGGCAATCACCGGACCTGCCGGACCTGTTCCGACGCCCCTGGCAATGTAGTCCTTTATGAAATGTCAAAACAGACGATGGTGGAGACACCGGAAGGCACTGTATGTAGTTTTCCGAGGTGTATGCACATGTGTTTGACCAGATGGTCAGCATGTTGGTGTCATATGGGTATTTTAGTGGATTTTGGGTAGATTTTGGGAGGATTTCGTTGGTTTTGGGTAATTTACATAGTTTTGTGCAACTACTAATGCTCAATCATTACACACGAAATAAATCGTCAATTATCTACACATTCACCGTTCCGAACTTCCGGACCCCTTTCATACCGTCAAATACCCACAAAGGAACGATTACTGTACGTATACGTGTAACTAGCGGGAAGTGACGTAAATTGTAGGTTGGTAACAATGTACCCAAGCCATCAGGGCCCGGTTGTTCAAAACACCAGTTAGCTTAACGGACTGTTAAATCCTTAACGGGCTGTTAAATCCTTAACTGAATGGTTAAAATCTCTGTTAAAACAGAGATTTTAACCATTCAGTTAAGGATTTAACAGTCCGTTAAGCGAACGGATGTTTTGAACAACCGGGCCCTGATATGCCTAAATAACCCATAAAACACAGAAATATGAACGTTTTTCAATAACCTGTGGGTTTGTGTACCAAAATAGCTCCAGTACGTAGTGTAAACTATAATCCGACGTGGGCATACATTTTAGCTTAAAGTGTGCACCCCGTGGAAATAACAGGTTTCTACGAAACCCCGCAGGATGGATTTTTTTTTATTAATTCGTTCCCACGAAATAACAATTCGTTCCCTCAATCTAACAATTCGTTCCCTCAATTTAACAATTCGTTCCCTCGAATTAACATTTCGTTCCCACGATATAGCAATTCGTTCCCTCGAATTAAGAATTCGTTCCCACGAAATGACAATTGTTTCCCTCAGTTTAGCAATTCGTTCCCTCGAATTAACAATTCGTTCCCACGATATAACAATTCTTTCCTACGAATTAACAATTCGTTCTCGTGGGAACGAATTGTTATTTCGTGGGAACGAATTGTTAAATTGAGGGAACGAATTGTTAACTCGTGGGAACGAATTGTTAAATTGAGGTAACAAATTGTTATTTCGTGGGAACAAATTAATAAAAAAAATAATTCTACGTCCCCTGCGGGGTTCCGTAGGTTTCCGTGACATTTTACGTTATTTTACGTTATTTCATTTCCCGTGACATCGCTCAGCTTAAATCGCTGAGATATTTGGGGAAATATACGTCGAAGCGGGCCTATAGGTAATAGTTAAAGTTCATATATTAAATATTTAATAAATTAATTCCATAATTATGTGAACTTTAACGTTTCCAGCCCTCTCGCAAATCTCCGCCACTAAACGTGATTTCGTATCGCTACAGCGGTCATACCAATTATTCGGACGCTCATTTTATCGGACAAATGAAAATACCTGTTAATTAAACACATTTTGATCCGATTTTGCAATGAACACATCTAAGTCACTCAGGTGCTTGCTGTTTCTATGCCAAGGTAAACATTTTAGTAAAATTTGCTGAAAACATTTGTTAAAGGTACATGCCCACGCAGTAGGTTAGAATATATTGGTACGGATACTTTTGTATATTCTGTACGTATGACATTTTCTGGCAAAATAAACATGCATTCACCATTACCCCACGTATTGATTGGCATTATTATACATTTTATTTTAGACAAAAAAAATCACACTGATATCAGGGGCGATAACCGTGTTTCCTTAAAATGTTAACGGACATTACTATTTATTCTCTGTATTTATTTATGTGCAATGATCATACTTTATAATCTGTCGAAAATATCATTTTTTCAGGTGACGCATTTCATTAGTATACATAAGTAAAACATATAATGCCGCATTTGCATATCAAGAGCCGGAAACAAACCCGCGTTTCTATCAGTAAACTAATTATTACTTAATTACGAGGACCCAGTATATGTATATGTAAGTGGGTGCTCCTTAATTTTAAAACTGGTTCAATCGTTACACAATTATACACTATGTATTTCCTATACAGATCAGTTTGTGCCTAATCAATGGGACCACAACTTTAATCACGCGCACATACGCAACAGGACTCGGCTAACAGGATACAGAAGATATAGAGAATAGTAGGTTAGTGCCGTGAATGGGAAAAACTATCCGGCAAGGCTCAAGAATTTCTTTATTTCTCATCGGAAGTATATGTTGTGACCACTCATTTGAACCGTCTCGCCGAGACGGTTCAAATAAGTGGTCACAACATATATTTTGGTTCAGAAATAAGGAAAATAGATAGAGAATAGTAGGTTAGTGCCGTGAATGGGAAATCTTATCTGGCAAGGCTCAGGAAACGGGATGGGCGAGGCTCTGCCGAGCACATCCCGTTTCCGTGCCACGCCAGATATTTTTTCCCATTCACGGCACTTACCTACTATTCTATTTATCCCGTCAACACCTACAAATGGCTGTAAAATGCAAAAATATTATTGACTGGATATCAAAATTGTTTCACGGCACCGTGTTTCACGGCACATACGCACTGTGTTGACGGGATAAAATAAAATACAGATGAAATTATAGTGCATATTATATCAGTTTATCGGAGATTACGTCAGCTAGATCGCTGCGATCAATATATTCCTAAATATACACGCGCTATATCCGGGAATAAAATATCTCGGTTGAAAATATACATATACCTCACTGGCAGATGTTAGTCTCATTATATGCCAACTTCGACATTCGATATTTTCCCAATATGAAGGGGTCAGTGGAAAAAAGAAGCGAACTCCTTTTTTCAACTGACCCCTTCACAGGCACAGGTATTCGGCGTGTTTCGGCTTTCATCGGTATAACTCTGCATATATATAGAGTTATATCGATGAAAGCCAAAACACGCCGAATGCCTGTGTTCACAGGGTGTGGGATCACGTGGTTTGCGAAACCGATTTTCCCACATGACGTAATATGTGACGTCATTTTTTACAGTAGATTTTAACAAACGGACGGATTTTGATGACATTTAGCGTACAAACTACGATGGCATAACTATGTGTTTTATGGGTGCTCTGAAAGTTATGTACAACAACTTATAACTTTCACAAATAATCGAATACCGTATATTTCTTACAACCACGTGCTCTAGTTTTTATTTGCATTTAGGGTAACCGATTCTCAAAACGCAAAATTAGGAGAATGAGATTAAAGCCGCCTATACAATAAAGGTCAACGACTATCGCATTTGCTGTGGTATATTTCATAAAAAATATGTCATTCCATTAGGAAGATATTAACGGAAATCTACTGTAAACACATGACGTCACGCCGTTCGGAACCATGTGATCCCACACCCTGCTTTAACTATCTTTGAAGCAATATCCGGGAAATTAAATGATTCGGTTAGTAATAATCGTACTAGTCATATACTGAAATGATTTATAAATGCAACAAAGAGGTAGACATTTTATTGGACTCCCATGAATGATCATTATGTGACCACAGTGTACCACGTGACTTTGATGTACTGATTCCGGTTATTTGGATAGATAATTAATTGCTATTTATCCTCATAATAAAATGAACATTTACCGAATTAGGGTTAATAAATAACAGGTCTACATGGCTGTTGCGTTTTCAAAACATTTCAGTTTGTTTTTGTTTACCATAGTTTCTCGACCAATGAAATAACAACATTTCGTCTCATTTGATCGCATATTGCGACACTTAAGACAATATAATATTAAATTAAATGTTCAGCCGCTATATTTAAAACTGAGTTTACGCCTTGTCATCAGTTCACGAGAGGCACCGCTTATTACCGCCCACACACGCGCTCACTTCGTGTCACACCGCCAATCACATGCTAGTATACAGGGATTCTCCAGATTATCGGACACAAATGACATTTTCTTTACGATATATTTCTTAAAATAGCAGCTACGGGCATAACATTAGTACGGAAGCCCATTAGGGCCACTTTACTTTTTTTTATTTCCATTTATTCCAGATCTTTTCATGAATTTTCAAGATCTTTTCTTTAATTTTCAAGAATTTTCTTGAACTTTCGAGTTCTTTTCTTGAGTTTTCGATATCTTTTCTTGAATTTTCAAGATACTTTCTTGAATTGTCGAGATCTTTTCTTTAATTTTCAAGATCGTTTCTTGAATTTTCAAGATCTTTTTTTTGGAATATTCAAGATACTTTCTTGAATTTTCAAGATATTTTCTTGAATTTTCAAATTCTTTTCTTGAATTTTTGAGATCTTTTCTTGAATTTTCAAGATACTTTCAATAACTTGAAAATTCAAGAAAAGGTCTTGAATAAATGGAGAAAAAAAATGAAGTGGCCCTAATGGGCTTCCGTAAGACAAACATATACTCGTCTTTTAACTTGTATTCTCAACATGAAATCAGAATTGTATCGCCTGTAAACCTGTGCTAACAGCGTTGTGTAGTTCTGCAGAAAAAAGAACCACTCCGAATTTATAGAATTTATTGTATTTATAGAACAACTCTGAAATGACATAATGGGCGCACTCGATTGCAAAGTCCCCGCACGACTTTTTGCGTTGTAAACAACGTGTGGACAGAGTTAAAGGTACATGCCCACTCAGTAAGCACAAAATGTTCTTTATAGAAATTAAATAAGTGTATAATTGTGTCACTATTCCACCAGTTCTAAAAATTACAATTGCCCGGAAAAAAGATATAATCATTTAGTAATATTTATTTTACTGATAGTGACGCGCGTTGGTATCAGGCTATTTTCATATGCAAATGAGGCATGATATTTTGTACTTATTTATAATAATGAAATGTTTCACCTGAAACAATAATATTTTCGACAGATTATAAAGTATGATCATTGCACAGAGAATAAATATTAATGTCCGTTAGCATTTTAAGGAAACACGGTTATCGCCCCTGATATCAGTGTGAACATTTTCGTCTAAAATAAATTGTATAATAATGCCAATCAATACGTGGGGTAATGGTGAATGAATGTTTATTTTTCCAGAAAATGTCATACGTACAGAATATACAAAATTATCTGTATCACTATATTATAACCTACTGCGTGGGCATGTACCTTTAATAAGTGCATATACATACATAAATATACGCTAACAATAGCCGCGACGGTTCAGCTGGCACGACGAACAGTACATAAGGTCACGTGGGAGGACTTACTTGTATTCCTTCAATGGAACTGTCGGGGATTTCTACGGACAAAGGGAGAGCTAATAAATGCTATATAAACTAACATATTGTCACCCGATGTAATATGCCTTCAGGAAATGCCAAAACCATCAACTCTAACAGGGTACAACTTAACAGCGCACTCCACAAATCAATTCCATGGTAGTGGAGTAGGCATATATGCTAAAAATGGAGTTTCTTGTACAAAATTAAAAACGAATCATCTGAAGGAAACACAAAATAGTCTTTATTCTGCAATTAAAATATTAGGTAACACAGGTAATATAGACATACTAAATGTATACATCGGTCCCGGTGGCAGTACAAACGCTACTAAACTACACAATCTATATAACATAACCAAACAGATAAGTAATAAAGCTCTGATATTGGGTGACTTTAACGGACACAACCCACTTTGGGACGTGCATTATCTCGCCAAAACTAACAAAACTGGTGATGAAATAATAAACATTTTAGACAATACAGATTACTTATTATTAAATGACGGGGCCGTAACCTTCGATACGTCTAATATCCCACATAGTAGCTAAAGGTATAGGAACAACACCAGACATAACATTAGCTACACCAGATCTAGCTTCCTCGTCCTCCTGGTTCGTACACGATTTTACACTAGGAAGTGATCACTATCCAATAATTACTAAAGTTTTAACCCAATACAATAAGAGTACTCCCGCAACAATTCCTAAATGGAAGTTAGGTCAGGCTGACTGGGAGCTCTTCAATCACTTATGTTCAACTAAGTTACACGTAGAGAAAAAATAAACTGCAATACGTATCATAATTAATTTGTGAGCACTCTCTACGAAATCAGTAAGGAATGCATATCACAGAAAAGTGCCAAAGCACACAATCGCCCAACCAATCTCTGGTGGACTCCGGCCTGCTCAGATGCCATTAAAAACAGGGAGAACTGTCTGCGTAGATGGAAACAGGCATATAAATACCATAACACCCTGAAATAAAAAAGGCGGGACGAGTATCGGGAGGCCAAATCCCTCGCGTCCGCCACATTAAATGAGGCAAAACAAATCGGTTGGGAGAAATTTATTTCGGAACTTAATGACGAAAAAACTAGTAAATAAATTTAAGATCAATTCGATAGAATCAGAGGTAAACGTACACCACCACTACCACCAATTTTACATAAAAACAACATAGTTTACGATGAAAAACAAAAGGCAGAGGTGCTCACAGACCATTATAAAACTATTTCAAGCAACGACAACCTTACACCAGAATTTAGACAAGTTAAAGAACAAAGAGATCCACTTGTCCAATCTAAGATAGATACACAAACAATAATTCCTCAATTAAATGAAGGAACCTGCCTCAATAGACGTTTCATCATGTCAGAACTAAACGCTGCCCTTAAAAGTAAAAAGAATACAGCACCAGGAGCAGATAAAATACACTATACAATTTTAAAGCATCTCCCTATTGAATCTATGGAACAATTGCTCCTGGCTATAAATAAATCCTGGGGAAACAGTACCCTACTTGACTCCTGGAAAGAAGCTACCATCATCCCTATATTAAAACCTAAAAAGGATACAACGCATCCATCATCATATAGACAAATATCGTTAACACCAACAATTTGCAAAGTAATGGAAACGATGGTAGCGAATAGGTTAAAACACCATGTAGAATCAAACCAAAAAATAAGCCCAACTCAATCAGGATTTAGAAACCAAAGATCTACCTTAGATCAACTAGCACGACTGGAAACCGTAATTAAAACAACTATGATGGAAAGCATTTGACCTAATGTGGACAACAAAGGGAACAATAGAGCAACTCACAAAGAAGGGTATACATAACAGAATATTGTTATGCCTTGACAACTTTCTTACGGGCAGGACAATTAGAGTCAGAATAGGAACAGAGCACTCCGAATTCCAAAACATAGATAATGGTTGCCCCCAGGGCAGCGTTGTTAGTCCAATATTATTCAACATCATGATTGACACACTGCATACTGAACTTAACAATGCTAATAAGAATACACGTAAAAAGAAGAATTTGCTGATGACAGCGCGATCTGGAATGCACATGCGAATCTTGATGTAGCCCTTGGAGTTGTACAGACATCACTAGATAAAATTACAATATGGCAAAATAAATGGGGGTTTAAAATATCCCCACTTAAAACTGAGGCAGTCATATTTCATAACGGAGAAACATTGTGCTATAAAGATGCGGAGCAGCGGTATACCTATAAAAGAGAACAGCAATATAGAATAAACAAGAAATGCGTCTGTCGAACGCGGATGCCACCTGCAGCATATTTGAGAAACTGTGACAAAGTGATTAACCGAAAAGTGTGACGGACGGACGGACAGTCGGACGGACGGACAGACGGATGGACGGACAGACGGACCGTCCAAACACTATATGCCATGCCACCCGTATCTTCGAAACCCGGTGGCATAAAAATCTAGTGGTGAACAACCAATCAATCCCTTAAAAGAAATGTGAAAAATGTCTAGGTATGATATTAGACGACAGATTAACATGGGGTCCTCATGTAACAGACCTAGTCCAACGGTGTAGGAATGACCTTAATCTAATGAAACTTATAGCAGGTACATCATATGGAGCAGACAACAAACCGTCTCTCCTACGATTCTATAAAGCATTAATACTATCTAAAATGGACTACGGCTGTATGTTATACAAAGACGCAGCGGCCAGTCATCTAAATAAACTAGAAATAATTCAAAGAGCAGCATTAAAAGTAGCAACGGGTGCCTATCAATCAACTAGAGCCGCAGCAATAGAAGTAGATACTGTTGTACAACCACTGGGCATGCGACGTGAATGCAATTTACTAAAATACTGGGCCCGCACCCAACCCCATGGTGCTAACCTACCACTTAACGAACTAATAAAACCCAATCTTACATATAAATACAACATGTTAAGAATTAAAAGAGGTCCTAGTAAACCGAATAAAAAATCTAACGAAAAGCATAGCCATCAACCAAATGCTAACAAGTATCAATCTAACAATAATACAATAAAAACATGTTATGCAATGAACGCAATAAGCCTAAAAGAAGAATATGGACTAAATGACTGCAAAATACAACCATTCTTCACACACATACCTTACTTTTGTTTTTCTTTTTTTTTTTCAGTTTTAAGTTTTTTATTTCCATACATAGTCATATACACACAATAAATGAGTTACAAGCAGTTTAACAACATGAATTTATAGGTTACACTCCTTGTTTGCAATCAACTATGAGTACATGTATTGTAAATAATTATAGATTATAACGTATTGTTCATACATGGTTAGGTTGGATTTATTTAAGAATGTTATTTAGATGAGAGAATAGAGTTGAAAATGAGATATGGTGAAATAGGTTTAGTGAATAATAATTGAGCAACACACCACGATACAATACTATTACGGTATATGCTGTTATACCTAACTATAATATTTGTATGTATACTCAGAAGGTTCGTGTATCTCTAAATGAGTGTTAGTCTAATTGGATAACATTCCATTTTCGTTCATGAACTATGAGCTTATTTCTATTCATTGCAATTTATTTTTCGATATTTTGTGTTGCCTTTAGGTAAGACATAAACTCTGGAAATTTAGGTTCCGTGTTTCGTAATTTACATGTATATATAAAGTATTTTCCTAGTATGATACAAAAGTTGAAAAAACTTGTTGTCTTGCTCATATTGCCCGAGGCAAACAGTGTGCCAATCAAAATTACATACAATATTATTATTGTTTAAAAAGGTATTCAGCTGTGACCAAAAATGTTGGCTTATAGTGCATTCCCAAAAAAGGTGCTTATTTGTTTCTGGAGCCATGGCGCAAAAATCGCACAAATTGGAGCTTACAATGTTACACTTAAGTAAATAATCGTTTGTAGCAACAATTCTCATCAAAAATTTGTACTGAAAATTCCTAAGTTTAGAACTTATAGTGTTTGTAAAATGATTTGTGTAGACTATCTTCCAATTTATATTTTTATCCGCGAATTCGTCATCCCATTTTGTCTTGGCTTTATGCATAACCGGTTTCTGTTGATTAAGAAACATGTTATATAGCTTCTTATTACATTTGGTCGTGGTTTTTATTTGTTCTATTAATTAGTATCTTTGTATTAATCGTGTTTATTCTTTCATTTTTAATTTGTGTTCTCCAGTCTTGAGGAATGCACGAAATCAGTTTGAAGAATTTTAGGTAATCGTTATTACTAACATCAAATAGTTCTTTTATTTTTGTAAAATTGAAGAATGATGTAGTTCTATAATCGTATAGTTGTTCTATATATTTAATCCCCTTATTAGCCCATTCCTTGTAGTAAAACATTCTTCCATTACCTTTTATTTTCGAATTGTTCCATAAAATTTGCTTTGATATTGTTTCTGGATTATCGCAGAAGTTTAGCTTGCACCATGATTTAAGAACATCTGTCAAAAATTTATTTTTTATCAAATGTTTTACGTCTGTTTGGTTTACATTTCCTTCAAATATATGTACACCACCAAAAGGCTTCAAATAATTTTAAATATAGTACTTTCCATTTTCCGTGATTTTCAGTTTCTGCAAGTCGTTTGACCCATGTAGCCTTTAGTGCATCAATAAACGATTCTAATTCTATCATTTTTAGCCCGCCTTCTTCGAACGTTTTAACAATAATTTTTCTATTAATTTTATCAGGCTTTCAATCCCAGAGAAAATCAAACATAATGCGTATAATTTGCTTTAAAGTCTCCTGCTCCGGATTGTCTAGAACTGTTAAAGGGAATATTAATTTTGGAAATGCAAAACTTTTAATGACAGTTATTTTACCTAGTATGGTGAGCTTTCTTTTTTTCCATTTGCCTAAACATTGCTGAAATTCCTTTATTTTAGGATCTATGTTTAAACTATGCACTTTATTTTCATCATTGCAAAAATATATCCCTAAAGTTTTGGCCACATCTGCAGTCCATGAAAATGGTTTATCATCACAGTACGTAGTTGTAGAGTTCTTCGTCGAACCTGTTCTAAACAATATTGACTTAGAATAGTTTAAACGTAAACCTGAAATGTTTCCAAAATTATCTATTGTACTAATTAATATTTCGAGAGATTGTCTGGACCCATCCATGCAAAATGTAGCATCATCCGCGAACATAGTATTTTTTATTTCTTCACTATTTATAGTTATTCCTTTTATTAAAATTGATTTTTTCTGACACTGTGCGAGAGTATTTCTATTGCGATTATGAATAAATAAGGAGATAATGGACATCCTTGTCTTACTCCTCTTCCCAAGGAAAAAAAATCTGAAAGATAGCCATTATTTGTTACACAACTAGATATATTATGATAAAATATTTCAATCCATTTGATTAAGCTGGGTCCGAAGTTTAGAAAGGTTAATACCTTAATTATATACTCATGGCTTATACTATCAAATGCTTTTTCAAAATCGGCGAATAATAAGATTCCTGGTATATTTTTATCATTTGCGTGTTCAATTACTTCAGATAATATATCTACCTTTAATAAATCCTGTTTGTGAAGAATCTATTAAATTATTTAATACCTTTTTTATTCTATTTGCAATGGCCTTTGTTGCTATTTTGTAGTCGATATTTAGCAAACTTATTGGTCTCCAGTTGGCGAGGTGTGTTGTATCGTTGCCTGTTTTTGGAATTAAATATATAACACTTTGTTTTTGTAGTGTTGTTAGTTCGCCTTGCTCCATCGAAAAGTTTAATGATTTTACCAAATGACTTTTTATGTCATTCCAAAACATTTTGAAAAATTCTACAGTTATTCCATCCGACCCAGGGCTCTTATTGTTTTGCATTTCTTTTAAGGCATTATAACATTCAGCTTCTGTCAATATTCCTTCACATTTACTTTTCTCCTCATCATTTAGCTTATTATTATAATCATTTGGGAAAAAATTAATATCAGAATCTGTGCATTCTTTTTTCTTATATAGTTTTTCATAATAATGTTTTTCTAGTAGAATTTGTTCCTTGTCTGTAACAAGTTTTCCATTTACAGTTAGCTGTGAAATAATTTTTCTTTCAAATTTTCTTTTTTCAAGCGCCGCAAAACATTTTGTATTCTTTTCTCCAGCCTCCACCCAATTTACTTTCGATCGAAAAATAATACTTTCTGCTCGTCTTTTATAAATTTCTTCTAGACGGCTTTTACAATTATTTAATTCATTGATTGCTTCAGGTGTTTGAATATTGTCATTACTTAATAGATCAATTTGCTGCTGTAATTTATTTTCGTCTGTTTTATCTTTTCTAATACGTTTTGTAGTATATTTGATACTTTCATTTCTGATTGTTCCTTTAATTAACTCCCATAAAGTGCTAGGGTTTGCTTCATGGTTAATGTTGGCAATTTCCGCTATATTGTTTTCAATAATTGTTTTATAATCATTTTCGAAAATAATTGAATTATTCAATTTAAAATATCCTGGGCCTCTAGGCTGATCATTGATATTTATCATGATTTGTACCAATGAATGATCTGTTTTTAAACTACATATTATTTCACTTTTAGAAACAGTATTCACCAAATTGTCCGATAGTAAAAAATAATCTATTCTACATAGGATAGGTGGTCTAGAATTAGAATGCCATGTATATTTTTTTTTTGTTCCGTGTTTTTGCCTCCATATATCAGTAAAATCATATTTTTCTATAATATTTAACATAATTTCTCTGTTCTGTTTGTTTGTACTTTGTAACCCACCTCTTTTATCCAAATCAAAGTTTAGGACAACATTGAAATCACCACCTATAATAATTTGCGAATTTTCATTTTCAGAAATAAAATCTTCTAGCTTTTTAAAAAATGTTTTATCTTCGATATTTGGCCCATATACATTTATAAGCAGAATCTGTTTATTGTTTATATCAATTTCAATTGCCTGAATTCTACCGGGAATTATTTCTGTGTATTTAAGAACATTATATGTTAAATTCGAATTAAACACATACCTTACTACCCATTTTAAATCACAGCAAGATCTGACCTTACAGAAATAATAATATATAAGAATAGGGATCCAGCCATCAGCCTTAAAAACGCAACAGATTAAATTCACCACCATTGGAAATACACGCTACAGAAATACACGGACGGTAGCAAAAACTCAGAACTAGGAATAGCATCAGCTGCTTTTGTGGTACCCCAACTAGATCATATAGAACAATATAAGTTGGCATCCACTCTAAGTGTATTTACAGCAGAGCTTATTGCCATAGAAAAGGCCCTTATATACAGCCTTACGCTAAATGACTACAAAAACACCGTAATTATAACAGCTCTGTTCAAGCTATTAATTCAGGTACATCTAAAACGAGACCCGACAAAATACATAACAGTAAGACACTAATAAGCATAATAGTGGAACAGGGCAAGCTTATAAATATAGACTGGGTCTCTTCCCATATTGGAATACCCGGTACTGAAGAAGCAGGTCGCGCGGCTGCTTCAGCACATTTGACAGGCACTGATGCATTAACACTACCTACTCATAGAAAAAAATATTCTGTCATTAGCAAAACAGTAAGATCCAAAAGTAAGCACGGTGGGCACATACTTCAATCAATGATTCCCACAATCCCAGTTTCGTGTAAATTATACAGTACGGATAGGCGGGCAGACAGAATAATCACACGACTTAGATTCAACTCAACTCAACTCAAATACTCTTTATTACATCCCATTACAGTATATCACATGCAACATGGGGAAATACACATAAATATCGTTGAATGGCGGAATCTAATGCAACACCATGAACTATAATATTTGAGTACAGAAATGGTATAAAGGCAAATCGTTATCCACAGGGCAGCAATATTGACTGTAGATATAAACTGTAGTCAGTGCGATGAAGACGAAATAGAAGAACTGGACCACTATTTCTTCTTCTGCCCAACACATGAATCAGCAAGAAAAAATTTAGCCGCTGTTTGCTTAAAAAATAATATTATATCGTCCCCATATAATTTAATATTCCCCCCCCTAAAGAATATGAAACGGAAATACACTTAGCTATACTAAAATACATTAAGGCGACAGGGTTCTGGAATAAAATATAACATAATACCGCTGCTCCAAAAATATAAAAAATAATAATAATAAATTATGCACAATTAAATAATATAATGAATCATACTTTAAAATACAATGCATGAAAACATGTATACACCGGTACTAAGGGTAGGACAAAACTCAAAATCCGATTGAGTTGTCCTAGCTAAGTTACGTCCGTGACACTAGGCCCCATTGTCTCCATCCTATATCTGAAAAATACTGTAAATTTCGTCACTGGTTGACAATGTTGTAAGATCCATGTACGCAGCTTATGTTAGGATGTATATACATGTAGTTAACGTTAACATGTATTAGGTGGGGTGCGGTAGCCCAACCCAATCAGAACCAAATCTCAAAACATAACAACATATAACTAATATAAATATAAGACAAGTGATCCACCAATGGGTCTGTACTGCATAGGAACTGGCCCGAGAAAGTATCTCTGGTATGGATTGCCTTATCGAGGATTAGTACTGGGAAATTAACGAGATGATATGTACAGGCTCGTGTGGGCTAACACATGAAGTTAAACTAAATAAATTAAGACAAACCCAATCTGAAAAAGTCTATTAGTATCAGGCTGTAAATATAAATATAAGACAAGTGATCTCTAACATGTATTAGGTGGGGTGCGGTAGCCCAACCCAATCAGAACCCAATCTCCAAACATAACAACATATAGGTTGTATATATGTTATATCATCAATATATGTACATTGAAAAAATGTATTTAGTGCTCATCCTTTCCCAAATAGCATTACATGTGCATTTCATGTTGTTGTTTTTTTAGAATCTTAATTTAAATGTGCCTGTATGAGGGAGGTATATAAATGTACGTATACGTGTATGTTTCGTGTGAAACATTATACTTTGGTATGCGGACGCCGAGAACCCGATACGTGGGAGCCTCACCTGGGCCAGAAGCTGGCACTGCGTACCACTGTTGATTGTTTCGCATGATACAGACGCATGTGAAAGTGCAACAATTAATACATTTGTACATGCACTTGGTGTGTACAGGCTCATGTGGGCTAACACATGAAGTTAAACTAAATAAACCCAATCTGAAAAAGTCTATTACCTATTAGTATCAGGCTGTATATATAAATATACGACAAGTGATCTCTCCCCCATCCAATGGGTATGTACTCGATCTGAAATGGGAAAGTATATCTAGTATGGATTGCCTTATCGAGGATAGTACTGGGATATTAACGAGACGATATGTACAGGCTCGTAGGGGCTAATACATGAAGCTAAACTAAATAAATTAACGCAAACCCTCCAAGCATAACATATTATAACCAGTATGACAACCAATGTATTCGAAAATATATAGATGAATAATAATAATAAATATATATATCACTGCCCACCACCACCCCCCAACTCCCACTGACCAATAATCGTCTTCCAATACTAGCGACCGCACCCTATGCTTTTTTTTTTCTTCTTCTTCTTCTTTTTGTTTCTTCTTCTTCAGAGGTTGCCTCCCGTTTAACCCTTAATCATACGTGTTCTCTTCTTTTAAAATATATATTGTAGAACCAAATGGACACCGTTGCGGTGTGGCCGGGCGCCGGGCACGGAGTGACAGTAGCTGATGCAGTTATTTGGACCGGCAGTAAAGCGCCGGCATTGGTCTCCGGTAGCTGTTCGATCACAACTCTTCACCTCTACACCGACGTATGTGAAGTTGTCATTACTTGCCGGAGAAGGTGGTTTTCCCCGGGTACTCCGGTTTCCCCACCATTCATCACACGGAGTAATGCAGTTTAAACCGGAATTGGCCGCCCGCATTACTCTGATTAAACATTATTGACTGTAATATGCATAGTCTGAAATCAAACATAACATTTTGGACCATGACCGGCGTTATGGTACGGACCACTAATATATGGGCAATCACTATACCGCCGTGTTACGGGGCGCCATGCAGGACAGGTTAATTATGTGCACAAAACCAATTTTGTCCAGACAAAATTGAGTTTTGTAACACTAAAAATCACAAAATCCAATTATGTAAAATTCTGATACAAAAACCAATTTTGTCCAGACAAAATTGAGCTTTGTAACACTGAAAATCACAAAATCCAATTACGTAAAATTCTGATATACAAAATTCATTTTTGTTATAAAGGATTCAATTTTGTAAGACAGAATTGAGTTTTGTGAACAAACTTCAGTTTTGTGGGACAGAATTCAGTTTTGTCCACAAAAGTCAGTTTTGTCCACAAACATCAGTTTGCGTAGGATAGTCTATGTCATCTCTACGTTGATTGGTTGAGATCGGTCTTAGTCCATTTTCTACTAGATGGTGGAGTACACTTGCAGGTTTAAATATTTCAATGCGAAAATATAACCCAATATATCAATATTATACTTCCTTTATGGACAGTTATTTTGGTTATATTATGATTACAAATGTGTGGTCACACCATATAAGCATATATACTTTGAAGGAGAAATAAGAAAAATATTTAAAATTTTCCCTCAATTATGTAAACAGGGTCAAACATAAAGTAGCCGGGACATAGCTAGACCTGAGAGCATGCCCATATATAGAGAATACCAGGCTAGTGTATTTTGATATCAAGTTTATCAGGCAAGGCTAGGAAACGCGTAGGAATTCCGAGGCTTGCCGAGGAATTCCTACCGTTTCCTAGCCGAGCCTGACAAACTTGATATTAAAATACACTAGCCTGGTATTCTATTTATCAGGTAACGTGTTATGCTCGAAAATGACATTAGATGACGTCGTATTCTAATAGTAGATCTAACCTTGTGGAACAAATGGTATTGGATCTGTGTCTACTAGTTGCGAAGTTACGTGTTCTCAACTATGTGTCTACATGCATTATTTACAGTATACACCATCTTAGTATCCATGGTATCTACACAAATACTACAAATGGTTTCCTCAAATGGCCCAATACACACATTCTGTTTATAAACACAGACAGCAGTCAGAACACAGGTCACAGCTCGTGTATTATTGATTTAACTGGGGCAGATGTACCTTGCGATACACAATAAATGAGGTCAGTACTCGCGGGAGATCTACATGTACATGAATTATGTGTACAATTATAACGCAAATGAGTTTAAATACGAATGGGTTTGTCAACGTTTGACTGTTTGGAGATAGTTGAAGCAAAATGGCAGAATGAGAAATGAATCATCGGCAGAATAAGAAATGAATCATCGACATTGAATGTGTAGATCGGCGACCGTGACCCATTTCTCCAGTGCAGTTTCTGACCAATGGTAATCCTTCTTACATGCGTGTGCAGAATTGAATTTTGTGACACAGAATTGAATTTTGTTACACAGAATTGACATAATTGAATTTTGTGACACAGAATTGAATTTTGTTACACAGAATTGACAGAATTGAATTTTGTTACACAGAATTGAAATTTTGTTACACAGAATTGAAATTTTGTGGCACAAAAGTGAATTTTGTGACACCAGAATTGAGCTTTTGTGGCACAAAAGTGAATTTTGTGACACAGAATTGAGTTTTGTGGCACAAAAGTGAATTTGTGACACAGAATTGAATTTTTTAGCACAAAAATGAATTTTGTTGACAAAATTGAGCCATGTTCCACTTGACGCCCCGTACGTGTACTATCTTCTCTTTTTCTTTCGTCTTCAGAATATGTGAAACACATTGTCATCTAACCAAATAGTAACAGATAAACGCCGCACCTGAACTCGAATAATAGCAAATCGTATATAACGATAAGCCGCGAAACGACAGTAGCTGGGCCCGAAAACATATTACATCATACTTTGCATAACCAAATATCGATCATTCCATGCCTGATATGTTATGCCCTGACCAACCGTCAAATATCATCATTATATAGGATAACAGTGTTACGGCTGAATCTCCATATATCACATGCACTCACACTCACATTTTCACGGTCTTACATACCGGCTTCGTGCGATAGGAGAATGAACTAGGTAGGTTAAATTAACCGGCTCATTTCCTCCTTCATTTAATGCACATATTTCGACTGTATGGCAGATATTAGTAAATTCGGAAACAAACGGGCCAACTGTCATTGGCCTGCCACTTTTGGGCTCAAATGCCCGGGTTTGGAAGGTCCTTGAGCCAATTCCTACCCTTAAATATAAGATATAAGATAAAAAAAACAACAAAAAAACTTACTTGTATAGAACACACGATTTCTAGTGGTGAACAAAATAATTATTCAACTGTTTTAAAAATATTATCACTGGATGTGTGCGTATTGCGAACACGACAAGTTTACCCAGAGATTAAATCTTTAATATCTGCATTCAAAATACAAATCCGGTGGCATTACTGTTGCTATAAAATCAAAGTATAAGTATATAAAATAAATTAAAACTGACAGTAAACTTGTGTTGTGGTTGGCAATCTCCAAGCAATTGACATGCTTGAATGATGATGTATTATGTGGAGCTATTTACACCCACCCTGAGCGAACAAAGTACTCAGTAAATGACCCATACTTAGAATTACAAAATGAGTTAAATTCACTGTCGCCAAAATACTCGAATATATTATTAATTGGTGACACAAATAGCCGCACAGGAAAACTTAGATAATTTATTGAACCGGATAGCTTTCTATGTAATGAACATAATTTAGATTTTATTGTTGATGAATACAATGAACATTTGTCCCATTTTCAAAACTCTGATGCGTTGCCTGAACGTGTTAATGCCGATAGCGGCACAAACACATATGGATATGATTTAATAGAATTTTGTAAATATAATAATATATTTATTTTGAATGGCCGTACAGGGAAAGATAAACATATAGGTAAGAAAACCTGTCGGGATGCAAGTACGGTCGACTACTTCATAGCGTCACCAAGTTTATTCACATGTATAATTGATTTTTATGTAATGAAATTCTGTAGTATGCTCTCAGATATCCACAACCCAGTATGTGTTAGTATACATATATCGAGTGTAAATGAATCAGAGCACAATTTAAATACGGAAGAAAAGCACTACTTATGGAGGAAAAATAGAACAGCAGAATATTTAAATAATTTCGACAACGAAATGTTAAATGATATAAATAATTCCCTAGACCACTTATCGGTTAATGTAACACAGTCAAGCATTGACAATATAGTTAATAATACAGGTTTATTATTTACGTCATGTGCCAAAGATACATTTGGGGTTAAGACAAACTCACCACAAAATAGTGGGTCAAATAATAATACATGGTATGATAATAACTGCCGAAACACAAGAAAAGATTTTCATCGGGTAAAATTTCAATATAAACTTCGTAAGACTGATAACAATAAAATATTTTTAAATGTAAAATGCAAGATATATAAAACAACCCTCAATAAATATTACAAACAATATAAACAGGAAAAGGTAAACAAACTACGAAACCTTAGAAAATGTAACGCAACAGATTACTGGAAGATAATAAATGGGAGTACAAAAACAAATCTGATGTTGACTGCCCACTTGAAAAATTATAGGAACACCTTAAGACTATAGGCCAATCTGATGACTCAAAATCCATACATAACCAAACAGAACAAAATGACAGAGGGGTAAATGAAGAAATAAACCTACTAATAAAGCAAACGGTATAGACTCAATCGTAAATGAACACTTAAAACACACAGCTCATATAATGTTACCCACATATTTTAAATTATTCAACATCATTCTCGATACTGGTGTGATTCCAGAATCATGGACTATTGGCATCATAACACATATTTACAAGAAAAATGGTGATTTTAATGACCCAGGTAACTATAGACCGATAACACTTCTAAGCTGTTTTGGAAAGCTATTCACAGCTATAATAACCAACAGATTAACCAAAGAAAACAATGTGATCTGAGATTATCAAGCCGGATTTTGCAAAGGCAATTCTACCGCAGATAATATACTCGTACTTTACGCGCTAACGCAGGCGTTACTAAAACATAAAAATAAACTATACTATACATTTATAGACTTCAAAGCAGCCTTTGACAAAGTTTGGAGAAATGGTCTATGGACAAAATTAATAAATCATAGCATTAATGGAAAATGTCTAACACATGTTAAACATGTACAACAATATTAAATCATGCGTGCTTGCAAATGGAAATAAAAGTAATTTTTTCTCATGTAACATAGGAGTGCGACAAGGGGAAAACCTGTCGCCTCTTCTATTTTCACTATATTTAAATGATCTTGAAATGTTTCTAGATCTAAAGGGCGTTAATGGAATAAATTGCAGAACTCATGAATTGGATAACGAACTAGGACTATACCTGAACATGTTTATACTGTTATACGCTGATGACACAGTGTTTTTCAGTGACACAGCAATAAACCTACAAAACTCTCTTACGGCATTTCATAAATACTGTACTGAATGGAAATTAACAGTTAATATACACAAATCAAAAGTTCTCATATTTTCAAAAGGTAGACCAGGTAAATGAAACGATTTTTTTCTAAACAATTTAAAATTAGATATAGTAACAGAATACAAATATTTAGGGATATTTATGTCACAAAGTGGTTCTTTTTTAAATGCCAAAAAACATATCGCTAACCAAGCTACGAAAGCTATGTATAGCTTATTATCAAAAGTGAGAGAAATGAACTTGCATGTGGACATACAAATTTACATTTTTAGCTCGCATGCACGAAGTGCAGAAGAGCTTATGGCATACCCCCGGCGGCGTCGGCGTCGGCGTCGGCGTCGTCCACAAACGTAACGTTGGGTAAATGTCTTATAACTTTTCTTTCATGGAACGCCTTGATATTTCATACATGTATTCCTCAGATGACCCTCTATCATGCTGTAGCAAATGCACAACCCACCACCCAACCCTTACCCCAAGGTCAATGTCACATACTTAGCATGTTCATAAACTTAACGTTGGGGTAAATGTTGTGTAACTTCTGTTTCTTTACAGGGAACGTTTTGATATTTCATACATGCATTCATCTGATGATCCTCTATTGTGCTACAGCAAATCCATGACCCACCCACCCCTTTCCCCAGTGTCAAGGTCACAAACTTAGCACATTCATACATGCATTCAGCATGTGAATAGCTATCATGCTGTAGAAAATCACCAACTTAGTCCGTTCATAAACTTAACGTAAGGGTTAAATTTTGTTTTACTTCTGTTTTCAGGGAGCACATTGATATTTCATACATGCATTCATCTTAATATGCTATATTATGCTATAGCAAACCCACGACCCACCTTTCACCACTGACCCCAATGTCAAGGTCCACCGCACGCCCCTTAACTCAAGGTCAAGATATATAATATTCATGTTTGTTTTATGCAACTGTGCCAAGTTTGACTGAAGGCTGCCAACAGTCAAGCTTCGTTGTTTTCTGACAACTCTTGTTGAGAAAAACATTAAGCCAATTTTGCTATATGGCTCTGAAATATGGGGGTTTGGTAAAAATGAAATAATTGAATGAGTACAATTAAAGTATTACAAATGCGCACTTAACTTAAAACGATCAACACCGAGTGCAATGATATATGGAGAATTAGGTATATTCCCAGTGCAGGTCGATATACTTACACGAATGACAAGCTTTTGGACAAAACTAATACAGCCAGACAATATGAAATTATCTAGTAATATGTATTCTACGTTACTTAGTTTACACACCTATGGGAAAATTGATTTTCAATGGATTACATATATAAAGCAGATTTGTATTGACTGTGGCGTGTCTGGTTTCTGGACATCACAAAACGTACCTAATAGAAAATGGCTCATTTGTAGTATTAAACAAAAACTGAAAGATTTGTATATATCAAAATGGAGATTTGCAATACAAGGAAATAAAACACACAGACTTGTTAAAGAGGATATCTGTACAGAAAACTATTTAATAAAACTAGGCGAAAGCGTATATAAACCAATTTTATTATTTCGCACTCGAAATCATAAGTTACCAGTTGAAACGGGAAGGTGGACTAGAACAGATAGACAGCAGCGATTTTGTAAACTGTGCAAACACGATTTTGGGGACGAATATCATCACTTGCTTTGCTGTAAAGAACTAAAACATGCAAGAACAACCTTTTTGAAACCTTATTATTATAAAAAACCAATTGTACAAAAGTTTCACCAACTAATGAATACGAAATATTTGAAAGAATTAAGGAATCTCTCGCAAGTTATATCTCTTATAATGAAACACTATTGTTCTTATTAAGTTAGTTAGTAGTACATTGATGATCAGAAATGACATTATAGGGAACTGTAATGTTATTGGATTGCGTGAATTATACATGTACATGGGCCGCCGTTCGAGAAAAGGGACCTCACGACATTTACGACCGGTATGCTCACATATCATACTGCGCCCCGGCGCAGTCTGATCAGTAGCCTATTTCATCAACATTGCAAAGTATACTTTACTAGCAAAGTATACTTTGAGGGAGTAATCATTTATTTTTCCAGAAATGCATTATTTCACATAGAACTAACAAATGCATATATTTCATGATTAAAAGTATGCAGAATTATTATACTGAATTTATTACATTATCACAGCCATTAAATGGCTGTGATAATGTAATAAATTCAGTATAATAAAAATTAATAAATTTTAAAAAAAATTGAAAATTTCTCCCTCAAAGTATACTTTGCTACTAAAGTATACTTTGCAATGTTGATGAAATCGGCTACAGAGCATACGCTGTTCACCATTTATATATTTAAGTTGTAGGGTGTGAATGTGCTGGACGAATTATTTCCCCAATATTAAATACTGTGTGCTCCCTTTTGGCAGCCGGCGACCCACATGTAAACATGTTTGAATAGTAAGTTAAAATAACCTGTATGTATTGTATTGATGCCAACATGTATTTAATGACATTATTGTCTCATGTATTGAATGCCATGCATAACACGTGTATGGATAATCCAGCTCGTGCAATATTACCATTATGTGCTTCACAAAGACGGTATTTAAAACTTGTATCTAGATGCAGAGTACTCGCATTGTATACCATCAACTTTCGATTTCGTATCCCGAGAGTAACAACATATTCGGAATCTACATCCATTATACACCAACTGCCATAACTCTATTTCCGACCGAGGTCGGAGGTGGAAACGAAATGGTCTGTGTGTAGACTACTGATCAATGTACTGCTTAAACTGCCAGCAACATATCATCATGAATACACATATCTATAATAATACTATGTAGGTAGACCATGTACATTTATGTTTAAGATGTCCACTGGGTCGAACATGTTCTTGAGAAAACCATCTAAGAATGTGGTGGAGCGCCGTGGCGTAATGGTTAGTGTGTCGGACTACTGATCCAAGGGTCGTGGGTTCGAACCTGACTAGCGGCGTGCGTTGTGTCCTTGAGCAAGACACTTTATCCACACTGCTCCAGTTCACCCAGCTGTAAATGGGTACCGATAATTCGTAGTTGCTCTGTAAATACGAATTACCGGCTTCTCTCAAAAAGTCTCTACCTCCGTTCATTCTCCCATTCTTGGGAGACGGCATGCAAGGTCCTAGAGCCAGTGCCGCCGTTAAATATAAGCATAAAAAAAAATCAAAAAAAAATCTAAGAATGTTGTCCTCCCATATATATTAAATCGTAATTACACATAAAACATATATTTCCAAACCAATGTTTAGGTTTTCAGATATTTGAATTAAGGTCACCGTTACATGGTCAGCTAGTCGTTATATTTATACATTTGAATAGTAATTTATCTTGAGTAGTCATTGTGTCATTTCATGATGTTGTATTGTACTTACCTCATGTTGTCATAAATATGTGACCTCAGTGAATAAACGAAAGAAACGTCTTATGTCAATTGGAATACTATTCCAGGTCAGCGTGCGTGAGTAGGAAAAGCTGTTTCTAAATAGATTACTTTTAGGTCTGGGAACTTCGTAATTCATATCTGTTTCAGATCTTAATACCATACTCGTATTTTGCAAGTGATTAGTGTGCATTTCAAATAATTCACATACATATTGCAGGGGGGTGTGGGGGGGGGGGCATTGTATTAGTTATTTTGTACATAGTCTTCGCTTTTTGGAGAAATACGTTTTTGTCAAAGGTCAAAATGTTGAGTAATTCTAATGAGTTTTGCAAATTAATATATTCGTTTCCCAGAATGATTTTATATGCTCGCCATTGAAGTTTCATTTTGCCATTTTGTCTCGCAAACATGTTCGTTTTTGTCTACTTGTTATTAACATGATTTTGGTTTTTCCTTTATTAAGCAGCATGCCGTTGGCCTCACACTATAATTCTAAACTGTCAAGTGCTTGTTGTAAACGGTGTTTTAAGTACCTACAGTTGATTGCATGTCATAAATTGTTGTACCATCTGCATAGAAATCGGTTCCTGTTACGTATTGACGGAGAATAAGTGGCAAATCATTTATAAACAAAAGAAAAAGTGTCGGTCCAAGAATTGACCCCTGGGGTACTCCACAGTTGATAGGTAGAGATTCAGATGTTTCTCCATTTACCGAAACAAGTTGGTGCCTTTGTTCCAGGTATGATTTGAACCAACCCAGGATTACGTTACTGCACTTGTATAGTTGAAGTTTATCCAGGAGAATTATTTTGTGATCAACAAATTTAAAGGCTTTACTAAAGTCGACTAAAATACACCCTCCTAATATACCCCGATTTATTGCTTGTAGGAAGTTTTCAAGAAGAACAATTAGCGCTCATTCTGTCGAGTGACCTGTACGAAACCCACTCTGGGTTTGATGCAATAGTTTAAACGGTGTTAAATATTCCATAAAATGTTTCTGAACCCATTTTTCAATTAATTTTGAAAGCGTAGGCAAAATTGATATTGGACGATAATTATTTACTTCGTCTTTTGCACCGCTTTTATACAGGGGATGTACTTTTGCTTGTTTCTATACACTGGGGAAGATAGAACTAGTGAAACTCATATGTACTACATATGTAATACTTTTCGAGATAGCGGTGGCAGATAATTTTAACAATCGTGGCCAAATCTAGTCCAGTAGATTTTGATATGTCTAGTGATGTTAAATACATCTTTACGAAATATTTCATTAATCAAAGGAATGTTAAAATTATAATGTTACGGTGTATGTTCGTTTACGAACTTTTTAATATGATCAACATTTGATTCTGGTATTCTGTCATTTCCAATTAGATACTGTAGTTAGACTGTTTATACCTAATAACTGTTCCGATTTACCATCATGTTTTGATGCACCAACTTCTTTGAATAATTTCCAGATAGTACGAGGGTCATCATTGCCTTCTTCAATTTTAGATTTATACGAATCCGTTTTAGATTTTTCTATTAAAGCTGATACTTTATTTCGTAATGATTTGTACTGTTCATAATTACCGTTAATTTTTTACTTATTCCTGTCTTTTATGCAATCTAAAATTTCGGATGATAGCCAATTAGATTGTATTTTAGTTTTAATGCTGTGTGTCGTAATGATTTGTACTGTTCATAATTACCGTTAATTTTTTACTTATTCCTGTCTTTTATGCAATCTAAAATTTCGGAAGATAGCCAATCAGGTTGTATTTTAGTTTTAATGCTGTGTGTTCGCAAAGGAGCGTGAGTGTTAACCACGTTAAGAAACAGTGTCGTCCATGCGTCAAGAATGTCATCAATATGATTAAAATAATGTACAGTTTCCCATGCAACGGCGCGTTTAAATCATTAGCAAATGCTATTTCATCAAAATGCTTAAATGATCTATACTTGATTTCATGATGCGCGTGTTTTCTAGGTATGTAATTTAGCTTCCGATTACAGAAAACATGCACAGTGGTCACTGATATTTAATATTTTAACACTAATTTGCGAAATATTTTCTTCTTGGGTTACGTAGATATGATCAATTAACGTGCGTGAGATATCTGTTACACGAGTAGCCTCACTAATTAACTGGCTAAGGCCCAACGCGTGAATATAATTTGACCATTCCCTATTTGTGGTATCGCATAACAAGATTTTATTTACATCTCCTAATAAAATTATTTCCTTTCCTACGTTCAGTGTATTGTTCATTAATTTTTCAAACCTGTCAGTCCATTCTACTTTGGAGTGCGGGGGTCTGTATAAACATCCTACTAAAATGACTTGCTTTTTTCGGGGGTAATTGCCAGCCAGATACATGATATATTAAACATGTGTAAGTCATCCCTACGCTTTACATTAACATTTTACACCATCACGAACATAGACCATTAACATAGACCCCACCTGCATTGTCTTTACGAAAGGGAGTTTGAAATCTGGCTATCTTAAATAAACCTGAGGTTTTATGATCTTTCAGTTTAGTCTCACTTACGCCGAAAATATGCAGATTTTTATTTTCGTTTGATTTTAACATATATTTCAATTCTTAAAATTTGCTAAGATTCCGTGCACATATGCCCTGTATATTTAAATAACCAACGTTAAACCCTTTCTTGCTTAAATTTAAATTAAATACATTTGTGGATTAATTGTCCTTGTTGTTTTGCATATACGGTGGCGAGCGTAATATATTGGTAGAAACATTATTAAAAAATATTGTTACCGCATGTTTTGTAATGTCGCGTAATTTCACAAACTTTCATATGCTGTACTGAATGACCATCTGATTGACAATCATTGGTAATTATAGGCGTGTCTAATTCATTTTATTTCGATAGTGTCCAGGGAAGTGTAGCCTACATATACTTCATTGCAGGTGCACCTAATTTCATTACACACGGAGCACAGCGCATCTAATTGAGCAAATCAACGGTAAATTAACGTTTATCCCGTCAACGCAGTGCCTATGTGCCGTGAAACACGGTGCCGTGAAACATTTTTGATATCCAGTCAATACTATTTATGCATTTTACAGCCATTTGTAGGTGTTGACGGGATAAATAGAATAGTAGGTTAGTGACGTGAATGGGGAAAAAATATCTGGCGCGGCACGGAAACGGGATGTGCTCGGCAGAGCCTCGCCCATCCCGTTTCCTGAGCCTTGCCAGATATTGTTTTCCCATTCAGGGCACTAACCTACTATTCTGTATTTATTTTACCCGAAAGATCGTCATGTATCTAAAAAATGTGTCCCCCTATATTACAACCTTGGATGTGGGAGTGCAGGTTTAACATTGCCCACCATATACATATCGTGCTTTGTTACCACAAGGCTAATCACGGCCGGTATACATAACTTATGCATAATGCACACCGAGGCGTCCCAGTATCGTCTTGATCAACTATTAAACCCTGTCATTCCTAAATATCTGAAATGGACTATTCCATAGCAATATTCAGACAATGCCATTTATGGGAAATGGATAATTTTAAAAAGACGGAAACTGGTTACAAACGGTGCAGATCCTGATGAGACGGCTCGTTCGTTACGAACCGTCTCATCAGGATATACACTGTTTGCTAGTACTACATGTACTATTGTGGTTTAATGAATTGTTTGAATGTGTAGCAGTATTGATTATTCGTCGACAGCTTGTCGGTAATAGTGCACAATGGCACAGAGGGGAAGCCCCGGAAAAGTACGTATACGTAAGATACACAAACGGGAAAAGAAAACGTAGCAAGATTCGAACATACATGTACATGTAGTTGCAATACGTTGGTTTGAGACAATAAAACACAAATAATATAAAGCAAGAAGTGTGGCCTGTCGGCACACAAATGCATCCGGTGGCAGATTAGAGACACTGTGGCAAAGTTAATACACCAAAGTGACAAGTATTCACAAGGACATTTGTGAAGGTCAAAAGGTCAAGGTCATATTACGGGCTGCATGGATGTGTGACATTTGTCCACAAATATGAGATATTGAAATATTAAAATAATCAATCAAGGGATATAGAAGTTATAACACAAATGAGAAACTACGGCGAACTTCTTAATGTCTGAACAAGTTCAAAGTTGTGTAGCTCAAACGGTCAAAATACCAATATCATATTAAGGACAGCATGGATGTATGGCATTTCTATGTATGATGTATTTAAATATTAAAATAATCCTTCAAGGGATATAGAACTTATGACAGAATTGAGCGAACTTCTTAATGTACTGGACGAACACACGGACGCACGGACGAACATACAGTCCAAACAATATATGACTACGGCTCTACCGAGACCGGGGGCATACATAATGAATCGAACGTACTACAGGGCCAGATATATTTTCTCCATCCGTAACACTGCATTTCACATACAAGACAATTGGTATTATATTTATCTAATATGGCTCGAAACCCTTCTTTGACAAAGTAATATTACATGGCTCCACTCAGAAGTATTGATCTTTTTAAAGTATAACTGTAACGTGTTGATGGATCAGATGTGTGAACATTACGGATGTTCAGTATTTGTATTTTCTAGAGAATGAGCCTTGTTTTTATTTCGTGCAATTTGGCCAAATATTGATTTTATTACGAATATTAGTTCTCTATGTGAATTTAACATGGGGAAAAAAGAGGTGGAGAACCCGAGGTCGAAAAACGAAACTTTTTGGAAATTGATTTTGAAATTTAGCTACATAGCTTGGAAATGGTCTAACTAAGGAAACAAAAGTTACATTTTGAAAATCGGTCCAGCCGTCATTCCATCAATGAAACACCCGTTGGGCCTCTTTATTGGTTTTGAGACCAGTGTAGATCCAGATCAGCCCGTGCATCCGCACGGTCTGATCAGGATCTGCACTGATCTCCATTCCATCAACGAAACATCGTTATCAGGCTGAGTACAGGGGTGCGCTATTCGCTCAGGAGCTGCACTTGTCACACATGTCATAAACCAAATTTATCCAGTCACAGCCTCATTTATACATACGTATGTTTATAAAAAAAACAACAAATACCTCTGTAATTGATTTGAATCTGAACGTTGTGACTTTTAAAACAATGCACATATCTCGGATATGTGTGGATATAAAATGTCAACCTTGCTGGATGATGGCATACTTATCGTCTATGACGTCACAACAAATCGAAGTAGCGGTATTCAATTGCAAAATATAGTGACATGAAATTCTGATCGACAGGAAACTAGCAGAAACATGTATTCTTTTCTGAAATAAATGCAATCTGGCACTACTTGTGCATTACGTCTAACCTGCTTGATTTCCAGTACATAGTGCTTGATCTTGTTCGAAAACGCGCGCATGAATGCGCAAAGGTGTAATGGGTTAGCCACTGTATTGGTCCCGATTCTAAATTGTGTAAAGTATGCAGAATTATTATACTGAATTTATTACATTATCACAACCAAAATGGCTGTGATAATGTAATAGATTCAGTATAATAAAAATCAATAAATTTATCCTTAAATTGAAAATTTCTCCCTCAAAGTATACTTTGCTAGATAAGTATACATTGCAATGTTGGTGAAATCGACTGATGACGCCGATAAAGATTGGAACAATTCGGACATGCTGGGTGTGGTCATCGTGGCACCGGTGGTTGTAGTAATACCATTGCTACCGCGGCGAGTCACATGCTATGTACATACAGTCGAACCTGTGATGAAGACCACCTCCGAATCGTATTACCTGTATATGTCAGTCACGCTTTTGTTTTCCCTAGTATTCAATTGCTACCTAAATGAACCCGTGAACAAGGATCTCCTGTGAACAAAGAACATATATTTCTCTTGTCATGTCTGGCCTTTATTCACATGTGTGTCTGTATTTATAATTGAGGGGGTGAGTTGAAGAAGGGAGTTAACTCTCTGTGTTATACTGGCCCCTTTAATTGCTTAAAACCAATATTTGTTTTCTCGGATTCGAATCAAATTAATTTCCCGCCACTCCAATTAATATACATGCTATTATAAAAACATGGTACATAACTCATGTACTTGATACACAAAAGTCATACTGTACATGTACATAACTCATGTACTTGATACAAAAGTCAATAGGACATGTATAAATCATTGTACAAAACTCTGACTGAATACGAAAAGTCAATACTGGTACAATACAACTCATGTACTTGACAAAAGTCAATACTGGACATGTACATAACTCATTACTATGGTCAGTACTTGATACATCAATACTGGACATGTACATAACTCGTACTTGACACAGTCATACTGGTACAGTACATAACTCATGTACTTGATACACAAGTCAATACTGGTAACATGTAAAACAATACTCATGTACTGATACAGTCATACTGTACATACATAACTCATGCACTTGTACACAATCAATACTGGACATGTCTAACTCATGTCTTGACACTCAATACTGTACATACATAACTCATGTACTTGATACACAAGTCAATACTGGTAAATGTACATAACTCATGTACTTGATACAAAAGTCAATACTGGACATGTACATAACACATGTACTTGATACACAAGTCAATACTGGACATGTACATAACTCATGCACTTGATACAAGTCAATACTCATGTACATAACTCAGCACTTGATACAAGTCAATACTGGACATGTACATAACTGTACTTGATACATACTGGACATGACAACTCATGTACTTGATACACAAGTCATACTGACATTGTAACAGGACGTACATCAGTACTTGATACAAGTCAATACTGGACATGTACATAACACATGTACTTGATACACAAGTCAATACTGGACATGTACATAACTCATGTACTTGATACACAAGTCAATACTGGACATGTACATAACACATGTACTTGATACACAAGTCAATACTGGTACATGTACATAACTCATGTACTTGATACACAAGTCAATACTGTACTGTAACATATCATGTACTATATGAACATAAGCATGGTACTTAACTCAATGACTAACAATACGGAAAGACATAACACATGTACTTGATACACAAGTCAATACTGGACATGTACATAACTCATGTACTTGATACACAAGTCAATACTGGACATGTACATAACTCATGTCACTGATAACACAGTATTGTACAAGTCAATACTGGACATGACATAACTCATGTACTTGATACACAAGTCAATACTGGACATGTAACATTAAACTCATGTACGTTGATACACAAGTCAATACGGCATGACATACAGTACTTGATACACAAGTCAATATGGACATGTACATAACACATGTACTTGACACAAATCAATACTGGACTGTACATAACTCATGTACTTGATAAAACAGGCAGTCAACTACTGAAAATACGTACTGTACATACTCATACTGTACTGCACAAGTCAATACTGGTACATGTAACATACACACTGTTAAGTACATACATGACTTGTACACAAGTCATACTGTACATGTACATAACCATGTACTGATACACAAGTCATACTGGTACATGTACATACTCATGACTGATACAGTCTACGTCAATACTGGATGTACATAACACAGTACTGATACACAGTCATACTGTACATGTACATAACTCATTGTACATGATAAAAACTCATCAATCTGGTACATGTACTTACCTCATTGTAACTTGTGACATCATGGCCCAATTCTGGACCACTGGACATATACTCATGTACTTGTATACACAAGTTCAATACTGGTACTGTACTATAAATCTATTACTTGATACACAAAGACAATACTGGCATTGTAATAACTCATGTTACTTGATACCAAAGTCAATATTGGACATTGTACATAACTCATGTACTTGATACACAAGTCAATATTGGTTACATTGTACATAATCTCAATTGTACTTGAACACAAGGTCACATTACTGGACATGTACATATAAACTCATTGTACTTGATTACACAAGTTCAATTACTGGACAAGTGTACAATAACTCAAGTGGTACTTGATTACACAAGTCAATACGTGGGAAACAGGTACATATTTACTAATTGTTTACTTGTACACAAGTCACTAGCTGGACATGCTACATAATCTCATGTACGTTGATTACACAAGTCAATACTGGAATGTACATAACTCTTGTACTTGATAACACAAGGTCATTATGGAACATGTTACATAACTCATTTGTACTTGATACACAAGTCAATAACCTGGTTACATGGTTTTCATACATAAACTCAGGTAGACTTGATACACAAGTCAATACTGGAACATGTACATACTCTGTACTTGATACACAAATGTCAATATGAACCTGTATACATAACTCAATGTACTTGGATAAACAGGTCCAATACTGGGACATGTTACCATAACTCATTTGTACTTGATTACACACAGGCAACGACTTGGACAATTGTACATAACTCATGTACTTGGGATACACAAGGTCAATACTTGGTACAATTACAAACTTTAACTCATGTTACTTGATTACACAAGTCTAATATGCTTTTCCCCGGACATGTACATAACTTCATGTACTTGATTACAAAGTCAATACTTGGTACATAAGTACATAACTCAATGTACTTGGATACACAAAATTCAATACAGGGAACATGTACATAAAACTCATGGTTGTACTTGATATCACAAGGTCAATAACTGGACATGGTACATAACTTCAGTCGGCTACTTTGATTACACAATGTCAATACTTGGTACGATGTACATAACCTCATTGGGTACTTGACTCCATGCTCCCTTAATTCTGCGCTTCTCACATGTACAACCTGAACCTCAGTTGGATTACTTTGGATTACAAAGTCAACCATAACTGGTGTACATTGTCATTAACTCATGTATTGATACAAGTCAATACTGGTACATGTACTGAAATAGTGTTTGGAAATCAGTTTACGAAATCATCTGGAAAAACACGTATCGTTATAAATACGGAGCCCCGCAGGGGAAATGGATTTTTTTTTATTAATTCGTTCCCACGAAATAACAATTCGTTCCCTCAATTTAACAATTCGTTCCCTCGAATTAACAATTCGTTCCCAAGATATAACAATTCGTTCCCACGAATTAACAATTCGTTCCCGTGGGAACGAATTGTTATTTCGTGGGAACGAATTGTTAAATTGAGGGAACGAATTGTTATTTCGTGGAAACGAATTAATAGAATAAAAGAGAATTCTACGTCCCCTATGGAGCTTCGTATATAACAGTGCAGCAGTATGCACATATACATAATTATGCTGCCTGAATTGTAACACCTGGACACAGCAACTATACCCAGCCATTGCCACGATTGGATAAACACATAATTTATACTGTGCGCAATCGCACTTAAATAAACCTGTTCGCATATCAATAAACAGTTCGAGACGGAGACGGTGAAGCACAGAAGGTCAATATGGCTACCCGACTGGCCTATGTTATTCTATTGCTGTCCATCGCGGGATTATCCCTGGGGCGAATGATGGATGATTGGATGGACGGATTGTAAGTACAGTTGCCATCTTATTCGAGTGATTATTTAATAGGATATGAGTTTATTGATTTCATAAGAAGCGAGGCTATGCCGAGTTTATTATGAAATCAGTCCATTAACGAGTTTACGTCGGAATATAATATTAATGAACACAAATGTTGTATTATATTAATTGCATAAACACAACATCATATATTGAACTTATACTGACCACATAACATGTTCTATGTTTGGGGTTGCACTTGGTTATTGATTACATTTGGTCTAGCTGCACGTTTGTCGCTTTATAGATAACAGGGTCCCGTGTCACTAAACTTCGTACGACTAAAATATTATTAAGTACAAATTTAGGATAGTCTGGAAATTTCAATTGATGCATTTACATTTATTGAACCTAGGCTCAATAAATGTTAATCCAATAATTATTTACAGAAAACATTATTAATGTGTAATTTAATTTTCATAATTTTTCACTTACAAACATTTTAGTCGTACGAAGTTTAGTGAAAAGGCCCCCAAGTTGTACTATATCACTACACCACGGTCAACGGTAAACAATGCGTAATATCATTTACGCGCACTAACATATAGAAAACAAACCTGCAGGGCGTTTACGTTCATAGTTCGCTATATAGTTATTGAGAGACAATTTTACAAATTGACACAAATATAGTAGCATAAACTTACGTAATAAATTGTGTATTAGCAATCTGCACGGAGTAGAAAGTAAACAAAGAGCGCTTCAAACGCATTTGGAAAGACTACTATATCATCGCTTATGTAATTGTCACGGTACGGATCTAGTAACTCAGGCGAGCAAAATATGTATATGTGCCCGGTTAGCTCAGTCTGTAGAGCGACCGCTTTGTAAATGGGAGGTGCCGGGTTCGAGTCCCGGGTCGGGTGCATATTTTCTCTTCCCGTTACATAATGACTAATGCGGTGTAATGAAATGTAATTCGAGTTATGTACCCAGAATTACACTTAGTCCAGTGAATTATGAGTTGTTTTTTAATCACATATTTACAATTTGTCAATACGACCTAATCACTGCGTATGTGCGGTGGCTGGGGTTATTTTTGTTTGTATTTTAAAGCCATTTGTACGTGTTGACGGGATAGATAGAATAGTAGGTTAGTGCCGTGAATGGGAAAACATATCTGGCGCGGCACGGAAACGGGATGTGCTCGGCAGAGCCTCGCCCATCCCGTTTCCTAAGCCTTGCCAGATATGTTTTCCCATTCACGGCACAAACCTACTATTCTCTATATACCCCACAGTATAACTGTCTATTCTCTTTCAGTAGCCATTGTTACTGCTTACGTAATGCGCAATGTCTCCGGTTCAAACTGTATTGTCTTATGAACGTAGCCGCAATAGTATGGAAGGTAATATCCGCCATAATTCTATGTGACTTGATGCTTACGTGCTGATGATATTACAACTTATATTCATGTTATTTCATTCGTCATTTGTATTTATTACATTTGAAATCTGCTTGTTGTAATTGTATTTGTCTTTCTTACATGCCCATTCTGCTGATTGCTTTGTTCATTCGTCTTATTTACATTACACCTATTGATACGTCCTTATTCGTGTCCATGTTTTATTGCACTAAGCATTTGTAATAGAAAGTAAGAACAAGCACTTAGCACGTTGAATAAGGCCGAAAGCAGTAAGGACAAAGCCGCAGGAAGAAAGCATCAATCCACAAGCAGACTGATAAAAGCAATATATTGGTTAGTAGTGCCTCATTATGACGCCAGATGGCACTGCTGTCAATGTTAGGAATCCTCCGACTAATAAATAATAGTACAATATGTGATTGGCTGTTTGAGGCACACCTCCAATGCCGGTGTTGATGTAAGATTTCACCTACAAATGATCACAGTATAGGTTAGAAGACACCAAATAGTTTTAATATACACTTTAACCGAATCCCATCCAATAAGGTCAGTCTCTCATACTTTCACTGTTTGTATGGATGTTGTGGGACCTACTTGTACATGACCTGCAGCCGGTCAGTACTGGTTCTGCATGAATTAAACAATAACTTCACTTACTCCTAAGACAGAAAAATCCAACCTCGTCATGTGCCCCAATATTGTTTACATTTTTAGCTCACCTGAGCGAAGCTCATGTGAGCTATTGTTACCGCAATGTGTCCGTCGTCCGTCGTCGTCCGTCGTCCGTGAACATTTTCAAACGTCTTCTTCTCGGTAACCATTGGGTCTATAGTCACCAAACTTCATGGTCATGGTCCTTAGGTAGGGGGATTACAAAATTGTTAAAATGACGTCTTTACGTAATCCAAGATGGCCGCCGTCTAAAAATAGCACAAATTCTTAAAAAATCTTCTTCTCAAGAACCGCCAACCTGATTTCGACAAAACTAGGTAAGAATGATCGATGTACATTGCTCTTCAAAGTTGTTAAAATGGTGACCCTGGGGTCAAAAATGGGCGTGGCCCGTGGGGTCAAATTGGGGTCAAATTTTATTTTTGACTGAATATGGTCATTTCATATATCAAATTGAAGGTATCAATGAGGCGATCACTCTGGTGCATTTTTTTTTGTCGAAATCGGACTGTTATGTCATCCAAGATGGCCGCCGAAAGGTCAAAAGGTCGTTCTTTTATTAGAGATTTCAAAATTCTTCTTCACATGAACCGCTTGGCCCATGGTAGCTAAACTTAAAAGTTATGGTCCATGGGTGAAGCCTTTTCAGATTTGTTAAAATGGAGGTCATCGCTAATCCAAGATGACCGCCGTCTAAAAATAGCATAAATTCTTAAAAAATCTTCTTCTCATGAACCGCTTGCCGGATTTCGACGAAACTTGGTAGGAATGATCGATGTACATTGCTCTTTCAAAATTGTTAAAATGGTGACCCCGGGGTCAAAATTGGGCTTGGCCCGTGGGGTCAAATTGGGGTCAAATTTTATTTCTGACCGAATATGGTCATGTCATATATCAAATTGAAAGTATCAATGAGGCGATTGCTCTGGTGCATTTTCTGTCGAAATCGGATTGTTATGTCATCCAAGATGGCCGCCGAAAGGTCAAAAGGTCGTTCTTTTATTAGAGATTTAAAAATTCTTCTTCACATGAACCGCTTGGCCCATGGTAGCCAAAATTAAAAGTTATGGTCCATGTGTGAAGCCTTTTCAGATTTGTTAAAATGGAGGTCATCGCTAATCCAAGATGGCCGCCGTCTAGAAATAGCATAAATTCTTAAAAAATCTTCTTCTCATGAACCGCTAGCCGGATTTCGAAGAAACTTGGTAGGAATGATCGATGTACAATGCTCTTTCAAAAGTTGTTAAAATGGTGACCCCCGGGTCAAAAATGGGCGTGGCCCGTGGGGTCAAATTTTATTTTTGACCGAATATGGTCATGTTATATATCAAATCGAAGGTATCAATGAGGCGATCACTCTGGTACATTTTTTGTCCAAATCGGATTGTTATGTCATCCAAGATGGCCGCCGAAATGTCAAAAGGTCGTTCTTTTATTAGAGATTTCAAAATTCTTCTTCACATGAACCGCTTGGCCCATGGTAGCCAAACTTAAAAGTTATGGTCCATGGGTGAAACCTTTTCAGATTTGTTAAAATGGAGGTCATCGCTAATCCAAGATGGCCGCCGTCTAAAAATAGCATAAATTCTTAAAAAATCTTCTCATGAACCGCTAGCTGGATTTCGACGAAACTTGGTAGGAATGATCGATGTACATTGTTCTTTAAAAGTTGTTAAAATGGTGACCCCGGGGTCAAAGATGGGCGTGGCCCGTGGGGTCAAATTGGGGTCAAATTTTATTTTTGACTGAATATGGTCATGTCATATATCAAATTGAAGGTATCAATGAGGCGATCACTCTGGTGCAATATTTGTCGGAATCGGATGATTATGTCATCCATGATGGCCACCAAAAGGTCCATTTATTCAAGATTTTTAACGTCTTTTTCTCAGGAACCACATGGCCGATGCTGGGTGAAGCATTTTCAGATTTTGTAAAATGAGAGTCATCGCTTAATCCAAGATGACCGCCATCTAAAAATAGCACAACTTTTTTAAAACACATGAACTCAATGTCACATTCTCCTCTGGTGTTCATGGAGTCAGGTGAGTCTTGTTTTGTTTGGCTACGGAAACCTTGTTTACATCTCACGACCATCATGTTCCTCATTTGAAACTTTGTAGTAATGGATCAAGATTTGCAAGCAAACTGTGTCAGTGACCTCAAAACACCCGCACGATTTTGTTCATACCGGACTACTTTTACCGTCTTGACGATTTCGCACCATTTGTTATTCTCTAACCTATATTAACTAAATTGCATATGTATGTATGGTGTTTGACTTACTAATGTGTTTTATACATACATGTATCCTCATAATTGAATTACATATGTACGTAATTGAAAACAATCACATTTTTATAGTAAGTTACACATATTTTAACTTACACAGGTTGACTGTCAAACTGGCCCGTTACCGATGCAAACCAATAACCGTCCGGGATCAGACTAAGGTGGGCCACCACCATTGATTTTCCCTAAAAAACTAACCTGTTACCACACATTTTGCTATTCTCTGCTACTTTCATTTTTCTTATGGATGTTGTGGGACCTAATTTCCAATAACCTTCACCCATTCTGCTCTGGATCTTGACTAGTTAAAATATAGATTTAATTATTGTTGAAGCTGTGGTCCCATCTAGTAGGTACAAACTTTTCTTTATGGAACTTAAATAAGTGTATAATTGCAACTAGTCCACCACTTTTAAAAATTACGAATGCCAGCTACACTGATATAATTATTTAGTAATATTAATGTACTCATAGAGACTCGCGGTGGTACCAAGCTAGTTCCATATGCAAGTGATGCAGTATTTTTAAATTATTTATATCAACTAAATGCTGAATAAATATTTTTATCGACATATCATCAAGTATGATATTGCCATCAAATAATAAATAAATGAAATAAATATTTGCTTCCGTTATCATTTTAAGGAACCACGGTTATCGCCCGTGATATCAAACTGGCATTTCGCGTTTGATATAAAAAGTATAATAATGTCAATTAGTACGTCTGGTAATGGTAATCATTTTGCCAGAAAAATTTCAGATTGAATGAATAAAGAAAAACATGTCTCCCTATATCATAACCTGTCATGTACACTCTAGGTTTAAGGTTAGAAAAGGGGTGTTTTTAACACCAGTTTTCAGCATATTTGAAGCATTTAAAAGAAAACACTGAGACTGTTTGTCACGTGATGTAAACAAAGTTTCCGTGGCCAAATAATGTAAACAATATTGGGGGACATGACGAGGTTGGTCCCACAACATCCATACGAATAGTGAAAGTAGGAAAGACTGGCTGGGATTCGGTTAAATTATACAGTAAAACTATTTGGTGTATGTTAACCTAAACATGGCGCAACAGAAAAGGCGGCATCAATCTACATCAACACCGTTAGGGACATGGAACCACTTTAGAGAGCAACGCATTGTATGACGGGTACCAGAATATTAAATCATTTTAGGGAGAACTATTTTTCTAAGTTTTAGCAGCGCACCTGGCGTCATAATCGTTGTTCCCAAATTACTGTTTCAATTTTTGTTGTCAAGGGGCGTGGCTTATCGAGGTAACAAAACGCATGGCAAAACAGCGATGCAATAATCAATAATGGAACTCCGGATGTCATTTATAATGTAATCAACACAAACGCATTGAAACAGTGCGAATGAATAAAGCATCAAGCCAAATGCACATGCAATTTAGACTACAACCAAGAAGATTTCAAATGTCACAAACACGAATGAAAAATAAAATAACATGAAAGTAAGTTGTAATGGCACCAGTCAGCAAGCATCAAGCCACATATAATTGTAATAAGACGGATAGAACTTAGAATGTCATCAGCAGCAAGCAAGCATCAAGCCTAATAGAATTATGGCGGATATTACCTTCCATACAATTGTTACTGGTGTATGTTTCATGTGAGACATGAATGCGCATAAAGCCCTGTTAATGTGCCGAAATGTATAGGACTTAACGGTACATGCCCACTTAGTAGGTACACAATGTTCTTTATGGGAATTAAATAAGTGTATAATTGTGTAACTATTCCACTAGTTCTAATCAAAGTACTGAAAGTAATGACTGGCGGGAGACAAGTAGCCACTTGTGAATTTGCATACACAGAAATTCTTGTTAGAAATATATTCTATGTTGATTATTGGATGTACAATCTGCAAATTTGGAGAACTTGATCAGTTACTGGTGTTTGTAAAATGCAGCCTGCTCTAAACACACATATATTGATGAAGCAGAGGTGCTTTATGTCCGACTAATAAACCGTTTTACGAGGTATATTGCAGACGTATTATGTGAAATCTTTTCAAAATTATGACTGGACGTAGGCCTACATACGTGTATGCTGCATGAACGGCAAAATGTTTTCATGAATTTTGTTTCGCTAACCCAGAGGGTAATTTTTCGAAAATCGCCCGTAAACCACAATATGAAAAAGAAATGGCCTTCGACGGCGCATTGCGACTGCGTGGTACACGATACGGGGGGCGTCTCAATAACAGCAATTTGTTCTCTTCAAAAGTAAAGTTGGGCATGCCAACTATTTTACACATAATGTTGAACATTGCCGTTGCTATTAATAACTTGCTTTCAGTTCACTCGCTGACTTTAAATGTCACCTGACTGTTGTTAATTGCGAACGCAAATTGAGCATATTGAGATGTCCCCCGATGAACAGAGAATCACGATCCCAATAGCGATACGGGGGGCGTCTCAATAACAGCAATTTGTTCTCTTCAAAAGTAAAGTTGGGCATGCCAACTATTTTACACATAATGTTGAGCATTGCCGTTGCTATTAATAACTTGCTTTCAGTTCACTCGCTGACTTTAAATGTCACCTGACTGTTGTTAATTGCGAACGCAAATTGAGCCTATTGAGACGTCCCCCGATGAACAGAGAGCCACTTCCGAAAGTAGACCCGTGCAAACGGCCAGAATCACGATCCCAATAGCGTGGAGACAGTATGTCTCCCGCCAAAAATTACGAGTGCCCGCTATACCGATATAATATTTTAGTAAATATTTATTTTACTGATAGTGATGCGCAGTGGTATCAGACTATTTTCATATGCAAATGATGCATGCTATTTTTTAATTATTTATACTAATTAAATGCGTCACCTAAACAAATAATATTGTCGACAGATTATAAAGTATGATAATGATGAGAATAAATAGTAATGTCCGTTAGTAGTTTAATGAAACACGGTTATTGCCCCTGTTATCAGTGATGACATTTTCGTCTAATGTAAAATGTATAATAATGCCAATTAATACGTGGGCTAATGGTGAATTAATGTTTATTTTGCCAGAAAATGTCTCAGATGATGCCTCTGATATAAGAACATGTTGTGCCTACTGAGTGGGCATGTACCTGTAAGTTTCTACATATACAACATGTAACACAATCCCTTATAATGAAGAGTAGAAAGCGAGTGATCCATCCAGTCTACGGAAAATGTCACCAAACGCGGCTAAGACCAGTAGCATATTTCACCAAAGTTGCAAAGTATACTTTTCTTGTTAGCACACTTTGAGGGAGAAACTTAATTTTTAGTAAACTGAATTTATTACATTATCACAGCCATTTTGGCTTTGATAATGTAATAAATTCAGTATGAAAATTATTCATACTTTTAATCATCAAATATATGCAGTCGTTAAAATGTATTTCTATATGAAATAATGCATTTCGGGAAATATAATTGATTACTCCCTCAAAGTATGCTTAGCTAGGTGAGTATCATATGCTTATAAATGTTGGTGAAAGCGGCTACAGAAGTATACGATTTGCCCAGTGCAGCGTGTAGTATGTCCATGGGTATGTTCGGCATTATAGGAATGAATGGCCTTTTTGTGGAATTTATCGGGTTATAAACTTGGAAAACTCCTGGGAATACTGGACGAAGGCCTGAAGGCCTCGTCCAGTATTCCCGCGACTTTTCCAAGTTTATATCCCCGATAAATTCCACAAAAAGGCAATTCATTCCTTATAATTCCAGCATTTGAAATAAATTCATCAAGAAAATGTGTTTATTTTCCATTTTCTTAAGAATTATTTTAACTGCACCTCACGGTTACGGAAAGTAGTTCGGCGTGGGAGTTTACTGGGATATAAATTTTGGACAGAGACAATCAAATGTTAGGGAATTGTGTAAATATTTTTGTGCTGGAATTATACTAAAATAAATGCTGCATTCATGCAAATGTGACGGTGGATATTTTAACCCGAGGAAATAATGTAAACTGAGGCTCGGGTTAAAGGTACATGCCCACTCAGTAGACACAAACTATTATTTATATCAGAGACATCATTTGAAACATGTTCTGGCCAAATAGTCATTCATTCATCATTACCCCACGTATTGATTGGCATTATTATACATTTTATATCAGACGTAAATTTCCACACTGATATCAGGGTCGAAAACCGTGTTTCCTTAAAAGGTTAACGGGCATTACTATGTATTCTCTGTGCAATGACTAATACTTTATAATCCATCGAAAATGTTATTTTTTCAGGTACGCATTTAATTAGTATAACTAATTAAAAAGTATCATGCCTCATTTGCATATGAAAATAGCCTGATACCACCGCGCGTCACTATCATTAAAATAAATAGTACTAAATCATTATATCTTTATAGCGGGCTCTCGTAATGTTTAGAACTGGTGGAATAATGACACAATTATACACTTAATATTTAATTCCTATAAAGAACATGGTGTGCCTACTAAGTGTGTATGTACCTTTACAAAATACGTTCGGTTGGATAATAGGAAACACACGATTGTTTACAATTCATTAGCATTAACCATTTATGTTAATTTTGCAACCAATCCAATTGTCACAATAATATTTTCAGACTAGTCTATTTATGAAATAGATGTTTTTGCTCTCAAAAATATGAAAATTACTTGCAAAAAGTGCAGATCCTGATGAGACGGCTCGTCACGAGCCGGCTCATATGGATCTACACTGTTTGCAAATACCTCTAAACAGGCATGTGGTGTTGAACGGGTTAAGGACGGGGCCCGTTTCACTAACAAATCTTAGTTTGTTTATAATTATAAGTTCGAACTTAAGTTATAACATATGACAACATTTATGACTGACCTAAGTCATTGCATATTTGTTTCACAGGACAAACTTAAGACGGTCATAACAAGTCCGTCATAAGTTATAAAGTCCGAAGACGATAACTTGCTACTTGTTTACAAACAAACCGATCATAAACAAAACACAGAATAGGTGAGACATGCAAATATACCTGTGCCTGCATTCCTTTTCAATAGTGATTTTGAGTTTTGTCACAAAGTGTTTTGTAGTCCAGGGGTTAGAACGACGGATGTCGATGTTGTCGGTAGCGAGTTCGAATCTTAGTTTTGCATACATAGATATATTTGTATTTTTTTATATTGTATAATATGTTTTTAAATGTGTTGCTCTTACAAATTACATTAACCTCTACATGAGACATGTAGTTTACATGTAGAAAGTTAGTCTGACTGAAGAAAACTAATAACTAAATGCCATTTCATTTGTGTCCATCCTTTGACATGCCTACAGTACATGTACATGAAGAATCTGGTACATGTAGTATGTTCTCGGCGATCATGCCACATTGAGGTCATACAGCAATAGTGATAACCCTCGCCGTTTCACATATTTCCCTCTCCACCAACCAGTCATAAAAATACTATCGACAAACTAAATGTTTTTTGTGAGGTTCGAACTGTCGACCGGTAGCCGATTTCATCAAAATTGCAAAGTATACTGATCTAGCAAATTATACTTTGAGGGAGAAATCATTTATTATAAGAGGATTTACTAAAACGCATTATAGCCTCCGTATATACGACCCTGGAGTGTGATGTTTTGGGGCACCAACCTATCTGTAGGTAACATGGGGGTAGCATAACATGTACTATGCAACGGATGACGTTCACCTCGACTACGGATGTTGATATATTAAGCAGGATGAGCATAATCATGTGCCTATTAGTGAGACACCATGATTGATATGCAAACACGTCCACACCGATAGGTTAGCGAACACTATCTATTGCATAGTATCAATAACAACAGGAATACAGTTTGGAAGTAATGGCCGCGACTTTTATTTATTAACAGAATTGACGACTCATAAATGGCTGACATTCTGCGGGTGGGAGTATATCCGCTGTGATACGAGAAACCGGATATACTTGTTTATTTGTACCCACTGGGTACGAGAACTAGGGACATGTAGCCAATTGGTTGCGAAATACCGTATACATTGTATTAAACACCCATGGTGTACATAACTTGCCGAAACGTCTGTACATTATTATGACAAACTGAACATATTCCTGTTTGCAATAGTTTAGTAATGATCATTAGTTTTGCTAAGAATATGAAACCGGCTTTCTACTAATTGTAGGATTGGCCATTAATTTAAAGTAGTCATGTATTGTGCACCTTGTGGTGTGTGTCTGACTACAGTATCATGTAAAACAGCGGCTAAGCTTAATGACTTATGGAGAAGTTTAGCGTGTATGTAATAAGACTATTGGTGCATTCTAGGAAGAATGTGTATGGTATATCATAATCATGCTTGTACGGTCAGCTGGGTGTGGAGGTGTGTATCTATATATAAGTGCAGAAGCTGAAAACCACATGTACTAATACGTTAGCGTTTCAAAGTACGATGCGCAAAAATAAGTACAAGTGTGACAAGAAGAAAGTGTCTGCAGTAAGCGTCTATGCAGAATGAAGTACAGCCGACAGCCCCGAATGATGGTGGATCCAAATATGGACCGAAGGCATCACTTGTCTGTCTACATTGTTTCTGAATACGAGCCATGAGTTCTAAACGAATGACATGAATTTCCCTTCCAAAGGAACTAAACACCGCAAGCGTTTCGATAGTATGGCGGTAAATCGAAAGCGGGTGGATGTGTTGCCGTTAAATTTAATGAATGCAGAGTCGCACATGTATTGCATAAGAACGGGGCACATAGACCTAATGTTACACATTTGTACTTGTTTATGTTTACGATTTCCAAGACACCCTGCTGATCGCATTTGATCCACCACAGCTAGCATCGGTGTTTGTGATGCGTATTCGTGCGAGGTTAATACGGAGTTGTTAATTCTAAATATACCAAAAACATGCGACCATATAAACACGTATATCTTTGTTCAGAAATCAAAATGTGTTAATCGGATCCGGTTTGACGAGTAATTTGTGGGGTTAACCGATTGTTTGGGCAGATATATGCATCCTCGTAATTTCCCAATGCAAAAAGTGGGATAGGTAATGGGAACCGGCCAAAAGAGCAGCATATATAGTCTGCGACGACATGACAGAAAATGTCGCCGTGTCTTAAGCGAGATGTGTACTGCGTATAAATGACGCGTCAATAAGCGTGTATATGTTACGTTGGTAACGGATGAAAAGTGCAACAGCACTGGTTGTGGGTCCCAGTCGGCATTAGTGTAGTATAGGGTCCTTTTGAAAATTTAGTCTTAATACCACAAGTATGTTCTACCGTACGTTATGCTTCAGGCGTTACAAAAACAAACTCACGGACTGGTAACATTACATAATCAGATTTGCTCGTGGAAGCATTAATAAAGTGAAAACAAACTGTTGGGGTTTAACAGCCTATCAACAGCTCAGGTCATTTAAGGCCGGACCAGCTTATCTGTCCTAAAACATTTAATTATGCGGCGTAGTATAATGAGCAAACTGCTTAGCTAGCTACACTCTCCACGAAGTAGAAGGCAAACAAAGAACGCTTCAGACGCACCTTTGGAAAGTCTACTCCGTCATAACGCTTAATAAGATGTAATTCCGTGTAATGAAATGTAATTAAGAGTTTTGTACTCAGAACACGGACACATAAACCATGATGTACTAAACGAGAAAATGGGGCTTTTGTGCATAGGTGGTATTTATTTGCAGGGCCATTTATGTAGTACTTGAGTAACTGGTAAAACAGAAACGTTGATATAGACAGGGAATTGTTATTCCGAGATGGTATTCAGCACAAGTCCCATACACTACGTTGTTACACTCATGGACAAAAGTTCTATTATTTCATATAATCACATATACATGTAGTTTACTAACTTTCACAATCATGGGTTGGCGTCACACATGGCATTACTTGCTAAGTACAGTCGTTACATTGTTCAGTAACGCATGCCGTAACAGGATGCGTAAAATGAAAAATGTTAGATCACGTGACCCATAAAAAGCTTTCACTTGCAAATACTTGTGCAGTAAACGTTTTAAGCACATTCCCCGGATGGATAAGAACACACACTTTCAACACATGACGCTGGCATGGTGTCTATGACGGCAAGTCAATGCTGTGAGAAATTGTCAGACAATAACTTTGCCCTGTTAGAAGTTTCGAAACGTCTTGCTCGGGTAGATGACCATGGTTATTCTAGTTACAACCGTTATTCGTATTGTAACTAATATTCGGATGATTAGGACGTTACCAACAAACACGATAACAAAGGAATGTCAAAAATGACGTTGACGTCATAAACTAATTTTACTGACATGGCGTCTTTGACCACACTTATAAACGTCAGAAATGAAACGCATGTTGTATTCATATTTGAATATGAACACGTCGCCATCAGATTTATCTTTAGATAATAACAGAAACTCACACATTATGCTGAATTTTAATGTTAACACCTGGGACGTTTTGACGTGTTAATCCACATGCTAGACGTCGCGACGTTTGATTCTCTTGATAAAATTGTTCAACAGTAGTTGATGATTGCATGTAAAAAGAAATTACATTATCCACAATCAACAATAGAAGTAGGGGGAGGGGGGGGGGGGGTGAGGGGGGGGGGGGGGGGTTGGGGGGGGGGGGGGGGGGGGGAGGGGGGGGGGGGGGGGGGGGGGGGGGGGGGGTGGGGGGGGGGGGGGGGGGGGGGGGGGCACGACTTATCCACGAGTATATGTCTATTACGCAATGTTGCCCCTTTTGTTCCTATAGCAACGCTTAATATAAATGAATCTGTACTTGTGGAGCTGCACTTAATATTCATGCCCGTCATTGTGCCCGACTATGTAGGTTTATCGAATCGGTTAACGGCACATTTTCCGCTTTATAGACAATATGCCGTTCTAGACCTCTACCCAGTTAACGACACACAAGAGTGTCACTTCCGCGAACAAAAATGTAGAGATAATTCGCCGGATGTTCACCCGCCTACTTCGCTATATTATTATTGACAGTAAAGGCAACCCAAATATTATCATAAACACACCTCATAATGTGATTGTTAAAAAATCTCCCAGGTCACTTTTCACGAAGGAGTAGGTAAACAAAAGGAAACTTCAAACGTAAATTCGAAAATACTAATCTATCGTAACTATTATGTAATACAATCTAATGAAACTCTACTGAGAGTTACGTGCCTAAAACAACGAATCAGCAAGCTCTTATTCTCAATTTATTACACTAATCCACAGGTGTATTATTTTGCGAAAAGGGGTGGGGGGGGGGGTGGTGCGTGTTACATGGCGTCGTTTTTTCATTCGTTCACGAATGATCAAAATTCCACCGATTCGTGTTCAATTATAGGCAGATATTCATAACATTCCTACGAAAATGTTCCCGAGGCAACAGATAACTATATGTATAGCTCTGTGGTAGTTACTCTAGCTATAACTTGTGGGCGGGGAATTATAATTTCGTTCAAAACCGGCATATACAGTTTCGTAATATAGGTTATATTTGCCCAATTACTACTTAATTTGTTCCAAATAGGAATTTAAAGTTGATATGACAAAATTAAAAATGTTTTGGTGGCCAATTTTTTGTTACGGGCATATGTTTGCAACACTGTGGTGGTCACGACTTAATCAAGTGTAGGGCCAAGAAGGTGGCGAGCCAATGGTGGCCGGTGGGTGGGCGGTGGGTGGGCCTATGGCGGACCAACAGCAGGTTGTGGGCAACATCGGGCGATGGCGTGTGGTGTGCCAACGGCTAGTTGTGGGCAACATCGGGCTGTGGGAGATGGTGGGTGTTGGGCCGACGGCAGGTGGTGGGTAACGGCGAATGGTGGGCCAACGAACAGCCGATGAAAACAATTTGTCCACCGATTCGTGTTCAATTATAGGCAGATATTCATAACATTCCTACGAAAATGTTCCGAGGCAACGGATAAATATACGTATAGCTTTGTGGTAGTTACTCCAGCTATAACTTATGGGCGGGGAATTATAATTTCGTTCAAAACCGGCATATACAGTTTCGTAATATAGGTTATATTTGCCCAATTACTGCTTAATTTGTTCTAAATAGAAATTTAAAGTTGATTTGACAAAATTAAAAATGTTTTGGTGGCCAATTTTTTGTTACGGGCATATGTTTGCAACACTGTGGTGGTCACGACTTAATCAAGTGTAGGGCCAAGAAGGTGGCGAGCCAATGGTGGCCGGTGGGTGGGCGGTGGGTGGGCCTATGGCGGACCAACAGCGGGTTGTGGGCAACATCGGGCGGTGGCGTGTGGTGTGCCAACGGCTAGTTGTGGGCAACATCGGGCTGTGGGAGATGGTGAGTGTTGGGCCGACGGCGGGTGGTGGGCAACGGCGAATGGTGGGCCAACGAACAGCCGATGAAAACAATTTGTCCGAAGCTCAAACTCGCACAACGAAAAATTGTTAGAATGTATTTAATTAGTGCTTACCACATGCGCTGCGGGGACAATACTTTCGGTTGACAATGTAGAGGCAGGTTATTTGCTGGCGACTGTTCCTCTGACGGGGTCCATCTCGTCAGGAAATGTTACGAGGCTGACTGCCTTTGTATTCCAATATATTGGTAGGCAATAGTTATAATAATCAATGATGATACTAATAACCGTTATGGTTGTGTATACAGAACAATCTCATTTACTTAACAATAATATACTCTCGTTCGTATCCGAGCTACAATATCACGGCACGGTGTATGTATAAGTAGGAACACAACGCCTTGCGCAATTACTTTGGGCTTGCGGAAACAAAGTGGAAACATATTGGAGGCAGTGGGAAACTATTGCATATGTGTGTGTCCACCCACAAACAGCCGAAAATGGCATTAAATGGTAGTGGGTGGGATGGAGTGCGAATTAGATCAGGTATCACGCTGCTAGTCACCCAATACACAGCATATTATATTCAAGCATTGGAATACACACAATAATTATAGGCGTTGACCAACTACTGTGCACATAGACAGGGGCGTAGCTAGCCAATTTGAATCTGCAGGCCCGGTTGACGACTGCGATCACCGTTGGTGCGAGTATGCTAGGGGGGTCTGGGGGCATGCCCACCCCCCAAAAAAAAGGTAAATGTTGCACTCTGGCGGATTTCAAAACACCTTTGTATTGGCAAAAAGTTGCCTACTACTTATTGCATTTTTGGAGTTTTTATTTTTTCCATTTTCTCGAAAATTCTGCAGGCCCGGGCCTGATAGAGATAATAACAAATTATCGCATAATTCGCATAAATATGCACTGCCGATACAAACAAAATCATTTTCAAGTGAAGACATTGATACAGATACTTATCGAATGCGTTGTTCTTCGGCCAATTATCCATTGAAAAGAACGAAAGCTTGTTTTGTTTTGCTTATATTTAACGGCGGCACTGGCTCTAGGACCTTGCATGCCGTCTCCCAAGAATGGGAGAATGAACGGAGGTAGAGACTTTTTGAGAGAAGCCAGTAATTCGTATTTACAGAGCAACTACGAATTATCGGTACCCATTTACAGCTGGGTGAACTGGAGCAGTGTGGATAAAGTGTCTTGCTCAAGGACACAACGCACGCCGCTAGTCAGGCTCGAACCCACGACCCTTGGATCAGTAGAACGAAAGCACGTGCTGCGATCCCTTATATACTAGTGCGGGAATGTAACGCTTGATTGACCATTGAGTTATAGTCCAGTTCCGACAGTAGTTAGTTACAGGCCGGTTCAATAATCAAATCCCTAAAATAAATTGGTTTATTCGAGAATAATAAACAGCATTATTTTTCCCAAAATGCATTATTTTATACAGAACTAACGACTGCATATATTTGATGATTAAAAGTATGCAGAATTATTATACTGAACTTATTACATTATCACAGCCATTTTGGCTGTGATAATGTAATAAATTCAGTATAATAAAAATTAATAAATTTATCCTAAAATTGAACATTTCTCCCTCAAAGTATACTTTGCTAGATAAGTATACTTTACAATGTTGATTGAAATAGGCTACAGATAGAACAAAAGTTCTGCAAAAGTATGGACATTCACCGACTTCGACTCCACTGAGCCACACACTGCATGTCTATATGAGCACCAAGATACACTATTATTGCGACATGCTTGCACGTGCACTCCATCATGTATTCATTATATACGAAAACGAGGCTATGATATGATAATACACCTGGTTTACCTATTTTTGGACTCATCGATTGACCTCCAGCAACTTATTATCGTCTGTCATTTATACAACTTAGTTTTTGTTTACAGCTTCGCTATGTGCCGCGAGAGTTAGAATCCCGCTCGGGGCTTTTATTTTTATGATGACTTTATTTTCACTTTATGTGTTTTGATAACTAAAATAACGGAATTTCAGGCCTAATGTTGAATAGTATTCATTTTTATAAATAATCTGATGTAAAATATAAATTATTTCTCAATATTCCGACGCCATTGAATGCATGTGGATATATTTATTGCCAACTAGTGAACCTCATACTGTAATATAAACTGGCATGAAATTGAGCAACAAAAGAAACATTTAACAATGGGGTTTTCTCCAATTCCAATAAAATGATAGTTCGACCATGCTGAAATTGTACATAGATTACCTCTGTCATTAACTTTAGATTTTGTTGCATATCCAGTCTCAGAGTGAGCAGAACACGTGTACTGTCTTTGATAAATGGTATTCACGGTCAGATATGGATGCATCTTATACAACAACCATGACAACCGAATTATGTATTACATTTATTTGAACTGGGCACGGGTAATGTTCCATTTGTTGATTAGAATACATGCACTGTTGAAGTCAGTGGTACACATATAGTACGGGCGGGCGGGCTGGGCGGGCGGGGCGGGGCGGGGCGGGGCGGGGGGGCGGGGCGGGGTGGGGCGGGGCGAGGCGGGGCAGGGCAGGGCAGGTACATAAATTTGTACTAAATTTATGTTATTGCAAATGTTTTCATAGTCTAAGACTGCGACGATTAACCACCATACTCGACTATTCGCGATTCGTAACTCCATGGTTCGGTGCACGAATAGAATCTAGCGGTTTTCCAAAAATCTATTTTAACTCGTTATTGTTGTTGTTGTTGCTGCTGCTGTGCAATTCCCGCGCTTATTTTTCGCGAAATACTTTTCACTCTAGATTAATTATTTGTCTATGTGTCATCCACAAACACGTACTGTGAATAATTTCAGTCCTTTGATATAAGTTGGCACAACATTGTATTACTAGGATATATAGCAATTCATTACCTATCCAAATAACCCGGAATCGATACATCAAACTCACGTGGTACACTGCGGTCACGTGGATAGTCAAATAGGGGTGTCCAATAACCTGTCTACCTATTTGTTGCGTTTTTAAATCGTTGCAGTATGTGTTATGATTTTATTTTCGGGTGGCAAATTTAACATTCATTTTGTATTGGGAAGTGTCACGTGAATACATAGAGGTATCAATGGAGTATTGTGTCCTGTCTGCGGTTTATTGCATTATATTAACTAAACCCAACAACCGTGACAATATAGCGGTATCAAATGGGAAACCACCCAATCCCTCCTGTGACAGGTAAATGGTTTCCAAGAATTTCATGCACGTCATCGGTACATTTTCTATTTATAAGATGTTGAAACTGTACCCATTTTGGATTAATACACGCAAAATTAACATGGAGCATGCCATGTTATCGATTTAGGGACAGCATGGTTAATTGAACAATGCGATAGGTAGGTCTCGCTGTATGACTTCGCAACACCTTTACCAATAATCAGAACTTGCTGGGTCGATACACGGAACTTTTATAATTAATGCTGTTGTCTATGGAAGGTCATATCCGCCATAATTATATTTGTCTTGATGCTTGCTGGCTGATGACATTTTAAGTTATATCCGTCTTATTACAATTATATGTGGCTTGATGCTTGCTGGCTGATGACATTTTAAGTTCTATCCATCTTATTACAATTATATGTGGCTTGATGCTTGCTGGCTGATGACATTCTAAGTTCTGTCCGTCTTATTACATTTCCATGTATGTGGCGTGATGCTTTATTCATTCGTACTGTTTCAATTCGTTGTGTGTTGATTACATTCTAATTAACTTGATGTTTCACTGGTAGTGACATCCCGAGTTCCATTATTGATTATTGCATCGCTGTTTTGCTATGCTCGCTAAACCACGCCCCTTGACAACAACAATTGCAACAGTAATTTGGGAACAACCATTATGACGCCAGGTGCGCTGCTAAAACTTAAAATAGTTCTCCCTAAAAGTATTTAATATGCTGGTACCTGTCCTACAATGCGTTGCTCTCTAAATTGGTTCCATGTCCCTAACAGTGTTGATGTAGATTGATGCCGCCTTTTCTGTTGAGCCATGTTTAGGTTAAAAGACACCAAATAGTTTTACTATATAATTTAACCGAATCCCAGCCAGTCTTTCCTACTTTCACTATTCGTATGGATGTTGTGAGACCAACCTCGTCATGTCAGGCGCGGATCCAGGATTTCGGGTTAGTGGGGTGGTGGCGTAACTATTTTGCAATACTTGACTATGTTTTCGAACGAGCGTAGCGTAGGATTGTAGTTCAGGTTGTTGTTGTTGTGGATGCTGTTAGCTGCTGCTGCTGCTGCTGCTGCTGCTGCCCCGCGTTATTGGTTATTGCCGTTGGCTGCACCCCCAATAAACAATAAATTCGTGGGTGGCAGGTGGGAGCACGCGATGGGTAATTTAACGATCGGGGTTCATCCTTACCGGAATCCTGACTGGAGACCTGGTTGGGCCCTCACATACGTCTTTGGCATTTTGTATGCGACAGTTGAATCTGGTTATACCCCTTATGTGAGTATTACGATATTCGTAATCCTATTTTAAGGGAATGGGCCACGTGACTTGGTATAGTATGGACCTGACACCATGTCAGGATATTCTAATTTCAGGGCTGAATATATTTGTTCCCGAAGTAAATATTCCGTTCTAATTTTGGGATTTTCCCCCAATGTAGCAGGTTAAAATTGGATCGAACCAGTTTGCCCGGCCTTACATGACCTTAGCTGTTGATAGGTCGTTAAACACTAATAAACAAACAAACAAACAAACAAACAATAAATTCACAACGCGAACATAGAAACGTGCCTTGTAACTTGTAAAAAATCTCGCCCCCCCCTCTCCCTGAATCCGCCCATGCATGTCTCCCAATATTGTTTAAATTATTTGGCCACGGAAACTCTGTTTGCATCTCGTGACCAACAGGCTCAGTGTTTTCTTTTAAATGCTTCAAATATGCTGAAACTGGTGTCAATTTCTCTAACCTTAAACCTAGAGTGCTTCATGCCCGGTTATAATATAGGGAGACAGGTTTTTCTTTATTCTTTCAATCTGACATTTTTCTGGCAAAATCAACGCTGATTTACCATTACCAGACGTACTAATTGACCATTATTATGCTTTTTATATCAAACGCGAAATGCCAGTTTGATATCAGGGGCGTTAACCGTGTTTCCTTAACATGATAACGGAAGCAACTATTTATTCCATTTATTTATGTTTTGATGTGCACTATCATACTTTATGATATGTCGATAAAAATATTTATTCAGTGTTTAGTTGATATATATAATTTAAAAATACTGCATCATTTGCATATGGAATTAGCTTGACACCACCACGAGTCTCTATGAGTACATTAAAGATTACTAAATAAGTATATATGTGTAGCTGGCACTCGTAATTTTTAAAAGTGGTGGACTAGTTGCAATTATACACTTATTTAATTTCCATAAAGAAAAATGTGTACCTACTAAATAGGACCCCAGCTTCAACAATAATTAAATCTATATTTTAATTAGTCAAGATCCAGAGCAGAATAAGTGCAGGTTATTGGAAAATAGGTCCCACAACATCCATAAGGAAAATGAAAGTAGCAGAGAATAGCAAAATGTGTGGTAACGGGTTAGTGTTTTAGAGAAAATCAATGGTGGTGTGCCACCTTAGTCTGATCCCGTGACGGTTATTGGTTTGCATCGGTAACGGGCCAGTTTGACAGTCAACCTGTGTAAGTTACCATATGTGTAACTTACTATAAAAATGTGATTGTTTTCAATTATGTACATATGTAATTTAATTATAAGGATACGTGTATGTGTAAAACACATTAGTAAGTCAAACACCATACATACGTATACAATTTAGTTAATATAGATTAGAGAATAATAAATGGTGCGAAATCGTCAAGGGGGTAATAGTAGTTCAGTATGAACAAAATCGTGCGGGTGTTTTGAGGTCACTGACACAGTTTGCTTGCAAATCTTGATCCATTACTACCCAGTTTCACTTGAGGATTTGTCTTTCTTACGAATAAGTGAACCTATTTAATTCATGCAGAACCAGTACAGACCGGCTGCAGGTCATGTAGAAGTAGGTCCCACAACATCCATACGAATAGTGAAAGTAGTAGAGACTGACCTTATTGGATGGGATTCGGTTAAAGTATATAGTAAAACTATTTGGTGTCTTCTAACCTATGCTGTGATAATTTGTGGGTGAAATCTTGCATCAACACCGGCATTGGAGGTGTGACTTGAACAGCCAATCAGATGTCGGACTATAATTGATTAGAGGGAGAATAACTTGAGCGGACAGCAGTGCCATCTGACGTCATAATGACGCACTACTAACCCATATATTGCTTGCATCATTCTGCTTGTAGCTTGATGGTTTCTGCTTGCGGCCTTCCGCTTTCGGACTGTAGCTTGATGCTAACTTCCTGCGGCTTTGTCCTTACTGCTTTCGGCCTTATTCAAAGTGCTAAGTGCTTTGTTCTTACTTTCTATTGCAAATGCTTAGTGCAATAAAACATGGACACGAATAAGGACGTACCAATAATTGTAATGTAAATAACACTAATTAACAAAGCAGTCAGCAGAATGGACATGTAAGAAAGACAAATACAATTGCAACAAGCAGATTTCAAAAGTAATAAATACAAATGACGAATGGAATAACATGAATATAAGTTGTAATGTCATCAGCACGCAAGCATCAAGTCACATAGAATTATGGCGGATATACCTTCCATAGTTGTCTCCGTATTTAACGATTGGCACGGTGAGGATTTCCTTACCTGGAAACATGGCTTGTCTAATAACTGTTTGAAGTGGTCTACTGTCTGTTCAGCGTTTTCCTGGCCGACGAACTTTTGGCTATTAAACACATTAAATCTAAAACATATTTGAAAGTATGTACTATTTTATCAATAACAAAAAATTCACCCTCCCCAAAAAAAAATATTTGATGAAATTCCATGAAATATTGATTTTATTGCGAAAAAACGATTTTCCTATGGGAATTTAACATGGGGGAGTCAATTTCCAAAACTTTTCGTTTTTTGTTTTTGAAAATTGACTCCGAAACCTGGCGAGATAGCTTGAAAATGTAACTAAGAAAACAAGTTAGATTTTGAAAATCGGCCCACGAATAAAAAATATATTAAATAAATCTATTTTTTAGCCTCCACGTTAAATTCCCATTAATATTTGATGGAATTTCATCAAATCATTTTCTTTGGGGAGGGTGACCTTTTTGTTATTGATAAAAAAGTACTTACTTTTAACTATTTTTTAGATTTAATGTGTTTAATAGCCAAAGGTTCGTCGGCAGCAAAACGTGGAACAGACAGTAGTAGATAAGACATCCACCTCACAACTACAGTGGGAGGTCGAAGGTTCGAGCCTCCGCTTTTCCGTGATAGCCAGTTTGTGAGTCGGCAGCTAGTTAAATAATTGGCACCACTTACCGACCTACATACTGCCTGGTATATAAGATATAAATTGGGAATTCAGTGAGTACTTCTGTTCAGAGATTCAATTGTCTCATAAGTCAAAAATGGTTTGTCCTTTCGTCCATCGTTCATGCATGCATGCTCTATTGGACTGTTCTGGTTGAAATCAGTTCTTCATCGAGAGAGTAAGTGATGGACACATCAGACAACTAGTGAGCATATACTCTAAATGTGAACTTGAGCTCAACAACATTTTGGTTGGCCGAGCCTGGACACGACTGATACTCCAGTTATTTCGAGATTTTAAATCATGGACCAATATGATGTCGAGCTTAATTCATTTATGACAAGTGTAGATCCTGATCAGCTGATAAGTTAATGCAGCTTGATATACTGGTGCTGCAATCTGCGCCAACGTAAAATGTTTCATGTCGATTTCACTTCACGGATTCACGATGAATTTCATTCACTCTCAGCTACATACGAAATATGCATCATAAACCCATTTTCATCTAGTAATCAGCGCAAGAAATTTGTGCCGGTTACTAGACGAAAATTAGTTTATGGAGTAGAGCCTCTCGTTAGGAAACCGGTACATTTTTTCGACACAAAACATTTTACTCCACTGTGGAGTGCAGCACCAGTGTGCTACATGGATCCATGCTTATGAAACATGCTGAGCACATACTTATGAGACTCAAATTTATAAACTTTGATTGGTCGAGGTTGAACTGCTCAATTTCGGCCAATCAAAGTACGAATTTGGAGAACGTCGTCAGACAGAAAGTTCTATGTGCTGGGTACATAATGTACACCTACATGTATTAGGCCGAATGGTGAATTGTGCAATTAAACATAGTAAATCTGAAGTGAATCAAAATTTAATCACATTTTCAAATAGGGCATTGGGCCAAGTAAGATTTTGGGTGTGACAAAGGCATGATCAGGATCTTGTGGATTCAGTGCACATTGAATTTCCCCTACATAGGTACGACTGGTACTACCCAATCTCCTGTCTGTATAATATATGGGTCACTGGCTTAGAAAATAGACCTTACAATGTCTGTGACCAGCATAGTCCCAAATCAGCATGTGCATCCACAGTCTGATCAGTGCCTACACTGGCAACCATCTTGTAAGTGTAAAGTTATTTAAATTTGTATGCGATTGAAAACAGTTTTTGATCACTTTATCACAGAATGATAAGGATTACACTGGCCACAAATTATCGTTTTGTCAGTCGGCGGCCCATATGACCATGTCATACATGTACATGTATAATCATAATCGTGTGAAGTTAATTTATTAAAATATGTATGTGAAAGCTCATTAGTAGCTTCCTCACATTGATATATAATACTGGGTCATTCAAGTAACCTTGATGCTTTGGTAGTGGGTGAGACTTTCCATGGCGATGGCGTTGTATGGGGTATCGAGCATATATTACAAACTGTATGAAGTCGGTGTAATATGACGAGACATTTTACAAATCAATAGATTTGTAGAAAAACTTTTCAAGAACTGACTCGCGGTGAAAAACATTGAAGAATGCATCAAGTTTGTCAACGATTTGCGCAATAAACTCGTCATCCCGTTGAATACGAAAGTATAATTCCAGCACAAAAATATTTACACAATTCCCTAACATTTGATTGGTCCGTAGCAAGTATCTGTCCAAAATTTATATCCCAGTAAACTCCAATGCCGAACTACTTTCCGTAACCGTCAGGCGCAGTTAAAATAATTCTTAAGAAAACGGAAAATAAACACATTTTCTTGATGAATTTATTTCAAATGCTGGAATTATAAGGAATGAATGGCCTTTTTGTGGAATTTATCGGGGATATAAACTTGGAAAAGTCGCGTGAATACTGAACGAGGCCTTCCGGCCTTCGTCCAGTATTCCCGCGACTTTTCCAAGTTTATACCCCGATAAATTCCACAAAAAGGCCATTCATTCCTATAATAGCACATCCACCAGTGTGTAGATAAAAATGTCGCAGTAAGTTCTACTGGATGAATAAACAATCCACATGGAGTAACTGAACATTTTTTGTCTGTAATGTATTTTTTTACTGCTATTTTTTCATATTTCCGTCCATGAAGAATAGGGGGTGTTCTCAAATTAGTGGAATTTAAAAATCTTCGTGATAATTTGTTTTTGTCTGTTTTGTCTGTACATTTACATATACGCCCAAAGTTAGATGCAGTAAGCCTGTACCGACGTTCCGTCTTCCAAAGTTTGCTTTTGCTTTGTGTTACAGTCTTTAACTGAATATTTTGTACAGTTTTCTTACTAATATGCGTTATATTGCAATGGCGTAAAAAAATCCTCTTGTGAAAGTTCAAAATAATCATGGTCATGAGCTAGAGCTCTAACATTGGACGGTGGTAACAGCTGAAATATGGGCATTTTCTTCTGTGTATGTGCACTGTTTAAGCATGCATTTCTAAACTGGTAATTATACCCTTCCATTCTTCTGAATGTTTTGGGTCGAGGATCAAAGTCAATATCTGTAACCTCATCTGTGCCAGGCATGTTTATGTTTTTTTATTTAAGTGGGGAACCTCTGTATTTTTTGCTGTGGTGGAAAGTTTGCAATTTTTCGGTGCAAGTCTGTTCGATGATTATAGTTCCTTTGCATGAGAAGTCAAATAATGCTAGCAAAACGGCACAAACATGTTTGCAGTGTGGACAGTAGGCCCCATCCCTGCAGCACACTCACATTGGGACTGTTCAATAAAACCATTCCGATCCATGCAAACGTCAACTTCATAAATGACGGATTTCTTCATCTCGGCACGGCATGATGACTTCACAAATTGCCCGTCTGTGGAAACTCTCAAAAATCCAAGGTATCTTTCCAAGTATAAATTGCGTGCCGATTGGTCCAATTCCTTTTCAAACTCGCTGAGATATTTGTTTATCTGGTCCATGTTGATGCGGATAAATGTTTTCTGATTGTGCAAGTCCCTATAGGTGCCGATCGACGGGAGCTCCATTTTGGTAGTTTGGGCCGGTCACGTCTGTGTTACCGAAGTTGTCGTTTCTGTCATATGACTCTAACCTGAAAAGATACATTGCAACAGAACTGTACAATTTATGTTTTATTTGAAATTAAAGTGGTCGGCGTAAATGTACACAGACAGACATACAGAATCGCAAGAGCAATATGCCTCTTGCTATCGCATAGGAAGGTACTGGTGTGGCTGCTGGTGTGCACTGCAAACTGTGGTTAATGAAGTTGTCTGCGATTGTTTATCACAACACAATATTTCGACGTCACTTACGGAAAATATCATAGATTTTTGGTTTACGACGTTTGTGTGCAGCAACTTCCAACCACAGGCACTTTGTGGTATGGACGACAAAACGCTCTTTACATGTACACCATACCATTGATGTTTACTCTGATATTGATATATAATATGGGAGTACAATCGGATATGATTTAAAGAGTCGTTCATACCACAAAGTGCCTGTGCTTCCAACACAGATTTGGAAGGAAATGTTCATGAACAAAAGACACCATCACAGCAGCCTGTGAACCTACTCACCATCAGGACTACAGTATAATTTCATAACCATTTGTGTATAAAAGTAATGCGTTTTGTGAGGTTCGAACTCTCGACCAGTAAAATGAACAAAAGTTCCGCTAACGTATGGATATTCTCCCGCTTCGATACCACTGAGCCACACTACATATCTATTTTGCGCACCAAGATACACTATTATATTTACATGCATGCACGTGCACTTTATCATGTAGTTAGTATACACGAAAACGAGGCTAGATATGATAATACACATGGTCTACCTATATTTGGACTCATCGATTGACCTCCAGCAACTTATTATCGTCTGTCATTTATACCTACGGCATTGTTATCTTCACTGTAACCCCTCGACTACATAACACTTGATGACAAATCTCAAAAATCAATATTGAAAAGGAATATTGCCACGGGTATATTTACCTGTCTCACCTATACTGTGTTTTGTTTATGATCAGTTTGTATGTAAACAAGTAGCAAGTTATCGTCTGCGGACTATAGTGAGTTCGAATCTTAGTTTTTCATACATGTATACACATATATTTTTATTTGTTTATATTTTTTTATTATATATTTCTTTTGTATGTGTGTTGCTATTACACATCACATTAACTAAGCATGAGATATATTGCATGTAGAACGTTAGTCTCTCACTTTGAAGAAAACTAATAACTAAATGCACATACGTGTGTACATGAAGAATCTTGGAGTATGTTCTCGCAGATCATAAAACAAGATTTCTTTTGATAATATTAAATTAAAGGAAAAATTAAGGATGAGCCTTCTTTTTATTTCGTGAAATTTGGTCAAATATTGATTTTATTGCGAAAAATTGATTTGTCTATGGGAATTTAACATGGGGGAAAGAGGTAGAAGAGTTGTGGGAGGAGTCAAAAAAAGATTTTTTTTGGAAACTGACTCAGAAATCTAGCTAGATAGCTTGGAAATGATCTAACTAAGAAAACAAAAGTTAAATATACAAAATCGGTCCAGTATTTCTGAAATTCTAAAAAATTTACCCATGTTAAATCCCCATAGACATCTTCACTCCGTGAAGATGTCTATGGGGATTTAACATGGGGAAATTTTGTTTTCGCAATGAAATCAATATTTGACCAAATTTCACGAAATAAAAAGAAGGCTCATTTTTAAATTTTCCTTTAATTTAATATTATCGAAAAAAATGTGGTTTTTGAATTGTTTATATAGCCGTAAAATTTGGGCAGCTTTCGTGAAACAGACAGTAGGGCTTGTTAGTATGGTATTAGATGTTGACATCACGGTTGTTTTTGTGCTGTTTCTTTTTTTTAACCAGGTTATACACACAGTGACAGAAACTGGTGTACCCGAACCTACCGTGTAACGTAATTTTACTGTAAGGTAATATGTATGTAGCTATTTGAACTATTTTAGTCTCTTATAATTCTTACACATAATGGCAATGTACTATTTGTATGCACTTGTAAATGTATTGTTATTATGTATGTACATGTACATTGATGAGACTTTAATAAACAACAAACTATAAAATGTATAATAATGCCAATCAATACGTGGTGGTAATGGTGGATGAATGTTTATTTTGCCAGAAAATGTCTCAGATGATGTCTCTGATATAAAGAACATTTTGTGCCTACTGAGTGGGCATGTACCTTTAATTGTTCATTAACCCTTTCAACACTACATACATCACTAACAGTGTTTGAAAACAGTGTAGATCTCTTAACAAGCCGCCTCACCTGTATCTGCACTGTTTTACAAGTAGTTTTCATATTTCTTTAGAAACTCATGTTGTGGTGATTGAATTGGTCGGAAAATTAAGCATATTCAATTTGCTTTCCATGAAATAAAATTTATCCCGCCAACACAGTGCGTATGTGCCGTGAAACACGGTGCCGTGAAACATTTTTGATATCCAGTCAATACTATTTTTGCATTTTACAGCCATTTGTAGGTGTTGACGGGATAAATAGAATAGTAGCAGAGCCTCGCCCATCCCGTTTCCTGAGCCTTGCCAGATATTTTTTCCCATTCACGGCACTAACCTACTATTCTCTATCTATTTTCCTTATTTCTGAACCAAAGTATATGTTGTGACCACTCATTTGAACCGTCTCGGCGAGACGGTTCAAATGAGTGGTCACAACATATACTTCTGATGAGAAATGAAGAAATTCTTGAGCCTTGCCGGATATTTTTTCCCATTCACGGCACTAACCTACTATTCTCTATCTCCGATCATGGCATGTAAAATATTAAAAAGTTGGAAAAAACTGATTGTTGATTCGCCTTATTTAATAGCTAGTTTACCAACCACTCATGTAAGACTGAACCGTTTATGGCGAGGTGTTGCATGGGCACATGTCGGTTGTTCAAACACATGAACACCTTATAGAGAATAGTAGGTTAGTGCCGTGAATGGGAAAACATATCTGGCAAGGCTTAGGAAACGGGATGGGCGAGGCTCTGCCGAGCACATCCCGTTTCCGAGCCGCGCCAGATATTTTTTCCCATTCACGGCACTAACCTACTATTCTATTTATCCCGTCAACACCTACAAATGGCTGTAAAATGCAAAAATAGTATTGACTGGATATCAAAAATGTTTCACGGCACTGTGTTTCACGGCACATACGCACTGTGTTGACGGGATAAAAATATGTTAGTATCTGACTGGTACATCGACATATCAAACAGCTGTGCGTCACTTACTGTGCCCTCCGTGCTATTAATTCAATACAATACGTGTATGCACATTCATATACACAAGTATTCAATCCGAACAATAGCAGAAAAGTTATAAATACGTTGTACAAATGGACTGATGACTTTAAACAAAACAATACAAACGGGTCTATGACTCCTACGGAGCCCAGCAGAGAACATGTATTTTTTTTTATTAATTCGTTCCTACGAAATAACAATTCGTTCCCTCAATTGATTAATTCGTTCCCACGAAATAACAATTCGTTCCCTCGAATTGACAATTCGAATTGTTATATCGTGGGAACGAATTGTTAATTCGAGGCAACGAATGGTTAAATTGAGGGAACGAATTGTTAATTCAAGGGAACGAATTGTTATATCGTTGGAACGAATTGTTAATTCAAGGGAAAGAATTGTTAAATTGAAGGAACGAATTAATAAAAAAATCCATGTCCCATGCGGGGCTCCGTAGTCTGGTGACTTTAAAAACACAATACACCCGGATCTATGACTGCCTTTTGTGCATGACGAGATGTACAGATTATAAAATATGTCAACAACAGGGTATAATTATTTTAGCTGAACACACAGGTGCATTAAGCGGTGAGCCGTGATCGGCAAATAGTAACACTATCCCTAAAGATGGTTTGAAAGAAACACTAAAAGACCGCCACAAATGGCCTATTAAATATCCATTTTCCAGCAGTCTTTAGTTTTGATGGCACATTATATTTATATATTTGGTTTCTAAACGTAATAAGAGATCGTAACTAGTTATCTCCTGTTCAATTTATTTATAGAAATGCTGTCCAAATTGTGAAGTTTAGGACCTTATTGCAAGTAAAAATAGCGAATGTAGTATTATCTGTTGTGAAAAGGAGTCACTATTATATAATAGTGATTTCTACTAGTGTTGATCCAATTCATCCTGCATATCTACGCAATCGGATATGGGACTATGTTTTGCCAGATTCATATTTTCACACGTATTAATGTTATTGCAATCAGTGTAGACTAAGATCAGACTGCACATGTGTGCAGTCTGATATGTGTCTACTCTGTTCGCAAAACTCAATTGTTGTGTTATTCATTAAGAAATAAACGCTGAAATACTGCACAGGACCGGATCTCTTTGAACATATTTGCAAGGGGAAATAACTAGCTACGATCCATCATTATTGAGATGTCAACTATTTTACCATCCATGCTACGCGTTACGCACCTGTGGTGAAACACATACGTATTAACTTTTATATAGGAGGTTGTGTACATACATCAATATAAATCGTGACTATAACAGTTAAAAATAGTACACATACATGATGGTACGTTTAATATACACTTTTAAGTCGTTATACCGGTATTACATATCAGCAAAATAAGCTCGGTCAGCGACTTTGTGAACACGTTTAGTTCTACAGTGGAACCTCTCGAAACCGGACACCCTGGGAAGTCCACAGGGTGTCCGGTTTAGAGAGGCTCCACTATATAAATCAGGCATATGGGCACCGGAAAACAGGTATATGCGATTTGCGATCATAAACAAACGTTATCAAAAGTGAGAGATGACAATACAAACATACAGTTCAGCAAACATAGATTGTATGGGTGTCCGGTTTAGAGAGGTTCTACTGTATAGCAATCACAGGCAGATCCATGATTTGGGTTTAGGCAACATCGATTTAATTTGCTACATATCATTCACACCCACCACTACATTAATGTATTTGAAGAAAACGTATTAATTACTATAAGAATGAATGGCATTTTTTGTGGAATTTATCGGGGATATAAACTTGGAAAAGTCGCGGGAATACTGGACGAGGCCGGGCCGGAAGGCCTCGTCCAGTATTCCCGCGACTTTTCCAAGTTTATATCCCCGATAAATTCCACAAAAATGCCATTCATTCCTTATAATTCCAGCATTTGAAATAAATTCATCAAGAAAATGTGTTCAAGTTATTTTCCGTTTTCTTAAGAATTATTTTAACTGCGCCTGACGGTTACGGAAAGTAGTTCGGCATGGAGTTTACTGGGATATAAATTTTGGACAGAGACTTGCTACGGACCAATCAAATGTTAGGGAATTGTGTAAATATGTTTGTGCTGGAATTACAAAAACATAGTCACCAACCCGCCCCATTTATTTTCAAAATTTGGATGATATCCGCACGGGAAGCCATACACTCACGTGTCCGTATTGTCTCTATTGTTCTCCTACAGTAGCGCTTTTCTGCAGGTCAACTATACGTACTATACCAATACTATACGTATACTATACCAATACGATATGTTTTCTATACGATATGCATATAATATAAACGTACGTACGGTATGTTTGTACCGTTTATACGATTTTTATACATGTGTATAATTCTGGTACGTTTGTATCGTACAAACATACCAGATTTGTGTACGTTATAAATGTACCAGAATACGGTAAATGTATACGATACATTAACGGTGTTGGCGTGTACTATTTTCCCTAATATTTGGTCCGCCCCTAATATTTGGTCCTCTTTGGAGTCGAGAATTTCTTTAAAATGAGAGGTGTTTTCAGTAGAATGAAAAGCCACACTTCGGGTATACACACATGGTATATTCATACCATATCCGTACGGATATATCGTATATACGAACGGATATCGTATGTTTGTATAATATTCGTATAGTACGTTTATACTATACGATGTATACGATATTAGTATATACACATAGGTAAGGAGCAGGAAAGCGCTACTGTACACATATTGGGATGCCAGCCCGCCGGCAGACTGTCCACACGAGCACCCGGCCACCCACGTGTCCCTATTGTCTCTATTGTTCTCATACACAGATTGGGATGAGATCCCGCCGATTGGGATGACAGCCAGCCGACAGACTTTCCACACGAGCACCCGTACACACACGTGTCCCTATTGTCTCTATTGTTCTCCTACATATATTGATATGACAGCCCGCCGACAGACTGTCAACACGAGAACCCGTACACACACGTATGTATCCTTATTGTCTCTATTGTTCTCCTACATAGATTAGGATGAGATCCAGCAGACAGACTGTCTACACAAAAACCCGTACTCCCACGTATCCTTATTGTCTCTATTGTTCTCATACATAGATTAGGATGAGATCCCGCAGACAGACTGTCTACACAAGAACCCGTACACGCACGTATCCTTATTGTCTCTATTATTCTCCTACGGGGATTTAGATTACAGCCCGCCGAAAAACTCTACACGAGAACCCGTACACCCATGTGTCCTTATTGTCTATATTGTTCTCCCCCTATAGCGAGTTGGATCTCAGCTCGCCTAAAGTCTATCCACACGAAAACCCGTACACCCACATGTCCTTATTGTCTCCATTGTTCTCCCACAGAGATTGGGATGACAGCCGACCGACAGACTGTGCACACGGGTACCCGTCCACCCACGTGTCCTTATTGGCCCAATTGTTCTCCAAATGCGATTGGGATGACAGCCCGTCGACAGACTGTCCACACGTGAACCCGTACACCCACGTGTTCTTATTGTCTCTATATTGTTCTCCTACAATGATTGGGATGACAGCCCTCCGACAGACTGTCTACACGATAAGCCGTACACCCACGTGTCCTTAATGTCTCTAGTGTCTAGATTGTGATGACAGACTGTCCACACGGGTACCCGTCCACCCACGTGTCCTTATTGTCCAAATTGTTCTCCGACTGCGATTGGGATGACAGCCCGCCGAAGACTTTCCACTGATGAACCCGGCCACCCACGTTACCTTATTGTCTCTATTCTCCTACAGCTATTTGGATGACAGCCCGCCGAGTCTGTCTACACGAGAACCCGTACACCCACGTTGCCTTATTGTCTATATTGTTGTCCTACATGGATTGGGATGACAGCCCGCCGAGTCTCTTTGCACGAGAACCCGTACACCCACGTGTCCATATTGTCTCTATTGTCCTCCTACAGATATTGGGATGACAGCCCGCTGACATAGTCTACACGAGAACCCGTACACCCACGTGTCCTTATTGTCTCTATTGTTCTCATACATAGATTGGGATGGCAGTCTACCGACATAGATTGTCTACATGAGAACCCGTACACCCACGTGTCCTTATTGTCTCTATTGTTCTCTTACATATATTGGGATGATAGCCAACCGAGCCTGTCTACACGAGAAGCCGTACACCCATGTGTCCTTATTGTGTCTATTGTTCTCCTACATAGATTGGGATGACTGCCCGCCGACAGACTGTGTACAGGAGAACCTGTACACCCACGTGTCCTTATTGTCTCTATTGTTATCCTACATGGATTGGGATGACAGCCCGCAGACAGACTGTCCACACGGGAACACGTACACCCACGTGTCCCTTATGGATTGGGATGACAATCCGTCGGCAGACCGTCTACACGAGAACCCGTACACCAACGTGTCCTTATTGTCTCCATTGTTCTCCTACATGGATTGGCATGACAGCCCGCCGACATACTGTCAACACGAGAACCCGTACACACACGTATCCTTATTGCCTATATTGTTCTCCCACATAGATTAGGGTGACAGCCCGCCGACAGACTGTCTACACGAGAACCCGTACACCCACGTGTCCTTATTGTCGCTATTGTTCTCCTACATGGATTGGGATGACTACCCGCCGACAGACTGTCTACACGAGAACCCGTACACCCACGTGTCCTTATTGTCGCTATTGTTCTCCTACATGGATTGGGATGACTACCCGCCGACAGACTGTCTGCACGAGAACCCGTACACCCACGTGTCCTTATTGTCTCTATTGTTCTGCTACAGGGATTGACATGACAGCCCGCCGACATACTGTCTACACGAGAACGTGTCCTTATTGTCTATATTGTTCTCCTACAGGGATTGGCATGACAGCCCGCAGACAGACTGTCTACACGAGAACCCGTACACCCACGTGTCCTTATTGTCTGTATTGTTCTCCTCCTACAGCGAGTGGGATGACACCCCGCCGACAGACTGTCCACACAAGAACCAACACACACACATGTGCTCGAGTGTCGGGACCTCCAACGGGACGTGTTGGAGTATCCACCTGTGCGAAGGAGTCCCGGGAGAGACAGCGACTTTCGGCAGGTACCTGGAACTGCTGTCTGTTCCACGTTTTCCTGCCCACCTATGTTTGGTCATAAAACCTTATCAGTCCCAACTATATCCCAAACTTATGTAAAACAATAACATTCCTAACTTTAACGCCTTATTTGGATATTTACATGTTGAAACTAATTTAGGTTAGTGTGACGCGTTTTTGGTACAATTTACATTCAAAATCTTTGAGATTGATGTCAATGTATTAGCAACTGTAACATCTATGCCCCAAATTGCGTGTTCGACACGCTGTAACACGTATAGGCGAGTAAAAAATACGACTTCGTAAGTAACTGACTTACACATCTACTTACTGACTACCGTTGGCTAGTATTCAGTGGAGATTTTGAATTTCCATTTGACATTAAAGGAACTGTCTCTACAGCTATGACAGTCGATCAATAACATCAATTTACGCATGCTACCAGTGGGATTATACGTGTCTCATTGACACATTTCTCATTATTATTTGTGTTTGACGTCTAACGTATACGTATACGAAGCAAGCACTAAATATGCTGTATAATATGCATGGGAACATGCTTGCATAAATCATACTAATTCACAGAGAATACCAGGCTAGTGTAGTTTGAAATACCAGTTTATCAGGCAAGACTGGGCCGTTTCCGAGCCGAGCCTCATTATCGTGATATCGAAAGACATTAGACTAGATTTTATTTTATCAGGTAACGTTTTATGCTAGCCAATAATCAAGCTTAAAGCAGTTTTCGTTAAAAAGAACGCCGACTTGTTTACGTTACGTGTCTCATTAGTCTGACGTCGTTCGGTAACGTCATGTGACGTCGTTCGCAGGGTGTCGAACTTATATAGGTACAACTGTAACAATAAATGGCAGCGCTAAGCGAAGCTTATGCCCTCGCTGTCTGCCTTGACAATAAAAAAATCCTCTGTGACCTTGACCTTGGGCGGTCGTACTGGCAGCCTTGATACTTAAATAAGGACTTTAACATTATTGCCTTAAACATTTGTCGTATTGCAAACAAGGTGAACATAGGTCCTCAGTGACCTTGACCTTGGGCGGTCGGATGTGGGTAGCCTGCATAACAAAGCACGATCACATTGTGGCCAAATATTATTAAAATTGATGAAGAGGTTCATGAATTTTTGAAAAATGAAAGGTGTTACTATGCATGTATGTACGTACGCAATACATGGACTACCGCTATATCCCATTCTTGCCTATGAACGAACTACAATCAATGCCATATTAATGAAACGCAATGGGTTCCCCAGGGTGTCCGGTTTACACGTGAATACATAGCCCACCACGTTTACGTTCAGCAGTTCTCTGTCAAAACATCGACGAAGTGATAAGCACCCGGCCATGTAGAATATTATTTGTAATTGAAGGGCCTCTCATCGCCTGGTGCAGTACGTACAACTGTACCTGCACGTGCAGCATATGCATGCGTATATCTATTATTGGGTGGTCAGTTATAAAAATCATTTACGAGGGGTGTTCAACAATTAATTTCCCAACATATACATGATCCCAATGAAATGAAATGACATTAATTTAATGAATGAAATCTATTGGCATACTTACAACAACAATTAAATTTAAAGATACGTTGTCTTATGTATGTGCAGAAAGTGATGAAACATGTTTAACTTAGTAACCAATAATATAGTGGTAAATTTACATGGACTGTATTAACCAAATCGTGCCTATAAGTCGTCTTGGTAAAATATGTTTATTATACCAAATCATAAATAGCGTTGCGAACGCTAGTTTTGTTGACTGTCGATGGTACTACATGTATTTGTATTTAGTTCAAGTAATTTCACATGTGTCTATAAATAGCAACATAATATATGTGTGGAACAGTATATGATTTCAAACTAACAAAAATGTTATGTTTCACAAAATGTGCTTCCTGGTACTGAAATAGCGAACGGAAGTGCGTTACCAACTTATCTCCCCTCTTCATCAGAGTCAATTGTAGTACATTGTATATAACAAAACACACAGTACTGATATATGGCATTTGGATTCAATAATGCGAAAATTAAAGGAATATTGAATATCTTCGACAACATCTGAAACATCATGTGAGACACTGTTTCTTTAAAATACGTTAGGACATCTCTTTTGTCATATATCATCAGCTGGGTCTCTGTAGAGTGCACATCTTAACAATTTAATCCTTCATATGTTTAGCCACTATATTTTCACATGCAGCTGCAGTAATAAACCAACTTAAGTGATTGAACTTAAGTGACAGATGCAGTTGTCATTCAACAATGAAACATGCCCTTTTTACGATAAAAAAGCTATTCTCAGTCAAAATACAGAATATATCTTAGTTGTATGCCAGTTCACGTGTACATGCATTTTATTATGCATACATTTGACTTTCGTAGGTGGCGTAAAACATAATATGTCCTATTTTTGTATAATTGGGATCAAGTGAACAATGTTCTCGAGCCAAAAAAGGCGCTACAGCTATTTTATTGTATTTTAAATATGCACTGATCACTAGTTATCAATAAGCATACATTGTAGCTTAAGTTCGACTCGTATGTCCTAAAAGGCCGGCACTAGTTTATATTCAATATCATTATACACTAATGAAATAAATGTGCAACTCAGACGGGTACAATAAAACACATTAGGTGATCAGTATATGTATGATGCTGTGCTCCTGCAATAAAGCAAATCTAACATTTGTGTTGATGTAATATTATATTTATTAACATAATTAAAGCTCCTTCGCTGATTTATAAAGAAACTCAGCATAGCCTCTTATGACATCAGTAAACTCGTTAATAAATATCAAAGTATCATCACGCAAGTAAGATTCTCTCTCTTTATATATAGCACTGTTTTTGAGACCTGATAAAATATGCCACTTCACGAGTGGGTGTAGGTTTATAACACTTTCTGTCACTTACTGAACGCCCCTCAATGATATCCCTATTTTTGTCCTTGACAAGTGTCTTTCCACGTGCTAAACTATACGTAAACAGAAATATACTGTATACTACGTGTGAGAGATTCATCAGGTAAGCTTTTATTTAAAGTATTTCAACAATGTTACATTATAGTTTAGACATTTCTGCCGTCCGTCTGTATATATATATATATATTGTGTTTATACATCTGTCCACGGCATTGACACGATTTGTGATTACATATGCGTCACTGGCACGGAGAAGGACCTTGCAGCATGTGTAAGGCGAATATGTGTACCTTTATCATCATTCACCATCAAAATTAGCGTTGTATGTTCTACATGTAATCATTCCGCTGATCGCAAAACATCAACAACTGCTACACTGGTGACATGTAGTAAAAATAGGAAATGGTATTGATCGAATGCCGACCAACACATGCAATGATCAAACTGCGCGGATGCGCAGACTGATCCGGGCTACGCTATCCATCGTAAGACCGCTTTTCTGATCAATTCACATAATGACCATAGACACGTAACGTGTGTGGTTTGCCGTGACGCACGACTTTTTCGTGCCCAGGTTTGCATATAGATGCAAACTTTTCTTTTGTCTACAGAGGTGTTCAAGTTGCTTACCAACCTCTGACAAACAATAGAGTCGATGTGTAATAATTATTACACCCGGCGCATTTGGATTGTTTTGTACATGGTTTAGAAACGTAAGGTGTTTCATGCATGTACACTCAATAATTGACCATCCAAGATACGCTAGAAACACCTGTGGATGAGACTGCTCGTTACGAACCGGCTCATCAGGATCTGCACTTTTTGCATAAACCGCTATAGCGGGCTTTCGGGTTCAAAGGGTTACGATCGACTCGTGTGTTAGAAGCAGCGGATAATACTACGGAGCCCCGCAAGGGACGTATAATTCTTTGTTTCATTAATTCCTGGCCACAAAATAACAATACGTTCTCTCAATTTAACAATTCGCTCCCTCAATTTAACAATTTGTTCCCACGAATTAACAATTCGTTCCCATGAATTAACAATTCGTTCCCTCAATTTAACAATTCGTTCCTCAATTTAACAATTTGTTCCCACGAAATAACAATTCTTTCCCACGGCAAAGAATTGTTTATTCGTGGGAACGAATTATTATATCGTGGGCACGAATTGTTAATTCGAAGGAACGAATTGTTAAATTGAGAAGAATTGTCATTTCGTGGGAACGAATTGTTAATTCGTGGGAACGAATTGTTAATTCGTGGGAACGAATTGTTATTTCGTGGGAACTAATTAATACAAAAATATCCATGTCCCCTGCGGGGCTCCGTTCACTAGACTATTCAGTCTGCAATTTGTTGTTCGTAGCTTGTGTATATCAAACACGAACTGCACGGTATATAGATGTGAAAAGACCTGCTGTGACGGGTGGACCGCCGATAGTTACGGACGCTGTGGTGAGTATTTACACGGCAACTTCTATTGCCCGTCAACTAATTCATGGGCATGGGCTGATAAATAGAACACTACTGTCTATTCCACGTTTGTCTGCCGACTATCTTTATGGATTTATGTTAAATAAATGTAAATCCACTAATTGTTCACAAATAACATTATTAAATTTACAGAATATCATAATTTTGCACTTAAGAACATTTTAGTCGTACGAAATTTAGTGAAACGGACCCCTGTTTCCGAAACCTGATATTAAAATACCTTAGGATACTATCTGTTCCACATGTTTCTGCCGACGAACACTTGGCTATTTCATCAAATAAAAATTTAAATATTTATTTTTAGATTTAAACGTACATGCCCACTCAGTAGTCACAAAATGTTCTTTATGGGAATTAAATAAGTGCATAATTGTGTCACTATTCCGCCAGTTCTAAAGAATACGAGTGCCCGCTATATATATACTGAAAGGATAAAGAAACGCAGGGTAAACATTTCAGGTGATTTAAAGTGAGTTGTTAGCTGTTTTTACAATATTTTATATGAGTATTAAAAAAACATCTTTAGTCAACACATTACCAAAATTGCATTAGGTTTTGACAGATAATTCAGTAGTAATTGAATCACAATTGACGGTACCCCCCAATATCGCACAGTGAAATCCACTGTTTTGTCAGTATCTCGTATGCACCCCTCGCGCATCTGTCACAGCCCTGATTCTCTTGTGCATGGAATTCATCAGTGCATTTATCCTTCTTATTGGGATATTGTTCCACTCTTCCAACAATGCAGTCCTTAGTTGGTCGAGATTAGAAGGGGTATTCCGACACCCCCTTATCCTTCTGTCAAGTTCGTCCCACAGATGTTCGATTGGGGACAAATCGGGACTGTACGCAGGCCAGTCGAATGGGTTAATGTTATGGTCAGCGAGAAAGTCTTGACAAACTCTGGCTACATGGGGCCGTGCATTATCATGCTGGAAAATTAGTTGACGCTGTTGCACAAATGGAACAACAACCGGGCGGAGGATTTCATCCCTATATCTTACGGCGGTTAAATTCCCGGTTACCACAATCAACGGTGACTTTACCCCGTGAGATATCCCTCCCCAGACCATAACCGAGCCACCCCAAACCTATCCCTCTCAAGAACGCAAGCGTCGGCGAAGCGTTCCCCACGACGTCGGTATACACGACGTCGACCGTCCGGACGAAAAAGAGTGAACCGGGACTCATCTGTGAAAAAGACTTGTCTCCATTGCCTCATTGGAAATCGTCTGGGAGCATGTGCCGCCAACCAAGCCATACGACGCGCGCGACGTGCACGAGTGAGAGGCAGACCAACGTAGGGTCGACGTGCTCGCAGACCAACCTCGCGCAATCGATTTCTTACAGTTTTGGGGTGAATGTGGCGATTATGATTGCCTACCGTGTTAATAGCGGTTTCAGTGGCAGTAACGTGGCGATTACGTACGTGGGCGAGACGAATAGCCCTGTCTTCACGTCGCGACGTTACGCGCGGACGTCCCGATCTCGGTCGGTCGGCAACCCTTCCGGTCTCTCTCAGACGACGGACAAGACGTTATATGGTGGAAACATTCACACCGAACTGCATAGCAACCTGCTGTTGCGTTTGACCTTGCATTAGCAATGCAATAGCATGACCCCTCTGAACTTCCGTCAGACGTACCATGATTGTGAGAGCTATAAATTCAGTGTAAATAGTGGAACACGATGTGTATACCTCAAGCGTATCAAGTGGTATGACAAAATGTTTTGACGAACTTATCATCATCATGCTGCACGTGTTTTTGGCTTTTCATCACTTTCTCTATGTGGTACGGTGCATTACACGGTTGAGTAACTTTAGGCACCGGTTTGGGTGCACAGTGACCAAGATAGTCGCCTGACCGGTTTTCATAATTTTAGGCCAAGCATTTAAATAATGATTGCGTATGTTGTTACCCTACGTTTCTTTATCCTTTCCTTTCAGTATATATATATAATCATTTAGTACTATTTATTTTACTGATAGTGACGCGCGGTGGTATCAGGATATTTGCATATGCAAATGAAGCATGATATTTTTTAATTATTTATATAAATAAAATGAGTCGCGCCAATTTTTTTTTGTATTTTCAACAGATTATTGCACATCAAACATTAAATACAGAGAATAAATAGTAATGTCCGTTAACATTTTAAGGAAACACGGTTATCACCCCTGATATCAGTCTAAACATTTACGTGTGATATAAAATGTACAATAATGCCAATCAACGTGGGGTAATGGTGAATTAATGCTTATTTTGACAGAAAATGCCTCAGATGATGTCTCTGATATAAAGAACATTTTGTGCCTACTGAGTGGGCATGTACGTTTAAATCTAAAAATAAATATTTAAATTTTTATTTGATGAAATAGCCAAGTGTTCGTCGGCAGAAACATGTGGAACAGATAGTATCCTAAGGTATTTTAATATCAGGTTTCGGAAACAGGGGTCCGTTTCACTAAATTTCGTACCACTAAAATGTTCGTAAGTGCAAAATTATGATATTCTGTAAATTTAATAATGTTATTTGTGAACAATTAGTGGATTTACATTTATTTAGCATAAATCCATGAATTAAAATTTACAGATCCTAAATTTGCACTTACGAACATTTTAGTCGTACGAAGCTTGAAGATGTCTATGGGTTGAAGATGTCTATGGGTTGAAGATTGAAGATGTCTATGGGTTGAAGATGTCTATGGGTTGAAGATGTCTGTGGGTTGAAGATATCTATGGGTTGAAGATGTCTGTGGGTTGAAGATGTCTGGGTTTCTGTGGGTTGAAGATGTCTGTGGGTTGAAGATGTCTATGGGTTGAAGATGTCTATGTCTATGGGTTGAAGATGTCTATGGGTTGAAGATGTCTGTGGGTTGAAGATGTCTTTGGGTTGAAGATGTCTGTGGGGATTTAACATGAGAAATTCTTTCTAATTTCAGAAATAATGGACCGATTTTCAATATTTAAAGTTTGTTTTCTTATATCATTTCCAAGCTATCTAGTCAGGTTTCTGAATCAATTTCCAAAGTTTTCCGTTTTTCGACTTCTCCCCCAGCTCCTCCACCTCCGTTTCTCCCATGCTAAATTCCCATAGACAAATACATTTTTCGTATTAAAATCAATATTTGACCAAATTTCACGAAATAAAAAGAAGACTAATTCTTAAATTTTGACAAAATTTAATATTATCGAACAAAATATTATTTTTTTTTGTCATTTAATATTTTATTCTCTTTGCTACATGTACATGTACAAATACAATGATATGATTATACATACAGTTCATTAAACATAGTACAGCTGTTCTGCCAGTTCAACAAAAACATGAATACATCATTGTCTGTATAATTAACCTAAGAATACATGTCTACATGTAACATTGAGTTTTTAAACTAAAATATAGGAGTCTATATAGGGCATATGGGCTATGAGATTGGTATAGGTCGGAGAAGAAAATGTCCAAAAGTGGGGGACGGGGGTCTAATAAATGGTCCGGGCTCATATATTTACATTCGTTGGTTCTTATATCAAATGATTGTGTCTACGTATTTTGTTCTATAAAGTCACTCCATTTTGAATGAAAAGTATCTAGATTATTCTTAATAGTGGCAATAGTTTCTTCTATTTTTATTGTGTGCTTCATATATGTGTTAAAGCGGCCTATCGATGGCTGCGTTTCATCGTATTTGCACATAAAAATTAAATACTTTGCTAGAAGAATTAGGAAGCTTATAATCATTGTTTTATTTTTGCAGTCGACCTTCACGTTACAAAATGATATGTTTTCATATGTTAAATTACTATTGTAGTCTAGTCTACTTGTTTGCAATAGTATGTTGATATCCGACCAAAATGATTGTATGACAGTGCATTCCCAAAACATATGCTTATTAGAATCCACATTCATATGACAGAATTCACATAAGTTTGAAGGTTTTAATTTGCATTGAATTAAAAAGCCATTGTTTGGAATTATTCTCATTAAATATTTGTACTGAAACGCACGAAGTTTTGTGCTTATTGTGCTTTTATATGACAGTGAAAAAATACCTTTCCATTCGATATCTTGTTTATTTAACTCACTTTCCCATTTAATTATATGTTTTTGCTGTGTTAATTTCATGTTTTCAATCTGTATATTATATAACATTTTATTAATATGTTTTGATGATAAACATTGATTTATTTTGTATTTCTGTGTTTCATTATCAATGGCACGGTTTTCATTTCTATTTTCCATTCGTTTTTAATATTACCTAATAATTTGTAATATCTCAAGAAATCTCCATTATTTATGTCATATATAGTTTTCATATCGTTGAAGCTATAAAAGTCTTTTATTCTAAAATCATATATGTGTTTTAAATACATTATACCTCTATCATACCAGTCTTTATAGAAGAAGGTTATATTTCTTTCATTTTTTATGTTTGAGTTATGCCATAATATTTCATATGATATGTTGGTATATGCATGTTTATAATTGATTTTGCACCAAGATGTTAACATTGTTTAGAAACGAATATTGTTTTACAAGGTGTTTTGTGTTATTTGAATTTAGATTGCTTTTAAATAGTACATTATCACCATATTTACTTAGTTCCTTATTATATGCTTTTTTTAATTGATTCTGATTAGTACCTTTTAAGAGTTTTATCCATGAACATTTTAGTGAATTGATGAATGCATGTATGTTAATCATTTTCAAACCACAGTTTTCATAGTTTTGTATTATAGTTTTTCGTGCTATTTTATCGGGTTTACCATCCCAGAGAAATTTGTACATTATGTCATTAATCTGTTTGATTGTTTTTTTTCTTCAGCCGGGTTCTCTAGGACTGTCAGTGGGTATATTAGTTTTGGTAACGCGAAGGTCTTTAATACAGTTATCTTGCCGATTAATGTCAAGTTCCATTTTTGCCTGTTTGTTAAACAGTTTTGAAATGACTTAATTTTTGGTAATAAATTTAGTTCATGTAGCTGTGTTTTATTGTTTGTGAATATTATTCCAAGTGTTGATGCATGGTCGTTTGACCACGTATATCGATTGCTATTACACCATTGACTTGGGTTATGCCTAAGTTCCCCATTCTTTAATGCTGTACATTTTGATTTATTAAGTTTTAGACCTGAAATTATTGAAAAAATGTCTAGTGTGTGTATTAGTTATTTAAATGAATTTTCAGATCCATCAAGCGTGAAGCTTGCATCATCTGCGAATAGTGTTTGTTTTATTTCATTTTCAACGAAAGATAAACCTTTTATTTCTACATTTGCATCTATTTGTCTCGATAAAATCTCTATACAAATAATAAAAATGTATGCTGATAGCGGACAACCCTGTCTAACACCTTTTTTAACACTGAAAAAGTTTGACAAATTGCCATTATTCGAAACACAACTTTTTGCATCGTTATGGAATAGCGATATCCATTGTATTAATGAATTACCAAAGTTAAGATTGTTGAGGCATTTAATTATAAATCCATGGTCTAGGCTATCGAAAACTTTCTGGAAATCTGCAAAGAAGATTAAACCTGGTGTATTGTTTTCATTAGCTTCATTTATTATTTCTATAAGTGTCCGTACGTTTTCTCCTATATATATACAAAATATTGTTTTTGCATTGTTTTTGCATTGTTTATAGAGCCGTAAAAGTTGTGCAGGTTTCGTGAAACAGACAGTATAAAGAATTCAGGGTCATCCTTGACATTTAAATTGGCGGAATTTGCTACTCCGACGTCATGTTGTTGTGATTATACATGCAACGTGACACCATTAGCCGATTTCACCACAATTGCTAAGCATACATATCTAGCTAAGACTACTTTGAGGGAGAACCTAATCATTTATTTTTCCCGAAATGCATTATTTCATACAGAAACAACAATTGCATATAGTTGGTGATTAGAATATGTATACTGAATTATTATACTGGTCCCAGGTTCGAGTCATCCACCTTTGCAAGCGTTTGTTTCAGTGGACGAGACTGGCCGGATTGAGTGCATGCATGGAGGAACTAGCCAGTCGTACTATGACGGATTCAGGTGCGTCTGTTCGAGAAACTTCACAGGCAAACACTGCGAAACACGTGAGTAGTATTTACTTTAAATAGATCTTATATGAGTGATGATTTAATTTCATGAAATACATGAAATATAATATTTTATTGTATACCTACCCATGAAATACATATACTCAACAAAACTAGAAACGTCCCCGTTTTATAGCCGGTGTAGCTCTGTCTATGTATGTACCACATGTTCAAAGTACATGTATTTTAAACCGTGGCGATGTTCAGAATACGATCGTGTAGAGTTTAGCCGATACACACGGTTTACATAGCGGCCAGTGACCGGAACGTTGATTTCCACTTTTTGCACGTGCACGCTATACTTGTCATCGATAAGGTGATTCAGTTCATGTCGTACCATTCATGCGATAGGGGCTATTCGGAAAATTAAAAAACTTTTTTAATTTTTCACTGTTTTCGATATGCCACGGCTTTCCGAAAACGAGCGAAATCAGGCAATTGGGATGCTTGCGGGTGGGATGGCCGCCAGGGCGGTCGCGCCTCGGTTTGGTTGCTGTCAGAAGACGATTGATCGTCTTGCAGCCCGGTACCAGCAGACTGGGGCTGTTCACGACCGGCAGCGACCTGGTAGGCCTCGTGTAACGACGGCTAGAGCCGATCGTTACATTACGTTGACGCACTTACGTCAACGTCGATTGGCAGCCACAGTCACTGCTAGGCGATACGGTGTCTCAGGGCAGACCATTCGCAACCGGTTACGTCGTAACGCCCAACCAATCCGGGCACGCCGCCCGTACACTGGTCAGATAATGACCCAACGTCACCGTGCTGCCAGACTGTTATGGGCGCGACGTCATCTGAACTGGAGAAGGGCTGACTGGAACCGAGTTTTGTTCACCGATGAATCTCACAGTTAGTCATGCTGACGGAAGATTACGGGTATACAGGCGTAAAAATGAAAGATTCACCGATTGTTGCATTGTTGAGAAGAACAGGTTTGGGGGAGGGAGCGTAATGGTCTGGGGTGGGATCATGGGAAACCGGAAGACAGATTTGGTTGTTGTACAGGGCAACATCAATGCACAACGTTATGTTGCAGATGTGCTAAATGCACATGCCTTACCATTTATCCGTCAGCATGGTCCTGGTGTGACATTGATGCACGACAATGCCCGCCCTCACGTAGCCAGGGTCACCACTCAATACTTACAGCAAAACAACGTCGATGTCATGCCATGGCCCGCGGTCTCCCCGGATCTCAATCCCATTGAGCACATATGGGATGAGCTGGGCCGCAAAGCACGAGCTAACCATCAGATTGACAATGTTCGCGATCTTACACGGGCGTTACAACGGGAATGGAGGACTTTGCCCAACGCACTGGTATTGCGTTACGTCACGTCGATGCGGCGTAGGATCATTGCATGCATTCATGCAAATGGTGGCCACACTCGGTACTAACGAGATTTACTGAATTTGCCACATTACTTATTGAAATTCCATCTCTAAACATTAAGTAACACATTTCTGAGTTTTTGTGATTTTTGATTTTGACCCCTACCGCCCTTGGCCGGTTATCTCTCGAATATTTAACAAGATATCCAAATGCAATTTATTGGCTTTCATACAGAAATGAATGAACTTGTTTTTCCATTTTGATTTTTAAAAGTAACCCTTTTGGTTTTTGATGAATCTTTCCTTAAACATGGAGGGACGTTTCTAGTTTTGCTCAGTATAGTTATACGATGTAAATAAAAGTCATATGTTCTCATCGATGAAATAAACAACTTCCGGTGAAAATACGACTACTTCCGCTATCTATATTCATAACGCGCATCTGCAGTGCCGGACGCAAATAGGCTGCAAATACACATTCATTACCGTATACAGTCTAAAAAACTGCTAATTTCCATGCGGCGGTATATAATAAATAGAATATTCATATTTTTGCAACGAATATGACATATATGTTCATCGAGTTGTGTGAAATGTCCATATGGACATTTCACACAACTCGATGAACATATATGTCATATTAGTTGCAAAAATATGAATATCCTCTATTCATTTTTCCAGCGATACGCCGATGCGAAAATGGCGGCGCTTGTATAGCCGACTTCAGCCCAAAAATAATAGAACAGGGAAATCATTTTCACATGGAATCCATCTTTTCTCTAGTTGTTGTTCAACATTCAACATAACGAAATGAAGCTTTCAAATTTACAAGATATACATGTAAATGTCAGATAAACACCTTGAGACGGTAAAATAACAAATGTCTGCATGTGTATGTTCTTTACAGCATTGACATTTTTTTATCGCTAACCTAGCAAACACGCCAGATAACCGATTGGAACAATCAGTCTTCCATGCGTTACATTAAAGACATCGGGTTAAATTGCTACGCTCGCGAGAGGTATGGAGCGGGGTAGCAATTTTGTTTCCAGTACGGCACTAGCAGTAAAAAGGGGGAGGGGGAGGTGAACGATTTTCTATATACATGTATTTCAATAATGACCCTGCAAGTTACACGAGTGTGATTTACAAAGTTAACTTACCCCACAAACCGATCAGTTTTTGTGGAGATAACATATTTCAGTACTTTCAGTACATGCGAATATTTTCTTTTTCTAAGGTCTAAAAAGTAGCCGCACCCGTTGTTACGCCTGTGGGTGTCGAAAACGGCAGTCATTTAACAATGTTCGTTTTGTGGTATGTATGGTGCAGTGGTTATATTGTTAATGGCGTCCCTTTCTTGTATTTTACCAGCGATATGTCGTTGCGAAAATGGGGGAATTTGTGATACCGACTCCTTGAATCGAGCTTATTGCCAATGCAGCCCCGGATTTACGGGGGCACACTGCGAACAAGGTTAGTAAATACCAAATAGCTGTACTGTGGGTGGCTGTGACTCGGGAAATTGGGTTTTGTGAACGGTTTAGCTCATATAGCTCACGCATGCAGTCCAATAACAAGCTATATTGCCTGTCAGAAGTAAGACGGGCGTTTCTTTGATGTAATTGCGAACAGTGCAGATCCTGATCAGTCTGTACGGATGCACAGGCTGATCTGGATCTACACTGGTCGCAAAACCCATAATCCCAATTTCTCCAGTCGCGGCCACATATAATCCCCAAATATGACCAGTCTCTCCTACTTTCCCCATTCATATGGATCCTATGGAACTACTGTTACATAACCTGCAACCTCTATGCACTGGATTTGCACGGCGGAAACAATAGGTTCACTTACTCTTAACACAGAAAAAAAAGAGTTCAACCTCGCCAATGTTGTTGACATTATTTGGCCACTGAAACTGTGTTTAAATCACGTGACCAACATGTTCAGAGGTAATTTTCTTGCTGAAAATTGGTGATAAAACACCCCAACATGTTTCCTTAGCATACTTGGGCAATGATTCATCAGAATTTGCCATCAAACTGTGTCTGTGGTCTCAACACATCCGGATTATTTCTTTTATATACCGGACTACTACTCCCTAGCGGTTTGTGCTATATTTAGTACATTCATACCGAACGGTAAGCAGATGCATGTATAATTATTGAGAATCACAAACGAGTTCCCATTTGGCATAATATTTATGACACGATTCAAGTACAATTTATGGACCTGGGGCCCATTTCACTAAACTTCGTACGACTAAAATGCTAATTTAGGATCGTCATGAAATTTCAATTGACAGTTTACAAGAACACATTAATAGTTTACAAGAACACATTGCGTATGTGAAATTTACAGACTATCATATGTTTGCACTTACGTACATTTTAGTCGTACGAAGTTTAGTGAAACGGGCCCATGGCCTAGCTGACGTCATTCATAAATCTTAATTGAAATGGAGACGAGTATGAGATTCTGTTTATTGTATAAATTCACCCGCCAAAAGTGTATAGCACTTCGAGATACAGTGAAACCTATTTTGGATGAGTTTCTTGGCCATTTATCTCAGATGATATTAGCTGTTCATGATGACATAGCACACAACTTTGGCTCAGATTGATCGCATGCCTGATTTACAGTGAAACCTCTAAGCCGGATACCATGCGGACCTCACAGGGTGTCCGGTTTAGAGAGGTGTCACTGTGCATATTCAGCCCGGATGTGTTCCTGGTTCCACACACCAACGATTGCCGTTCGTTTACTCACCTTTTTCACGTCGTTTTTTTATTAGAAAACGCTGTTAAACAGTTTGTTTTCGTTGGTTTAGCGCATCGTTGAACATAGCGACACGACATGAGTTGAAAGAAACGACAGGGGTTTAAGGAGATGTGAAACGGGTATTTAAACGATCGTTTCAACGTTCACTGAACATATGCCGTTAAGTCGCCCATGATTTTAATGACGTTTAAACCATTATGTTAAAGGTACATGCTCACTTAGTCGGCACAAAATCTTCTTTATGTCAGAGACATCATCTGGGGCATTTTCTGGCAAAATAAACATTCATTCACCATTATCCCACATGTTGATTGGCATTATTATACATTTTATATCAGATGCAAATTTCCACACTGATATCAGTTGCGATAACCATGTTTCCTTAAAATGTTAACGGACATTACTGTTTATTATCTCTATTTATTTCTTGATGTGCAATGATAATACTTTATAATCTGTCGAAAATATTATTTTTTTCACGTGACGCATTTAATTAGTATAAATAATTAAAAAATATCATGCCTCATTTGCATATGAAAATAGCATGATACCACCGAACGTCACTATCAGTATAATACATATTACTAAATGATTATTATTATATCTGTATAGCGGGCACTCATACTTTTTATAACTGGTGGAATAGTGACACAATTATACACTTAATATTTAATTCCTATATAGAAGATGTTGTGCCTACTGCGTGGGTATGTACCTTTAACGTCAACAATGCCCGGCTTTGTCGGGTCATTAGGAACGTCATCTCGGAACTTCTTCATTGTGTTCATTTGACATGTATTAACTTATTAACGTCATAGCATACAATAGTAATAATATGTAATTGTTGTGATGCGGTCAGCCAATCAAAATGAAGTACACCTATAGATATGACACGTGTCTCCTATCACGTTGACGGAATGAGTTACAGCACGGCATACATGTAGCAAGGTTTCCATCTACGCACTTGTTCCTCACTGTTTATCATTGTTTCTGATAGTATGTACTGATATACAACACGGCACAGCATGTGCACATTCTTTCCACACTGTTACATGTATAAGGAAAATGCCAAATCATGCCAAACAAAATTATATTCCCTGTTTATCATTGTTTCTGATAGTATGTACTAAATCAAATACAAGTGTACGATTGATTGATATACAGTGAAACCTCTCTAAACCGGACACCCTGGGAGGGATCTCCCAGGGTGTCCTGTTTAGAGAGGCTCCATTGTAAAACAGACTACTCCAAGACACGCGTGCAAGCTTTGCGATCATGAACAGACATTATCAATAGAGGTAAATGGCAATGAAAGGTATCAAAATTAAGTACAACTAACATGTCTATGTGTCCGGTTTAGAGAGGTTCCACTGTATGTCATTTACCATGCATGAAGTGGAAAATCACATATTGTATAGACAGACCTCATCTAAGACATGGTGCCTTTGACCCTTTCATCCCTAAGTAACTGGAATAGATTTTGATATGTTAATTTTGCAGCCAATCCAATCGTCACAAAATGACTTTGTCCATTTATGAAATGGGGTGTGTTTTTGTTCTAAAAAATATGAAAATTACTTTCAAAAAGTGCAGATCCAGATGAGACGGCTCGTTACGAGCCGACTCATCTGGATCTGAACTGTTTGCAGAAACCGCTATAGCTGGCTTTCGGGTTCAAAAGGTTAATTCCCTTTTGTTGGTGACCACGATATATGGTGTCAATTTCAGCAAAGTGCACAAAGATGTGTCAGAATGGTGGGAGCTGTCTAACGGACGGAGCCAGGCAGTACTGCGCATGCCCACAATCCGCAGCCGGAGACCTCTGCGAGCTTGAGTGTAAGTTTTATCACTTGTGAATGACGCGTAACAATGATAATACAATGGCTACAATTGCCGTACCGCAAGTAAATAACGTGTAGCAGTGATGTTAAATGTCTACAATTCCCCTATCACAGATGAATAACGTGTGGCAGGGATGGAAAATGGCTACAAATTCCCTATCGCAGATGGATAACGTGTGGCAGGGATGGTAAATTGCTACAATTCCCCTATCAGAGGTGAATATGTGGCAGGGATGGTAAATGGCTACAAATCCCCTATCACATATATGAATAACGTGTAGCAGGGATGGTAAATGGCTAGAATTCCCTTTATCACATGTGAATATCGTGTAGCAGTGATGGTAAATGGCTACAATTCCCCTATCACAGGTGAATAACGTGTAGGAGGTATGGAAAATGGCTACAAGTCTCCTATCACATGTGAATAACGTGTAGCAGGGATGGAAAATGGCTACAATTCTCCTATCACATGTGAATAACGTGTAGCAGGGATTGAAAATGGCTACAATTCCCCTATCACAGATATAAACTATTGGGTATAAGTATGATCAAAATCACGCTGCTTGTCTAAATTTTATTTCAGACGTCAATGACAAGGAGTGTCCACCGATGGGCTATGTTCGTTGGGTCCCCGCTGGGTGTTACGAGAACTGTTATACCAACGACAATTGCAGTGGTGATAGTATTTGCTGCAGTTACGGATGCAGCATGTTCTGTAAACGTCCCCTGTCGAGGACATGCGAATATGAGGGTGAAATGTTGGCCGCTGGAACCGTGTTTAATGTGGACGATTGCCAAGTATGTACACAACCGCCTGAGTTAAACTTACCAAGAGTAGCAACGATTCGGAACATATATTGGCATTGCCACCTGTCAATCAAGCAATTTGACTGTCTGCGCCTGAACTGTAGCACAGCTAGGACTCAGCCAATCAGGCTTATTGATTTTAAGCGTAATATTCAATTTCAAATAATAAAGAAATTCACAAATATTGGCAAGATTAGAGCAGGCGGTAGTTTTTTCATTAACAACAGAGGTGTGTGTTGTCCTTTTTATTGACCTACATAAAAACACACCACGAGATCTTAATGTTTGTTAGTTGTGTTTCCTTTTTCATTGACCTACATATATAAACACATACACCTGAATTACAATGCAGGACAGCTAAAATGTTTTTATTGACATTAATACAACAAAATACACCACGATGTAGTTTATCTGTTAGGTGTGTTTCTTGTTCATTGACCAACATAAACAACTACTGTCTGTTCTACGTTTTGCTCAATTTTCAAAAAAAATCATTTTTTGATCCTTTAGGATCAAAAATCGAAAAGTTTTGGAAATTGACTCCCCATGTTAAATTCCCATAGGAAAATCGTTTTTTCGCAATAAAATCAATATTTGATGGAATTTCAATAAAATCAATATTTGATGGAATTTCATCAACTAACTTTTATAGTACTAAATCCATTGACCATGCCTTAAATGACCTTAGCTGTTGATAGGCCGTTAAACCTCAACAAACAAACAAACATTCACTAAACTGCGTACGACTAAAATGTTCGTAAGCGCAAATTTAGGATCGTCTGGAAAATTCAATTGATGGATTTACATTTATTGAGCATAGGCTGCATATGCGCCAATAATTGTTTACAAGAACAAATTGTTAATGTGATATCTACAGACTATCATAATTTTGCACTTACGAACATTTTAGTTGTACGAAGTTTAGTGAAACGGCCCCCTGAATTATAATTTAAATGGGTTCTTGTTATTGACCTACACAAAACCTATTGTCCCTGCTATACTTTCGTACGCAATATCGCCGTTCTTCACACTTCTCACATCTGCATAAGATTAACAAAGTGACATTGAAAGGGTTTTAACGTCCCATCAACAGTTAAGGCCAACAGCTAAGGCCATATAGAGACGGGACCACAGTTTAAAGTCTCATCCGATAGAACAGTGGGATGGAAATGATGTGTAAGTATTTTTCACCCCTAGGGTAAGGAGTGACCTGACAACCTCCGGTATTGAAGACCAATGTCATATCCCATAGACCACGTCCTATCGCTGGTCAATTTACAAAACGTCAATTTTGTTTATACATGTACATACACCACTTTTCGTGTCCACTGACTGTCATCTTGCTTGAATTGTCCTGCTACTTGTATGTGTGTTGTTACTATGTGCTCAAGAGCCAGCACGGCTTAACCCAGTCAACACTACATACCTCTTTTGTGATGTTTGCAAGCAGTGTAGATCCAAATGAGCCGGCTCGTAACGAGCCGTCTCATTAGGATCTGCACAATATTGTTTGTTTCATATTTTTAGAAAAAAAACCCACATATATGGTCTAGTCTGAAAATCATGTTGTAATGATAGGATTGATCGGGAAATTAACATATCACAGTCCATTTCTGTTACCTATGGAGGAATGGGTTACACAATGAACTACGGTAGTATTATTAATTATTCTATTACTCAGACGTGCAACTGCACTTTGATTGGCGATGTCGTCTGCTCCACCGTGAACTGTCGCTCTCCTCCATGGTGCCTTGGTGGGGCGGAGCCCGTATACACCCCGGGTGAATGCTGCAAGACCTGTCCAGGTACGGTCGACTTCAGTTGACCATATCCTACTGCCATTGCTGTAACAGTAGTTGACAATTTTCCATTGCCGTTATTGTAGTTGACAATATTTCATTGCCGTTACTCCAGTTGACCATATTCCATTACCGTGACCCCGGTTGACCATATTTCATTGCCGTTACTGTAGTTGACCATATTCCATTGCCGTTTCTTTAGTTGACCATATTCCATTGCCGTTACTCCAGTTGACCATATTTCATTGCCGTTACCATGGCCGTTATTTTAGTTGACCATATTCCATTGCCGTTCCTTTAGTTGACCATATTCCACTGCCATTACTGTAGTTGACCATATTCCATTTTCGTTCCTGATGTTAACCATATTACATTGCCGTTCTTGTAGTTGACCATATTCCATTGCCGTTCCTGTTATTGCCGTTCCTGTAATAGACCATATTCCATTGCCGTTCCTGTAGTTGACCATATTCCATTGCCGTTCCTGTAGTTGACCATATTCCATTGCCGTTCCTGTTATTGCCGTTCCTGTAGTAGACCATATTCCATTACCGTTACTATAGTTGACCATATTCCATTGCCGTTCCTGTAGTTGACCATATTCCATTGCTGTTCCTGTTATTGCCGTTCCTGTTGTAGACCATATTCCATTGCCGTTCCTGTAGTAGACCATATTCCATTGCCGTTCCTGTAGTTGACCATATTCCATTGCCGTTCCTGTTGTTAACCATATTACATTACCGTTACCATAGTTGACCATATTGTCGTGACTGTTGTTGACCATTTTCCATTGCCGTTACTGTGGTAGACCATATTCCATTGCCGTTCCTGTAGTAGACCATATTCCATTGCCGTTACTGTTGTTGACCATATTTCATTGCCGTTACTGTAGTTGACCATATTTCATTGCCGTTATTTTAGTTGACCATATTCCATTGCCGTTCCTTTAGTTGACCATATTCCACTGCCATTACTGTAGTTGACCATATTGCATTGTCGTGACTGTTGTTGGCCATATTCCATTGCCGTTCCTGTGGTAGACCATATTCCATTGCCGTTCCTGTAGTTGACCATATTCCATTGCCGTTCCTGTAGTTGACCATATTCCATTGCCGTTACCATAGATGACCATTTTCTATTGCCGTTCCTGTAGTTTACCATATGCCATTGCCGTTCCTGCAGTTGACCATATCCCATTGTCGTTTCTGTAGTGGACCATATTCCATTCCAGTAGTTGACCATATTACATTGCCGTTCCTGTAGTTGACCATATTCCATTGCAGTTCCTGAAGTTGTCCATATTCCATTGCCGTGACTGTAGTTGACCATATTAATTTATATTGCCGATTATGTAGTTGACCATGTACCGAATCATTGATGAAGGTTTCCAAACGAAAAACGAAAAGAAAGCGAAGTGAAAACGGTTGTTCTGTACAACGAAATGCATAACATCGTTTTTAAACGCGAACACGATAGTTTCGCTTAAATTCCCGACTCCCCACTAAACGTCGGTCGTTTCTTTTAACGTAAGTCGTTTTTTTTTTTTTTTTGAATTGTCAGTGGACAACCCGTTTATTTATATATATACATGTATATATATATATTGTATCTATAAATAACAAACATGTATAACAAAGTCAGCGACCTACAGTGTGGAGCCGATCAGACCGTGGTTATGTCCGATGTGGTAGGATTCACACTATTGGATCTCACAATACATACAATTATTGTCAAATTCAAAAGGCTATCGATATTATTTGCAAAATATTCTGTTTCAGTTAATATTATAATGACAAACTGTGTGGACTCAGATATTGATCGTACGGATGTGCGTTCTGGATAGGAGTCTACGCTGATTGTTTCACATTTAGTTGAAGAGATGTCGGGATTTATTGTTTTTGCAGAGATATAACCGATTGAACTGTGGACAGACTGCAGATATAAGCTGTCTGTTCGAAGTAAAATTGGGTATTTCATATGTGTATTCTTATGCTCATTCAAAGATATTTATTTTGTAAATGTATAAGTTCAGTGTAAACTCTCCAATCCGGACACCTTGGGATGTTCCACTTTAAATCAGACATGTCAGTTCTTTATGTGACATTCTAGTGTTTTGCAGTCATGAAACCTCATTGTAATCAGAGATACATAACAGCAAAAAAACATGTAAATTAGACATCCATTTTTCCGAGTGTCCGGTTTAGAGGGGTTGTACTGTATATATAGTATTTAATAGTATTGTTATGTATGTACATATAGTATTGGGTTATAAATGTTTACACAAAAATAATAATATGATGAACTGTGTGGATTCAGATCAGACTGTTTAATAATATGTGTATATTATCTCAAGAGTCACTTCTATCAGATATTTGACTATGTTTTGACAGACAGAAAACAGTTAATATATTTACAAATATATGTTATTACCGATCTGAGGAACAGCAATACAGACCTCGATCGGGCTTGTTTGGGCTAGGCGGAGATTATTTAGTGTCCTATACTTATAGCTAGCATAGTTAATGGTAATGTTAGTAGTTATTATTATAGGATATATATATACATGTATGCGGCAGGGTATGTGTTGATCATTACAGTAACTCTTTCAAATTATTTAAGAACTTATTGAATGTATCATATTTTTGTGAACGATTCTCCATGACTTTTGAGACAATCAGTAAATCGTAATACATCATTTTTAACATATTCGATCCTTGCAACATTTTATCATCAATAAAATGTGATTTATAAATGCAGTATGCTATTTGGCTAAGTATGATATTAATAAATTCATATTCTTTAAGTTGAACTTTATATCCTATGATTAGAAATTCTAGTGACTGGAAAGATTTGCTAATTCCGATTTTGTGCTGAAAACATCTGATATTTTTGTCCAAAATTCATTCAAATATTTACATGTAATGAAAAAGTGATCATATGTCTCTTTTCCATTACAGTATTTACAATTTGGACTATTTGATATTTTCCATGTAAACAGATTCTCATGTGTTGCTAGTATTCTGTGAATAGCTTTGTACTTAATTGTTTGACGCGGTTGTCAATTAATATATTGTTTAATACAAAATAAAATGATCTCCATGGTAGTTTGCGGTTAAAGGAGTTCTCCCAGAATTTATGAATATATGGTTTTTCAACCTTTTCTTTCAATAATATATTATACATGTCTTTGTTTGTTATGTTTTCAAAGGGCCTGTTATTTATGTGACTCATAGATAGGCTTGTTTTAATATTTGTTCTAATTGAATCAGTGGTCATTACTGTAGTCTTCCAAGTTCTTGGAATTGACTGTGTAATTAAGCTGATTTCTGATATCCAGTTGTGTTTCTTTTTCAATCGTAAGAGTATATTTGTGTTATCAATTTGTCCTGTATTAGAAAGTATATCATTTACGAAAATCAAGTCTGCTTCTATCCAATGTTTAAAAACTAGAGTCTTACCTTTATGTTTAATATATTTGTTACCCTAAGTTGTTAACGTAAGTCGTATCGTTTACACATCATTTACATTTTTTTAATTTTAGAAACTATGTTTTCGTTGGTTTAAACGTGACAAGTAAACGATGTGAAAACGATTGTAAACGATAGGCAATCGTTCGTTTGTGAAACCAGGAACGAGTTGCTTGCACGGACGCCGACGGACACGAGTGTATTATTTCCGCTATTCAAACATGTACGATGGAATATCCTATTTATTACACTTCCACGGTGGATATATATGTACATTTAGTATATTGTGGAGATTATAATCAATTAATTGCGATGTGCGCATGAACAGTTATACAATGACGTGTTTTCCAACGTTTTGACGTTACGTTGTGTGACGTCAAATGTAAACTTTTTTGAAATTCAAATTACGCAGTTGTTTCTATGAACCACATATATTTTAGTGCATATTTGGAATGTGTTCAATCACATTAACATTCTAGATTAGTCGAGACCCTTTCCAAATTTTCAAATAATTTTATTGCCACTGTAATAAAACATAAACATTTTGCATTCTCTTCACGGTGTGTTATTTGTAAGAAGTTGATTACGGGTTTTCTCTCACAGCGAAACCTGTGCAAATAATTATTAAGAGTGTAATAAAGTGATTTAACTGAATCACTGACACTGCTAATGATGTTTAAAGTAGGATGCATCAAAACATCGTTGCTTTGTAGCGCCATCAGTGACGTCATTTGGAACGTCTTCGTTCTTTCTTTCTTTGGCATAACGTTGGCGCATAATACGAATACGTAATTAGGGTAATGCGGCTAGCCAATCAAATTCATTGCAGGTGTTATTACACGTGTGTCATATCACATTTATGAAATGTGTTACAGCACGTCATAACATGGTTTTCATATGATAAACTATATATTAAAATCGTTAATAGTTGCGGGAAGTAACACTGCAGAATACTCCCGTATCGTCCGTACCCAGTCGATACGGGAGTATTCTGCAGAGTTACTTCCCGAAGCTACGTCGTTAACTGACTTCATAAAAAGCTCGACATAGCCTCGTTTCTTATTAATTAAGTAAACTCGTTTAATAAATATGATATTAACCATTTCACCCATAAATATATATCACCACCGCCTGTGCTAATCTGGCAAGTATTTGAAATTGTTTTTATTTCAAAATAGTTGAATATTGTGCTTGATATCAAGCAGCTTGATTGGCTCAGCCAATCAAATCGCTTGATTGCAGGTTGAGTTGGCAAACATATGTTCAGAAACGTTGAGATCTGTAGCCGATTTCATCAAAATTGCAAAGGATACTTTTCTAGCAAAGTATACTTTGAGGGAGTAATCATTTATTTTTCCTGAAATGCATTATTTCAAATAGAACTAACAAATGCATGTATTTCATGATTAAAAGTATGCAGAATTATTATACTGAATTTATTACATTATCACAGCCATAATGGCTCTGATAATGTAATAAATTCAGTATAATAAAAATGAATAAATTTATCCTAAAATTGAAAATTTCTCCCTCAAAGTATACTTTGCTAGAAAAGTATGCTTTGCAATGTTGGTGAAATAGGCTACTGGGCCAGATTAACGCAGGCGGCTATGTACTCGTGACATGTTTATATTTTCAGAAGATTCACATGAGCCACCTCCCATGTTTGAAAAATGTCCGAACATTCTGGAGTTGGAGGTGATGAGGGGCAGTAATCGTGCCGTAATTTCCGACTCAGACCATACAAAGTTTTTCGCTTACGACTACAATAGGACACCACTCGAGGTAAACATGGATACACCATCACCTGATCACGTGTGCTGAATATTGGCAACATTAATTTTGTCAATTTATGTATTACAAAATACTGGAACATTGTGCTTGACAGCAAGCGGCTTAATTGGCTGAGTCTGAGCTGTGCTACAGCTCAGACACAGCCGATCAAACTGATTTATTGCGAGTTGATGTTCACAAAAGTTAATTGCACCTGGGAAAAATTAAAGCAGGCGGTGGTGGACAAATTACGTAATTTAAAAGCGAATGTGTCTCAGATGTCTCAAATTTCCAATACTTAGTTTTTAGCTTAATGTACAATAAATTATTATTATTATAAATGGTGTGACCACTCATTTGAATCGTCTGGATGGTTCACATGGTGGTCATGACATATATATCTAAGAAAAGAGAACAACAAACAAAATATCGAATCCTCAGTATGAAATGGGTTAATTAATCAAACAATAGGCCACTGCGATTAGTGAGCTATTCAACCCATTTAGTCCACAGGTCCACAGGTGGAAAACTCTGACCTAGCACGCAATAACTGGCTCATTTTCAAATGAGCCAATTATTGGGTCTTAGGTCCGAGTCTTCCACTGGTGATTTGGTCTGGTTAAAGTTTGGAGGAGTCGCGGATGAATATCACATGTGTTTGAACATATGGTCATTAGTTTGGTGCCGTGTGGGTAGTTTGGTGAATTTTTGGGTGGATTTCGATGGTTTTGGGAAATTTACATAGTTTTGTGCAACTACATGTACTAATGCTCGGTAATTGCACACGACATAAATCGTCATTGATCTACACATTCACTGTTCCGAACTTTCGGACACCTTTTATACTGTCAACATACTCGTAAATTACCGCTGGATGTGATGTAATTCGCTGGATTTGACGTAAATTGTATGTTGGTAACAATGCACCTAAACCACCAGATATACTGAAATATGAACAGTTCTTCAAGAACCTGTGGTGAATATATGTACAGATGGACACTATAACACCATGTTGACCGTAGAATCAGAATAACGTATATGTGCATGTGACTGGAGAAATGGGGCTTATGGAATTTGTGACCACTGCAGCTCCTGATCAGATAGCACACTCCTGTAACCTAATAATGATATATATATTGCTTGCTGGAAGCATGACGGGTTCTTTGATGGAATGGCGAACAGTACAGATCCTGATCAGAATATGCGCATGCACAGGCTGATAAGGATCTATATGTGTCGCAAAACCCATAAGCCCCATTTCTCAAGTCACATGCACAAATGTGACTGTCTGGAAAATGTAGTTGTGTGACATTTGTGAATATATCTGCCGAGACACACTGGTCGTAAGCCCCATAAGCCCCATTTCTCCAGTCATAGCCACATATATATCATTGATTTCTTTCCACATAGGTGACCTTCAATCGTTACTCGTTTGAGCTGAGTAAAACATGCAGGTTCTCGTCATACTTCAACACCACGGCTACCGTCGTTGACGACTTGGGGAGAAAGGCCACGTGCACAGTTTACGTCACTGTTGCTGGTATTGCTACTTCCGGTTTTATTGTGGTATACATGTACTTCCGCCTCCGCTGATCTTGCCAATATGTGCAAATTTCTTTATTTAAAAATAATTGAATGTTGTGCTTGATATCCAGCAGCTTGATTGGTTGAGCCTGAGTCGAGAAGGCACGCCGACTATTTTGAAATATTAAAAAATTGTGTTAAATCGTCCTGAGCCGGCGTGAATCTCGGTGAGTCACAGCGAGTCGCCATGCCATTCCTGGTGAATCGTCGGCATCAATGTTTAATCACGAATCACCACGATCTGGTACCACACCTGTACGATGCAGGACGACAACGATCAAGACTCACGCTGACTCAGGACGATGTAGCACGACCCGCGACGACACAAGTACGAATCGGGACAATGCACGACGACAAAAAAAACAATTGGTGCCTAATTCGTAGTAAGTTGTCGTGAGTCTTGTTGAGTCGGGTAGTAGATACCGATTCAACACGACCCAGTACGACAAACAGCTCCACGAATTGTCGGCGTGTGTCGGCATCCAGGTCGTGAATGTATGACCAGGGTTTTGCAATATACTACGTATGGAAACATAGATAATTCAATTTCAATTGCTCTACGAATTATAATAGCTTTTAAAAATATTGATCATGCGGTGAACCATTCTGTCTATACTGGACTTCGTAGCGAAACATATGTTGGTTTCATTAAACTTCTTACGACTAAAATGTTCGTAAGTGCAAATTTGGAATCGTCTGGAAATTTCAATTGATGGATTTACATTTATTGAGCATAGGCTGCATATGCAGCCTAAGCTCAATAAATGAAAATCCAATAATTGTTTACAAGAACACATTGTTAATTTGTAATATGTAATAAAAGAAGTTTAGTGAAATGGCCCCTGAAGTTCACGGTGGATCATTTTATATCATATTCACCTTGCCAGTAATCTCATACTTACGGAGCGCCGCAGGGGACATGGATTATTTTTTATTAATTCGTTCCCAGGAAATATCAATTCGTTCCCTAAATTTAACAATTCGTTCCCTCGAATTAACAATCCGTTCCCTCAATTTAACTATTCGTTCCCACAAAATGACAATTCGAACGAATTCTTATTTCGTGGGAACGAATAACAATTTGTTCCCTCGAATTAACAATTCGTTACCTCAATTTAACAATTCGTTCCCACGAAATAACAATTCGAACGAATTGTTATTTCGTGGGGGGAACGAATTGTTATTTCGTTCGAACGAATTGTTAAATTGAGGGAACGAATTGTTAAATTGAGGCAGCGAATTGTTATTTCCTGGGAACGAATTAATAAACAAAAGAAGTCTACGTCCCCTGCGGGGCTCCATACATTCACATTTAATCTGGACACCGATTTCTCGGGCCACAACTTAATCGACATGTTAAGCCACATATAACTTTTAAAGGTACATTCCCGCTCAGTAGGCACAACATGTTGTTCATAGTAATTACATAAGTGTATAGGTGTGTCACTATTCCACCAGTTCTGAATATTACGAACGCCCGCTTTACAGATATAATCATTTAGTAATATTTAGTTTACTGATAGTGACGCGCGGTTGTAGAGAGCAGACCGTAGCCGAGGGGTAACACGTCGGACTGCCAAACTGGCGACCCGGGTTCGATTCAGGGTTCAGTTCCCGGGCGTCAGTATTTCTGAGATACTTTGTATTTTCCTACTCTACTAGTCATTTTGGATGGGGTCTTGAAAAGGCGTCCCGTGTATCAGATTTGAAGGAGAGTCTGGGCACGTTAGAGAACCAGAGGGTACAATTCTAATAAGAGCTAGGTTCCTCTGCATCAACCTCCTTCCTTTCTCCCCTTCTTGGGAGACGACATGCAAGGTCATCGAGCCAGTGCCGTCGTTAAATCCAAGAATTTACATTTGTTTTGCGCGGTGTTATCAGGCTATTTTCATATGCATATGAGACATGACATTTGTTTATTATTTATACTAATTAAATGCGTCACCTGAAAAAAATAATGTCCATTAACATTTTAAGGAAACACGGTTATTGCCCCTGATATCAGTGTGAAAATGTACGTCCAATGTAAAATGTATAATAATGTCAATCAATACGTGGGGTAATGGTGAATGAATATTTATTTTGCCAGAAAATGTCTCAGATGATGTCTTTGATATAAAGAACATTCTGTGACCACTGAGTGGGCATGTACCTTTAAACTACATTGATGAGAGGCAAATATTCACAGACGAAAGTATTAGAACATAGATGATGAATTCGGATGATGATGACGATGATGATGATGATGATGATCATCATCATCATCATCACCGTCATAATCTTTTCTTGTTTTTGATAATGTTTATGTCCTCGGTGAGCTCTATGCATTAGGAGCTCTAGGCGGCGCTACAATGGTCATTCTTAGATGTTGATAAAATTAAATATTATCGAAAGAACATATTGTTTATATAGCCGTAACATTTGAGCAGGTTTCGTGAAACAGACAATGGTATTCTCTATGTTCAGATCCCTACCCGCCGATCATGACCTGCAAGGAAGATGTGTACGTATACGAGGACGAGTTCGTGAAAATAGTTCGGCCAACCATGACGGACAACGTGGGCGTGTTGAATTACTGGAGCACAAGCGAGATCGACGTCACTGAAGGTCGCCACCTCTACCCTGTCGGACGGCACTCCGTGACCTTTACTGCATCTGATTGCCAGTACAATACTGCAAAGTGCTTATTCCACATATCTGTCTCTTCCCGAGGTAAGTCTTTGCGTTTAAAGGCACTGTATCTCAGTAGCCTATTTCACCAACACTGCAAAATATACTTTTCTAGCAAAGTATACTTTGAGGGAGAAATTTTAAATTTTATGATAATTGATGATTTTTGGCTGTGATAATGTAATAAATTCAGTTTAATACTTCTGCATACTTTTGATCTTTAAATATATGCAGTCGTTACTTCTATATGACATAATGCATTTCGGGAAAAATAAATGATTACTCCCTCAAAGTATAATTTGCTAGAAAAGTATACTTTGCAATTTTGATGAAATCTGCTACAGATGTCGTCTGGAGAAAAATCGAGAATTTGTTATTACTGAAAACATAGCTATGTTTCAGTATTATAAACATGTTATGCAATGGCTAATTACTAATTTCCTTTATATAACTATTTAATATTCTTTATTTTGATACCAGCAGACACTAACCTGATATTCGCTGTGTTGATACAAAAAGACACAAGCCGGCTATACTATTCTTGATATCAAAATAAACTAGCCTGGTATTTTCTTCTTCATATCCAAAGACACTAGCCTGCTATTCTCTTTGTGATATCCAAAGATACTTGCCTGACATTCTGTACTTGATTTCAAAATATATTATCCTGGTATTCTCTATTTTGATGTAAAAAGACACAGGCGTTCTATACTGTTCTCGAAATCAAATGAATCTAGGCAAGTATTCCCTAGTTGATATCAAAATACACCAGCCTGGTATTATCGAGTTGATATCAAAATATACCAGCCTGGTATTATCGAGTTGATATCAAAATATACCAGCCTGGTATTCTCGAGTTGATATCAAAATACACCAGCCTGGTATTCTCTAGTTCATATCAAAATACACCAGCCTGGAATTATCTAGTAGATATAAAAATACACCAGCCTGGTATTCTCGAGTTCATATCAAAATACACCAGCCTGGCATTTTCTAGTGGATATCAAATATCAAAATACACCAGCCTGGCATTCTCTAGTTGATACAAAAATACACCAGCCTGTTATTCTCTAGTAGATATTAAAATACACTACCCTGGTATTCTCTAGTTGATATCAAAATACCACAGCCTAGTATTCTCTAGTTGCCATGCAAATATATCGGTCTGGTATTCGCTATTTGATATCGAAATACACCAGCCTGGCATTTTCTAGTGGATATCAAAATACACCAGCCTTGCATTCTCTAGTTGGTACCAAAGAAACCAGCCTGGTGTTCTCTAGTTGATATCAATATACACCAGCCTCTCTAGTTGATACCAAAATACACCAGCCTAGCATTATAGATCTCTAGTTGATACCAACATACACCAGCCTGGTATTCTCTAGTTGATACCAAAATACACCAGTCTGTTTTTCTCTACTTGATATCAAAATAAAATAGCCTGACATTCTTTAGTTTAAAGGCACTGTATCTCAGATGTCGCCTGGAGAAAATCGAGAATTAGTAAAATAATATATAATTACTGAGAAAAAGAGCTATTTTTCAGTATTATAAACATGTTTTCAATGGCTGATTACTATTTAATATTCATTATTTTGATACAAACATACACTAACCTGATATTCCCTGTGTTGATACAAAAAAGACACAAGCCGGCTATCAAAATAAACTAGCCTGGTATTTTCTTCTTCATATCCAAAGACACTAGCCTGCTATTCTCTTCGTGATATCCAAAGATACTTGCCTGGCATTCTGTACTTGATTTCAAAATATGCTATCCTGATACTCTCTATTTTGATGTAAAAAGACACAGGCGTTCTATACTGTTCTCAAAATCAAACGCATCTAGGCAAGTATTCCCTAGTTGATATCAAATACACCAGCCTGGCATTCTCGAGTTCATATCAAAATACACCAGCCTGGCATTCTCGAGTTGATATCAAAATACACCAGCCTGGCATTCTCGTGTTCATATCAAAATTCTCGAGTTCATATCAAAATACACCAACCTGGTATTCTCGAGTTAATATCAAAATACAGCAGCCTGGCATTCTCGAGTTCATATAAAAATTCTCGAGTTCATATCAAAATACACCAACTTGGTATTCTCGAGTTAATATCAAAATACAGCAGCCTGGCATTCTCGAGTTCATATCAAGAAAATCGAGAATTAGTAAAATAATATATAATTACAGAGAAAAATAGCTATTTTTCAGTATTATAAAATTGTTTTCAATGGCTAATTACTATGTTTTATTCATTATTTTGATACCAACAGACATTAACCAGCTATTTACTATGTTGATACAAAAAGACACAAGCCGGCCATATCAAAAGACACCAGCCTGGTATTCTCTTCTTGATATCAAAATATTCTATCCTGGTATTCTCTTCTTTGATGCAAAAGACACTGGCATTCTATACTGTTCTTGACATCAAACAACTCTAGGCAAATAGTCCATAGTGGATATCAAAATACACCAGCCTGGCATTCTCTAGTTTATATCAAATAACCTGGTCAAGTATTCTCTAGTTGATATCAAAATACACCAGCCTGGTATTCTCTGCTTGATATCAAAATACATTAGCCTGGTATTCTCTAGTTGATATCAAAATACATCAGCCTGGTGTTCTCTAGTTGATATCAAAATACACCAGCCTGGTGTTCTCTAGTTGATATAAACATACATCAGCCTGGATGTTCTCTAGTTGATATAAAATACACCAGCATTGGTATCTCTAGTTGATATCATACATCAGCCTGGTATTCTCAGTTGATACAAAATACACCAGTGGTATTCTAGTTGATATAACATACACCAGCCTGGTGTTCTCTAGTTGATATCAACAATACATCCTGGAGTTCTGGTGTCTACTAGCCGTTGTCTAGTTCTCATCAAAATATACAGCAGTGGTGTTCTTAGTTGACTCAAAATACACCAGCCTGGTGCTCTAGTTGTTATCAACATTCACAGGCCAGGTTTTCCTAGTTGGATATCAAAATACACCAGTTCTATTCTCTAGTTGATATCAACATACACCAGCATGGATTCTCTAGTTGATTCAATTCATACACCGCCTGGTGTTCTCTAGTTGATATCAAAAAACTACACCAGCCTGGTGTTCTCTAGTTGATATCAAAACTTACACCAGCCTGGTGTTCTCTAGTTGATATCAAAATACACAGCCTTGGTGTTCTCTAGTTGATCAACATAACACCAGCCTGGGTCTAGTTGATCATCAACATACACCAGCCATGGTGGTTTCCTAATTCACATCAAAATACACCAGCCTGGTATTCTCTAGTTGATATCAAAATACACCAGCCTGGTGTTCTCTAGTTGATATCAAAATACACCAGCCTGGTGTTCTCTAGTTGATATCAAAATACACCAGCCTGGTGTTATCTCTCTAGTTGATATCAACATACACCAGCCTGGTGTTCTCTAGTTGATATCAACATACACCAGCCTGGTGTTCTCTAGTTCACATCAAAATACACCAGCCTGGTGTTCTCTAGTTGATATCAAAATACACCAGCCTGGTGTTATCTCTCTAGTTGATATCAACATACACCAGCCTGGTGTTCTCTAGTTGATATCAACATACACCAGCCTGGTGTTCTCTAGTTCACATCAAAATACACCAGCCTGGTGTTCTCTAGTTGATATCATACACCAGATGGTGTTCTCTAGTTGATATCAAAATACACCAGCCTGGTGTTCTCTAGTTGATATCAAAATACACCAGCCTGGTGTTCTCTAGTTGATATCAAAACACACCAGCCTGGTGTTCTCTAGTTGATATCAAAATACTACAGCCTGGTGTTCTCTAGTTCACATCAAAATACACCAGCCTGGTATTCTCTAGTTGATATCAACATACACCAGCCTGGTGTTCTCTAGTTGATATCAAAATACACCAGCCTGGTGTTCTCTAGTTGATATCAAAATACACCAGCCTGGTGTTCTCTAGTTCACATCAAAATACACCAGCCTGGTTCTCTAGTTGATATCAAAATACATATGTCTGTTCCACGTTTTGCTGCCTACGAACTTTTAGTAATTAAACACATCTGATATAAAAATATAATGTTCAAATGTAAGTATTTTTTTTTTATCAAAAGTTCCATCAAATATTGATTTTATAACAACAAGAAACAAAGGTTTTTCTATATGAATTTAATATAGTGCAAAAATGAGCTGGAAACTAACGAGCGTCAATAAACGAGGAATAAACATAATTTGACTCCAAACCCTGGCTAGACAGATAGCTTGGAAATGATTTAACCAAAAAACAAAAGTTAGATTTTGAAAATGGGTTCACAAATTCCAAAAGTATTTAAAAAAAATAGAGTATATTTTTAGCCCCCCAATTAAAATAGCCATATGAAACGTTTTCGCAATAACATTTTTTTTGGGGTGGGGGGGGGTGGGGGTTTGTTACTCATGAAAAAGTACTTAAATATTTATTATATCTAATATGTTTAATAGTCGATAGTATGTCGGCAGAAAAACGTGGACCAACTAGTAGTCTTGTATTTTCTACTTGACATCAACAGACCATGACCCGGTACTCTCTATTTACAGACACGCCATTCGACCAGTTGCCCTTGGGTTTGAGACAAAGATCTTACAAGAAGAAGACGGGCGGTCTGCCCATTGCTGCTATAGGTACAGTCCGGGGGCCCGTTTCACTAAACTTCGTACGACTAAAATATTCGTCAGTGCAAATTTAGGATCGTCTTGAAATTTCAATTGATGGATTTACATTTATTGAGCAAACGCAGCCTATGCTCAATAAATCTAAATCCAATAATTGTTTGCAAGAAAACATTGTTAATGTGAAATTTACAGACTATCATAATTTTGCACTTACGAACATGTTAGTCGTACGGAGTTTAGTGAAACGGGCCCCAGAATTGCTCCTAGTTCCACAAGCGAACGAATATATCATTTTGACGCCGTTTTCGTTTTATAATTAGGCCATACCATATATTTTCTATGTTAAGCGTCCACCCAGTGGACCAAAACCTACCTACGTATCCTGTAAAAACAAACAAGGCCTTGACAAACAAACGAAGGTACATTTATGTTAAAAACTTCCTCAACCCTTTGCAGGGTTGAGGAAGTTTTTAGCATAAATTTAAATTTCAGCAAGCACACTTTAGAAGAAAAGAAGAAAACTGATTAAGTGGACATTCATGAACGCATCGAATACTTGGACAGGGCCCCCATCATATTACTTCACCAGTAAATAGTGCAAAATAGCATACATGTACACATTGTGTTTGTTTTTCACAGAAACACTTTCAAAACATACACGCACGCGGACACATAACAGAAAGATAACTTGGTATTGCCTTAGCAAAAGATGTTTTCGTTGGACAACATTCTGTCACTAAATGCCTCGACGGGCGTATTTTGTGATTGGCGGAACTCTAGCTTCGGTATGACATAATACATGTATTATGCAGTTTATAGAAAATGTGATTGTGACTGTCTGTGTGGCAGTCTGTGTATCCTTAATTGTATGGGTTTCATTGGTGTGTATATATTTGATGATGATGCCTGTTCAAGTTCGCAAAGCACAGCCACATACCTTTGCATATTCATATGTATGATTTACAGTGGAACATCTCTACACCGGACACCCTGGGGACCTCCCAGGGTGTCCGATTGAGAGAGGTTCCACTGTACTTGGTGTTCTGTGCCAGTCTAATATGCATATTGATTACATTAATATTTACGTAACAGTTACTTTGAACATAAATCAATTTTCTTGCACAAGCCATGAATTTAATACCCGTCTCTGAATGATTTGCTGTTATAACACAAGCTTTAGTGGCAAAATAAATACATGGTATTTCAACATGTATTATTTCCTTGGCCCTTGAAAACAGCTCGGTATTGTGTATATAACTCACAACAACACAGAGAGCTGACTCAGTGTTTGAACAAATCTATTATTAGACCATTTACTGCTTCATCCGATATTGATTGGTTGATTTGAAAACCAATATTGAAATTTACAAGTAGATAGGTAGCAGGTAATACACAAGACTTACATTCACACTTTTGAGAGCTACAACGTCCTCATTTGACTCGAATGTATGGATAATATTTCCGACTAAACTAAAGGTGTTTGATTGATTGATGGAAAAACATTATACAATGTAGCGGACAATATATACAGAGTTCTGCGCATAGCCACTTTAAATTATGAAATCAGTGTGCTTTTATACGAGTATCTTCATTACAGTTGCACCTGTCGCCGCAGCCATCCTGGTCATCATCGTCGCCATAATCCTGTTATTATGCGTCCGACGAAGACGCATGTCGGTATGTATAAACCACTGGCATCAGGGCAACATGTGCATGTCGAACATTATGTTGCATTTCTTGTCCGGTCGGTAACAGATAGTACATTCGGGTTATCTGGTGAATTCTGAATGATATATAGCGCACAAAGACGACAACTTACGCGTTGTATGGGTGCACTAAACGTTCTTTACAAACCAGTATAACTTTCTGACACGATGAATCGAATACAGTTTATTTATTACATTCACGGGCTCTGGATTTTTATTTAGATTGACAATAACCGATTATTCGTAAAAACAACAAACTTCTGAGATAAAAGCAACCTGTACAACAATGGACAACCTGTTCCGCATTATTGCGCTATGTTTCATAAAACAATCATTATTCCCTTAGAAATGTATTGAAGGAAATAGGCTGAAAATGCATAAAAACATGACGTCACGCCGTTCGGAAACCACGTGATCCCACGCCCTGCTATTGTGATGACAAAGGGCGTTACATGACGCTAACTTGTACACTAACAACTGTAACACGAAGTGTTTGCCTGTAACGTAGGGCGCCCTGCGTTACAGGCAAAACAAAACTTCGGGTTACAGTTAAAACACATTTTGCTTGATATGCACCCGTTTGGACTAGGTGTTATATTTGTTGTATTTCTTCATCCATTTATAGCAACACAATAACCAGCCATCGGTATTGGGCAACCACACTATTGCGCAGGCTCGCACACCAAGACAACTTGGGCATAAGGACGCGTTTGACAACAACATCTACTCGGTGTGTGGAACGCCTGACATGACGCTACCCGCATATACCCCGCCCATCCATCCCTCGTATTACGACAACATGAAAGACGGGGAGTACTCCTACATCGCACCGCCCGCCTATGAAGAAAAGGCGACCAATGAGGGTGGTGGTGAGGACAACGATGGATATGCGACGCTGGATGTTGCTGCTGGGAAGGAGTGACGTCGTAGTGCGGATTGAGAACCCGGATAAAGCCCGGTGAAATTATAAAACGTATTGGTTTTCGAGTACTGCTTTTGATGACGTGTCAAGAAAATGTTATAATCATGGGAATCCTAGTTAGAAGACTGCTTGAGCACGTATATCAATCACATGCTTTACATCAGAAAATTTGATTGGCCTAGACTGAGCTGTTGTGCTCAGTATCGACCAATCAAACTGTCTGATTCTGAGTACTAATTTCGATCACGGTTCCAAGAATTTTGTAGATTCATTTACGTTTAGATAATTAGACTGGACATTTGGTACCACACACCGATTTTGTTTCAAAACAGCCATACACCACCGCCTGGGCTAATCTTGCCAATATTTGTCAATTGTTTCTCTTCAAAGTACTGTAATATCGTACTGGAAATCAAGCAGCTTTAATGGCTGAGCCTGAGCTCATGCTCAGCCATTAAAGTTGCTTGAAATGGCCATTAGATGCTTAAAAACATTGACATCGGGGCAAGATTAACGCAGGCGGTTGTGTACACACGCCAGTAAATTCTACTTTTATAGAACACAAGAAAATTCCACATGTAATAGGTCGTGAATTGGCGTGATTCATTATGTTATTTTCTCTATATATGCATGTAGTATGTTTGTGTGTGTACAAGGTCATATAATTAGTACATTGTAGACACACCGTTAAAGAAAGGAATTTTTTTTTTTATTGAAAAAAAAGCTGCATATTCAGGAACATAAATGTGCGAAACTGCAGAAATAGTTTTATCCCAGTTGGAATGAAGATTTCATGACTATGTAAATTAGGTGACACATAAAACAATGTTTATGCCGTGTTGTAAACCATTTTATACATATGGTATGACTCACATGTCATAACGATCTAGAGTTAATTTGATTTATTTGATAGAATCACCATATTTATTTAAGTCAAATGAACAAAACTGAACAAAAATGAACACGTTTTGAAAACGCAATGCTAATGTTGATGTCATCGTAATTTAAACTTCATGAGAAACATCATAAAACTATAGTCTGTTTCACGAAAGCTGCCCAAATTTTACGGCTATATAGACAATTCAAAAACAATATTATTTTCGATAATATTAAATTAAAGGAAAATTTAAGAATGAGCCTTCTTTTTATTTCGTGAAATTCGGTCAAATATTGATTTTATTACGAAAAATTGATTTGTCTATGGGAATTTAACATGGGGGAAAAAGTGGTAAGGAAGTGTGGGAGGAGTCAAAAAACAAAAAAATTTGGAAATTGACTCCGAAACCTGACTAGATAGCTTGGATATGATCTAACTAAGAAAATAAAAGTTAAATTTTAAAAATCCGTCCAGTATTTCTAAAATTCAAAAAAATTTCCCCATGTTAAATCCCCATAGACATCTTCACTCCGTGAAGATGTCTATGGGGATTTAACATGGGGAAATTTTTTTTTCGCAATAAAATCAATATTTGACCAAATTTCACGAAATAAAAAGAAGGCTCATTCTTATTTTTTTCTTTAATTTAATATTATCAAAAGAAATCTTGTTTTTGAATTGTTTATGTAGCCGTAAAATTTGGGCAGCTTTCGTGAAACAGACAGTAATCCAATTGTTAGAATGAGCTCTGCATGGTGATATATATTGTAATATCTGTATATTATTGAAATTGATACACCCAAACCGAGCCTGTAGTCTTGACAGATACTCGTTTATTCTCGATATAAACTTCTCAGCGCAAATAACGCAGACAAATTAATTCACCGGAAAACAAGTACAACTAAACGCGGCGCATGCGCACCAACAAAACAATCAAGGACCATCAGCCAGGGGTTTTTACAAAAGGAATTACACAACAATATGGAGGTCTAAAAAGAACAGAAACCTACACCATGGCATATTTATAGTAATTGTATTGCTCTGTGAACATTTTCAACTAGATGCGAACATAGTCAATGACGTCTGATCACTAAAATTCGTCAATTTGACTTTCTTCAAGTGTTCTGCTCATTGGAAGTTGATAAACATGTGATCTCAAATCTCAACTCGTTTCCATTTGATATGTTATTTATGAAAGTCATCAGCCATTTAACCCTTTGAACCCGAAAGCCCGCTATAGCGGTTTGTGCAAACAGTGCAGATCCAGATGAGCCGGCTCGTAGCGAGCCGTCTCATCAGGATCTGCACTTTTTGAAAGAAATTTTCATATTTTTGAGAACAAAAAAAATACCCTCTTTTCATAAATGTACTAGTCTGAAAATTAGTTTGTGATGATTGGATTGGCTGCAAAATTACATATCAAATGCAATTCCAGTTACTTAGGGGTGGAAGGGCTCATCTAGCCTGATAACGATGTGTTTTGCTTGTTAGAAGCATGGTGAGTGTTTCATTGGTGGACTGGCGAACAGTGCAGATCATGATCAGACCTATTTCTTCCGTCACCGCACAAATATGGTACTAATCTGATTGTCACTAGATACATTACTGCCTGTGCTAATCATGCCAACATACCTGAATATTGTGCTTGAAATCAAGCAGCTTGATTGGCTGAGCCTGAGCTGCTTGATTGCGTGGTGAGATGGCCATTAGATGCTCAAATAAAAAAGTTGACATCGGGGCAAGATTTACGCAAGCGGTTGTGCACTCACGAGAGCAAATTCCGCACGTTATTGTCGTGATATGGCGTGATTCCTTATGTTTATATTCATTTTTATATATACTTCTAGTGTGTTTGTGGTTGTAAACTGTGTGTGACAAAGTCATATAATTAGTTAATTATGCTTAAAACCAGCAGAAAGTCAGAGACATAATATCTGTCATGCACACCCAAAACTGCCACTAAGGATCAATTACTAGAGGCCTTCAATGGCGGGTTTTCATGGCATGTTACACCAACTTTCTGGTAGTTGCTAAACATAATTAGAGCTTAGTCTATTGACAGATTTACTAATTAAACCTATATTAATTATTTGAACGATGGTGTATGTTATATTCGTAGCTAATCTGTTTCGCTTGCATCTAAATGTTACATGTACAGAAAAACATATAGTGCTTCTGCTTATTATTGTATGTACATATAATCATAGTTTGTATTCAGAATACATATGTTAATAACATGCACATGTAAATAACATAAACTGTTGCTGTGACTGGAGAAATTGGGCTTATATGATGTGTGACCTGGGCTGTTTCACTAATCTTCGTACGACTAACATGTTCGTAAGTGGAAATTTAGGATCGTCTGAAAATTTCAATTGATGGAGTTACATGTATTGAGCTTAGGCTGCATGTAAATCCAATAATTGTTTACAAGAAAACGTTGTTAAGGTGAAATTTAATTGTTCACTTACGAACTTGTTAGTCTTACCAAATTTCGTGAAACGGCCCCCTGCTGATCAAATACATGTAGTACACTCATATAGCCTTGATAACGATCTTTATTATATGACTGAGAAGTCCAGCCAATGAGATTGCCCAATAGAGGGTCACATGATTGCGGACATCAGTCTCGGATTCGTCTCGAGTCTGATAGTGATATTCTGAAGGTAAATTCTGATGTAAATGATACATTAACATGCCTATGATGTAGATTAGTACATCAATTGACCGGTTTCTGTAAGAAAAGCGTGTCTATGGCATAACAAAGCTGTATTGTTTATTTAACGTACTACTTTTGACACCGCGCATGAATGTCTGATAATTTAGTGTGGTTAAATATAAATGTGATGTTGACATGGATGCGCGAGTCACTGATCACGCAACGGAAACATGACACGGTTCAATGACAAGCCAATTGAACAAAACTACGCAAATAGTATCATCCAATCAGCAACAAGCTTATAAATGCACGGCGTACATGTAGACACCACGACGGAACGCAGGAAACACAATGTTAAGGGTCTAGGTTGAATTGTTGTTAATGTACTTCGCACAACAACAACAATGGATGCACATTTAGCACATATGTGAAGCAAACTTGTACATACATGTAACTGTTAAGAGTCGGTTTCAGCAAAACCATAAGTCGTATAATAAACTAAGCATTGTCTTTTGAGTCGGCCTCGCTGTATATGACTTCTCAGGTCCGTAAATCTCGTGTACACCTCCTCAAAAGACAATAATTGCATCATATTGCTTGTTAGAAACATGATGGATGGAATGGCGAAAAGTACAGACCCATTTCTTCAGTCACAGCCACAAATATGGGATAATCTGGTTGTTACATTATACATTACCGCCTGCGCTAATCTTGTCAACATTTCTCAATTTCTTTCATTCAAAATACTTGAATATTGTGCTTGAAATCAAGCAGCTTGATTGCCTGAGCCTGAGCTGTGCTACAACTCAGGCTCAGACAATCAAATTGCTTGATTGACAGTTGCCATTGTTAATAGATGTTCAGAAACGCTGATAATCTGGGCAAGATTACCGCAGGCGATTGTGTAATGGTTGTATAGGTCACTGGATGACTAGCTGCACGTTTTCCGCGTTATAGGCAACAGGTTGCACTATATCACTACACCACGTTACACAGTAAAAATGTGCGTAATAGCATTTACACTTCGTGCACTAAAATATAGAAAAGACCTGCAGGGCGTGGACGTACATACTTTGCTATATTGTTATTCAGAGAGAATTCTACAATATGACACAAAAATATTACCATAAACTTACCTAATGAAGTGTGTATTAGCTAAATGCTTGGGCCACTTTCCACGAAGTAGAAAGTAAACAAAGAACGGTTCAAACGCAAATTTGGAAAGACTACTCCGTCATAACGCTTATGTAAAGCAGTGTAATGAAATGTAATTAGAGTTATGTACTCGGAACTATGCTTGATCCAGTTATTGCAGTCGGTATAAACGGGCTTCCTACCACTGCGGTGCGAGTCGAAACCACGATCGTGACGTTACACTTCTGCCTGCGTTAAAGGTACATGCCCACTCAGTAGGCACAAAATGTTCTTTATATCATTATATTCATGTACGTTCTTGGCTTTCTTATACGTGGGATTTTGAATCCGGTTATATCCACTATATAAGCAATTACACATATCCTATTACTTTTAGGGTTGACTGATGTGGCGTAAGTGACTGATGTGGCGAGGAGCTCTCATCAGATCTGGGTGGCGTTTCACTAAACGTCGTACGACTACGTCAGTGCAAAAGGGTGATAGTCTGTAAATTTCACATTAGCATTGTTTTCTTGTGAACAATTTTTGGATTTACAGTTTTTGAGCAGCCTATGCTCAATAAATGTAAATCCATCAATTGAAATTTCCAGACGATCCTAAATTTGCACTTACGAACATTTTAGTCGTACGTAGTTTAGTGAAACGGGCCCCAGGTTATTATTGATTCGATCGCGTTTACCCCGCCTAAATGATCATAGCTGTTACACGTAATAGGCCGTTAAAAACCATTAAATAAATGGGTTTACGTTATTGTTCACATATTAAGGTTAATGTCATATTAACGGTAGCATGGATATGTGGCATTTGGCCACAGGTATATTGTGTTGAAATATTGGACTTTTAAGGAATTAAATGCGAGTCTGCGTTAGCGACAGCAGCATTTAGTTCCTTAAAACCCAATATGTAAACAATAACATACTAGTAATTAGCCAGGTTTATAATGCAGTCTCCTATCCGAGTATTGGTTTTCCATTTCCTGTCAAACAAGTGGTCATCGAATCTGGTAATTGTAACTTATTGGGGTAAGTGGAGCGGGATACGGGCCAGCGATAGGCTTAGAAAGTATGGCGAATTTTAAGAACTACATTTATATATAGTATCACTATGACTATGTGGGTGGGGTAAATTATCGAGAGAACGGTCCATAGTCAGTGAGCTACACAACTGGTGTTAAACTTGCCAAGATTATCAACGTTTTTGAACATCTATTGGAACTGCCAACTGACAATCAAGCAATTTGATTGGCTGAACCTGAGATGTAGCACAGCTCAGGCTCAGCCAATCAAACTGCGTGATTTCAAGCACACTATTCTACTATTTTTTTAAGTAAACAAATTGACAAATATTGGCAAGGTTAGCGCAGGTTAGTGTAAGACAAGCGGATTTCTTCTCGTACATGGGGACGAACCTAGAAACAAAATTAGAGAGAAAACAAAATGACCATATGAGCATACCTCTCGCGAGAGATACATGTAACATACCGGAGACGAGTTATTGTAGCTTACTCCCGACGACCTATCCAAATTGTTGCCACGTACATGCTCGTTTTCAACTAAAGTATATAGGTTGCCAAAATATGTTAACGAACGCGAAATTCTTATTCCCATTTATTTACACGCTTTTGTGGTGTACTAATACATTGTGTGTATTCAAAATCACAATAGGCTAGAAGAATAAACATGCAAATGAGAACACTTCAGACACATTGTTGGTATCAATGCATGTATGATGTTGTGCTTATGAAATAACTATAATACATGTACAATAGTTGTGTTGATTTAAAGAGGATTGTACATGAGAGGTGATTCAATATGGCATTTATTAACCTCGTCGGCATAGCATCGCTTCTTCAGTCAGCAAACTCGTGTAATAATACAGTGCCATGAGTGACAACCAAACAACAGATCAGGGGACCGTTTCACTAAACTTCACACGACTAAAATGTGTTCGTAAGTGCAAAATTATGATAGTCTGTAAATTTCACATTAACAATGTGTTCTTAATGGATTTACATTTATTGAGCATAGGCTGCATGCAGTCTATGCTCAATAAATGTAAATCCATCAATTGAAACGATTCTAAATTTGCACTTACAAACATTTTAGTCGTACGAAGTTTAGTGAAACGGGCTCCAGTCTTGTAAATGTGTCTGTAGGCGTCACGTGTTCTCTCCGTGTCGATAGTAATAACGCTACTAATGTACTCTGCCTCTTGTAATGTAATCATGTGATGCACGACTTTTGGACACTTGTATAATGTATATACCGATATATAGTTGTGTATGTACGCTTTATTGTTTCAAACAGAACTGTCTGTTTGTCACTTGACCAAGATATCCATTACCCATTGTCAGTTTTGAGTATGTGATTGATGGACAGTGAAACCTCTCTAAACCGGACACCCTGGGAGGTCCCCAGGGTGTCCGGTTTAGAGAGGTTCCACTGTAAATCAGGCATATGACCATTCTGGGACGTATGTGCGTGCTTCGCAAGCATGAACATACAGTAGCGCTTTTCTGCAGGTCAACTATACGTACTATGCCAATACTATACGTATACTATACCAATACGATATGTTTTCTATACGATATGCATATACTATAAACGCACGGTATGTTTGTACCGTACATACCTACCAATATCGTATAGATATACCATTCATATAGTACGTTTATACGATTTGTATACATGGATACAATTCTGGTACGTTTGTATCGTACACACATACCAGATTTGTGTACGGTATAAATGTAGCAGAACACTGTAAATGTATACGATATATTAACGGTGTTGCCCTAATATTTGGTCCGCCCCTAATATTTGGTCCGCCTCGGCAGTTTTTTTTTCATAATATTCAGAAATGCGTAATATTACTAATCTAGCTCTGTGTCTGATGTCTTTTCTGTTAATTCTTCGGATATCGAATGTTTGTATAATATTCGTATAGTACGTTTGTATAATGTAAACAAACTGTACTATACGATGATACGGTACAAACATACAAATATTATATTATACTATACGATTACTATATGTATACGATATTAGTACATTGTATATACAAATAGCTAAGGAGCAGAAAAGCGCTACTGTACGTTAAAATCTGAGATAAATGGCCAAGAAACACATCAAAATAGGATCACGGATGTTGTCTTGGTGTTCGGTTTAGAGTAGATTCCACAGTAATTGATTTCATTATTATTTAAGGTAGGATGCCCTTATGGGAACCCCATGTAAAGTCAAAGGAAATCTAACTCAAAACCCAAAGTCACTCACACAAATAATCCATATTCACATGTATATTATATATGTGTGCTTATACCGCTAGCATTCAATTCAATTAAATTCAATATCTTTATTTCCTCTTTACAGAGATTTTGAGTAGAAGTCAAACAGCATCGTGAATGTGAACATAATGTGCAATAATAGAGCAAACATGTGTGTTTACATAGATTATATTATGTACATGAAAGAGATTTTGAGTAGAAGTCAAACAGCATAGTGAAGGTGAACATAATGTGCAATAATAGTACACACATGTGTGCTTACATACATGATATTATGTGCATGGCTACATGGAGGCACGTTATAATGAGCCTGCGTCGTATGCATGTACAGTGGGGTCAGCGTGTAAGTGCACACACGAACGAACACGACAGGTTGGTTCCAACCTGTCGTGTTCGTTCGTGTGTGCACTTACACGCTGACCCCACTGTACGTATGAAATAATACTGAAAATGACACCAAGATTAAATAACATTCATAGTATGTTGTAGTTAGAACATCATAAGCACAGTGAGCTGTTTACATGTATACTTTTCTATTACACACCTGTGTAAACACCGAATTGTGTTTATTATTCACAAGTTACTGCATTATAGTTAAGTTTAATGCTGGCAGTATAATAACATCCAAATACTGAAGCCGTCGATATAGAATATTTGTGTAGGTAACTGTATGTTTCAGAGCCAGATTTTCCGTTTGAGTGAACATCAACCTTATGTAACATGGCAATCGCTATGCATTGCCCCACAACACACTGATTGACAACAAAGTTCGAATTACGTTGACTAGATCTACGCATATCCAGGTTAAAACCAATTCAAAACTGACATTCCGTCTGTTCAACGACGTCAACTGACGTTACCGAATTGCGTCTTTGCAACGTAAGCAAGTCCACGTTATTCGCAACTAAGACAACGTCTCAACGTCGATACTACGGTTCACATGAGTACAAATATATGCCGGATAAAGTTGCAGTAGTATGATTTTTTAGTTTGTTTTCAACGTTTTCGTCATTTCTTTTCCAAATTATATATTGTTACCATTCATCTGAAACGTCTCGACGATACGGTTCTGATGAGTGATACATTTAACAGCATGTATTTATTATGGAGAAATAAACAAAATAATAAAAGTGTTTCAATAAAACGTATTGTCGAGTGTTGTCTCAGATAGTAAACATGTGTTGTGTTGTTGGTTTGTTTTCGCTTTTTGTATTGTTAGTTGTGAAATGATAACACATAGAAACGCGAATTGTGCTAATTTAAATAATCCAAATTGATAACCGGCATCGATTTTGCAGAAACCTCATTCTTCGCATCGCTAGGTACTTTTTTAGAACCGTAAACATGTTTTAACCAAACGCGTATTTTTGTAGGGCGACTTAAATATGCCAATACCATTACGTTTAGAAATAATGCACACATCTACATTGTACAATTACAATATTTTTGCTGATCTACTTTCGCGAATATAGGAGATCCAGGGCTTGTACATTGTACAGTGAAACCTCTCTAAACCGGACAAAATGTATCGGTGTTCGGTTTAGAGAGGTTCCACTGTATCTGTCACATTGTGTATGTTAACATGTAAACTATCTGGTTTTCCACAAGCGATCTATCTCTACTGGTTTTGCTTTCTTTGCACATAAGTGTCATATTCTCAGCAATAAACGTATTTTCTAGATGTTTTGTCTTAGTAACTGGTATCCATCCTGCAACAAAGGCGTGTGATTTTGTACCTAAGAAGATGTGCTAGGTTTTTACATAGGGTATGCCTATGTATTGGGATCGCCTCCGACAGTTAGCCACGCCCCAGATCCCCCTCGATGCGGTGGTAGGTAGTGATATCTTGGAGTAACCGTAACAACAAAATGCATTGTGTTTCTCAACGTTTAACTGTCATACGCAACCGCTAATTGAAAATAATATTATGAAAAACTACTTGCACAGCACAATATCAACAACGGATGTTCTACGTACAAAAAAAATATCGGATTATTTTCTTACGCTTCAAGTTGTGATTTGCCCCCATTTGCGTTACAAATCGTGCGGTCATCGCTATATTTATGCAAATTCCATTCATAAGTTTTACTACGACTTCCTAATAAGGTATTCGAGTATTTGTTGTTTTTTTGGAATACACCCACGCTAGCGTTCCCGCGAAATTGAAAACGAAACTCGTAATTTACGGAGACCACAGTGGCTACCAATTTCTCGATAGTGATGATGAATTTAGCGAATTTGAAGGCTTTAATGCATCCGAGATCGGTTCAGACATTCATGTCAGTGAAGTATCGTCAGATTCGTCGGACAGTGAAGCTTCAGACGATGAAAATGTCGACCAAAACGCCGACGGTTGGACCTCCATCTCCGATTTCGCCGACATCGTGGTTTGTACAATTTTTGCGATTTTTTTATAAATATTCCCCACTTGATCTTATTTTAGCGAGCAAATATGAATGTAGACTGTTAATACTTGTTGTAAACAGTTGTTCCGACTATATTATGTAGCATATGAGAGTTTAATCGACGATTTTTGCCGATTTAAAAATTAATTTCGTACACGGTTCAGTTCGTCACATACTCAAATCCACTTCGTCCCCGATTTTATTTCTTTGATATAGTGTTTGTTAGAAGAAAATACAAGCATACGTTTGCTCATTTTGATACCAGTTGTATGTGCACCCTGAAGGAGTGCACAATGCGAAAGCGAGAAATCCGAAACTCAAATGAAATGTCATGCAAAGCATGAACTGTATTTGGCGAAATCAATGAGGTGATTCTAATATGTTGGAGTAACAAGCTTTAGTGGAAAATATTTGAAATATTCAAAACAACAGATGACAAAGGGTGTATTACTGCCAACATATCTGCTGGACATCAAAGGGAATAGCGGTCAATAGCCACATATCGGTATTAACCGGTATTAACCGGTATTAACCGTTTTAACATGTTTAACACCACAGACTCTACAGCAATATTTGCAAACTTTATGTAGTTCCAGATTAGCCGGCTTAATAAAAGGACTAGTGTGAAAATCATTTTCTAACGAACAGATTGGCCGGAGAATTATCATGGATCAATCCCATTCACTTACACTGGAGTAAACCTAGACATTATCTACACTATTCAGTTTTAATAATACAACGCCAAAACTGTTTACAAGTTCACCCATACTGAAGAGAAAAGAAACAACTTGCAAGCTCTCTCGCGCTTTCAGAAATTTAAGCGGGCGCGACAATAAAATGATCACTAAATTACAATAGCAGACAGTATTAACTAATAAGGCCTAAACAAATTAGCTGTGTTTCAGGTTACATGCTGAAAAAAGGTTTGGTCGGTAGGTTGTCAATTTTGTTTAGGCAAACATAAGTGAAAACTAACAAATATTGTTTTAAATATTAGCTATACTTACAGTATTGGTTTAAAACACACTTTGTGCATAACAATGACTAACTAGTTACAAATACTTTTTGCATAACAAATATTGAGGTAACAATTTATTTCATTATTTTTTTTAAATGAATGAAAACAATTACGACCACATCAAAAAAAACAGGGTCGGTCGGGATACCTGAAACACGGCTTATTTGTACACGTTCTTAGGGAGAAGTACCCCACTCAAGTGTGTGTTATTCAGACATATATATATACTGGACAACATAGACATGGGTTCATGTCGTCACATTCCCCTAAAGGGGTTGCAATGGGGATTCTCAGATGACCAGTTGCTCATTTTTGCGATATTTTTTTGTCAATTATGCATAAAACATAGGTATTATAGATCACAGGTATCTCAAATTATATACATCAGTTTCTTATGTACACACACCGCAGTACGTTATTGTGGTACAAGCTATAGTTGTTGCATTCAGTGAAAAACGGACTAAGACAATAAACAGGCAGATGCAAAAAAAAGCACCCTACAATATGTTTACCAGTAGTATTGACAATAGCAATGCTTGTTTAATCATAATGGGTCCCACTGGGACTCGAACCCAGGTCACTAGTATGAATACCAGTATGCTAGCCGCTGCACTACAAGGCTTGACCAAACCGATAAACACAACATTATTCAATTCAATACCATATTAAATTGTATAAAGCTTCTGTACATGTATAACGCGGGTCTCTCGTGGAGGTGCAGTGTAATACCCGATTTATGCAGAATTCATTTCAGTTGCTGAGCCACTTAAACCGGAATTTGCCAGAAAGACCGAAAAAGCCTATCTATCGGAATGTTATCTATTGCTGGTTTGACTCCGGTATTTCACACTCGCTGAAAACTCGCCGAAAACAAAGTTGTTAAATTAATGCATTTAAAGCATGTAATGTATAAATTTAGTATCAACACTTTACCCTATATAATTTATATAAATACTTTAATAGATAGGTCCCAAAATCCGCACCTGTGCACATAGATGTCCATTTGTAACCACTATATAGCATTGGTTACATAGGTTACATGTCTTGTCTCAATGTTATAAACCAATACTAAAGCATGCTCTGCAGAGATGGGCAATACATCTTTTGTATGCCTTTCATTTTTGGGTTACACGGTTACACGCTCTTTGTCTTTGGTTACATACGGTTACATCGGTTACATACTATTCTTCTGAAAGGACGGACGATCAATTTGATTTTTTATATTTAATGCCTTTCATTTTGAGTTACACGGTTACACGCTATATGTCTTTGGTTACATACGGTTACATCGGTTACATGCTATTCTTCTGAAAGGATGGACAATGAATTTTATTTTTTATATGTAATGCCTTTCATTTTTGGGTAACACGGTTACACGCTATATGTCTTTGGTTACATACAGTTACATCGGTTACATACTATTCTTCTGAAAGGATGGACGATCAATCTGATTCTTTTTACATTTAATGTCTTTCATTTTTGGGTTACACGGTTACACGCTATATGTCTTTGGTTACATACGGTTACATCGGTTACATACGATGAATCTGATTTTTTTTATATTTAATGCCTTTCATTTTTCGGTTACACGGTTACACGCTATATGTCTTTGGTTACATACGGTTACATCGGTTACATACTATTCTTCTGAAAGGATGGACGATGAATCTAATTTTTTTATATTTAATGCCTTTCATTTTTCGGTTACACGGTTACACGCTATATGTCTTTGGTTACATACCGTTACATTGGTTACATACTATTCTTCTGAAAGGACGGACGATCAATCTGATTTTTTTATATTTAATGCCTTTCATTTTTCGGTTACACGGTTACACGCTATATGTCTTTGGTTACATACGGCTACATCGGTTACATACTATTCTTCTGAAAGGACGATCAATTGATTTTTTATATTTAATGCCTTTCATTGTTCGGTTACACAGTTACACGCTCTTTGTCTTTGATTACATACGGTTACATCGATTACATACTATTCTTCTGAAAGGATGGACGATGAATCTGATTTTTTTATATTTAATGCCTTTAATTTTTCGGTTACACGGTTACACGCTATATGTCTTTGGTTACATACGGTTACATTGGTTACATACTATTCTTCTGAAAGGACGGACGATCAATCTGATTTTTTTATATTTAATGCCTTTCATTTTGGGTTACACGGTTACACGCTATATGTCTTTGGTTACATACGGTTACATACTATTCTTCTGAAAGGACGGACGATCAATCTGATTTTTTTATATTTAATGCCTTTCATTTTGGGTTACACGCTATATGTCTTTGGTTACATACGGTTACATCGGTTACATACAATTCTTCTGAAAGGATGGACGATCAATCTGATTTTTTTATATGTAATGCCTTTCATTTTGGGTTACACGGTTACAAGCTATATGTCTTTGGTTACTACGGTTACACATTCTTTGAAAGGACTTTGGTTACACGTTACACTATTCTTCTGAAAGGACGGACGATCAATCTGATTTTTTTATATTTAATGCCTTTCATTTTGGGTTACACGGTCACATGCTATATGTCTTTGGTTACATACGGTTACATACTATTCTTCTGAAAGGACGATCAATTTGATTTATTTTCATTTAATGCCTTTCATTTTGGGTTACACGGTTACACGCTATATGTCTTTCGTTACATGCGGTTACATCGGTTACATACTATTCTTCTGAAAAGATGGACGATCAATCTGATTTTTTTATATTTAATGCCTTTCATTTTGGGTTACACGGTTACACGCTATATCTCTTTGGTTACATACGGTTAGGTTACATCGGTTACATACTATTCTTCTGAAAGGATGGACGATCAATCTGATTTTTTTTTTTTTAATGCCTTTCATTTTGGGTTACACGGTTACACGCTATATGTTTTTGGTTACATACGGTTACATCGGTTACATACTATTCTTCTGAAAGGACGGACGATCAATCTGATTTTTGTATATTTAATGCCTTTCATTTTTGGGTTACACGCTCTTTGTCTTTGGTTACATACGGTTACATCGGTTACATACTATTCTTCTGAAAGGACGGACGATCAATTTGATTTTTTAAATTTAATGCCTTTCATTTCGGGTTACACGCTATATGTCTTTGGTTACATACAGTTACATACTATTCTTCTGAAAGGATGGACGATCAATCTGATTTTTTTTATATTTAATGCCTTTTATTTTGGGTTACACGCTATATGTCTTTGGTTACATACGGTTACATCAGCTACATACTATTCTTCTGAAAGGATGGACGATCAATCTGATTTTTTTATATTTAATGCCTTTTGTTTTGGGTTACACGCTATATGTCTTTGGTTATATACGGTTACATACTATTCTTCTGAAAGGACGGACGATCAATTTGATTACACGCTATTCTCAACGAGACGGTTCAAATGGTGGTCACAGAATATACTTTCAAGGAGAAATTAGAAAAAAATCAGTTATAAATAGGATATTATTGACAAAGACTTCAACTGAGAAGTTTAATCATTTTTGTCCGGCTATTGGTACAGTCCGACTACTGGTTACTGCCAATGATATGACGAAAATTTTGCAGACATTTTGTGCAACTTTCCGTCTAGAGACGTACTTTGTTTTTAGACAAAAGAGAATCCCAAAGATCTACCAAAACAAATACATACAATGAGCAACAAAGTTAACTGCCACACAATAAAACTATTTACAAGTCGCATCCCTCTGTTATCTTTGTCAGCACTCGGTGGTTTCAGATTACGAACGTCAACGAAGTGGGTGGGGTAACAAAAGTGAAACACTTTACTGCAATTCTCGGGACCTGCGCATGAACCAGTACTTGTACCATGTTCTTGGAGATGATATGGCTATAGTATGATCTTTCTAACGTTTTGTGAGACTAGTAATGTCTTGGGATGTACCGATTTAAACAGTTTTAACACATACCGATCGGAGAAGAAGACGCCGAATCTTTCCAAATTACAAGTAGACGTAAATTATTGCGCATGAGCGCGTTTTGAGAAAAGTAGATAAAGCTTGATCTAAATTAATTAATATTGGTTTTATTTATCAATCCTGTGTATTATTTGTATTAGTTTGTACAATTACAGAGTCTGTAGCTGAGAAATCTTTTTATCAAATGTGGAACTATATTTTACTGCGTACACACAAATGGTGAGGTGGTTTTCTGTTACATTTATCGACCATAATGGCTGTTCCCATCCACAATCGGGCACAAATTGTCCGAAAACACGATTTTCTAACATTTGTTCCCCTTAGCTGTGCATGTCAACACGTAGAGCACCAAAGTGTGGAATTATGGTGGAAATTCCATGAAAAGTTATGTGTTGAGTTTTCCGTAAAAAAACCTGCCCAAATGCCCCCTACCTCGGCGTGTTTTCCCGGCGGGTCTTCAGCGACAATAACTGTCACTAGACTAGCGTCCAGTATCCAGTAATTTCCCGCTTTCGTTATTATTAGATGAATTACTATTAGAAATAACATTTAAAAAACAACAGGTGATGGGGTCTTTTGACGGACATCTGCAATCGTACATAATTGATAGATAAAAATACAGTTAACTTTTGTTTAATGATTCTAAATAGTGAATTAACACCATTTGCTGGAAAATGGTCATGGTCCCCCAAATGACACCACCACCAAACAAAATAGCTTATTTCTTTGCAATGTAAAGAGAAAATATTTACGAAATATATACTTATTTTTGCAGATAGAAGATTTAACCCAGGCCACTGGAGCGACCCTACGGCTTTGATGTGGAAACAGCCTCTCCCCTCGATTATTTTTGGCTGTTATTCAAGCCAGAGATGTTCGAATTCATGTCCAGGAACACGAACAATTATGCCCGGTGGAAGATAGAGCAGTCTAGTGTAATTGACAAGTATTGGACGGAGACATCGGCATCGGAACTTCGTTCATTTGTCGGCATAAATGTACTAATGGGGATTTCCAGCCTGCCTGAAGCCGACATGTACTGGTCCGTCCAAAAACGTGTACATTGCTAATCAGGGAATACAAAGTATTATGACTTGCAACCGTTATCAGAAACTTGTTCAATATTTTCACGTCTACGACCGCGCTACAGCACCGGCTAAGGGTCAGCCAGGATATGACAAACTGTTCAAGGTGCGGCCTATTATTGAACATGTACAGGGCACGTTTCCTTCAGCATATAGCCTTTTTGCCATTGACGAGGCGATGGTGAAGTATACAGGCAGGCTTGGATTTCGCCAATACATGCCAGCAAAGCCCATAAAGCGGGGAATTGAAATATGGATGCTCTGCGACGCCAACACAGCCTACCTGTCGCGGTTTGATATATATACCTCGGACGGCAAAATGACCAAACTGAACATGGTCTTGGCTATAAAGTTGTAACGAAGTTGACCGACAACCTGCACAAGACATACCGGCATGTTTACTTCGACAACTACTTTACAGGCGTGCCACTAATGGAAAATCTGCTGGGAAATGGACTGTATGCGTGTGGAACTGTTCGCGTAAATCGTAAACTGTTCCCGAAGGAACTGAAGAAGCCGCGAGACGTGAAGAACCGCGGTGAATACAAAATAATGCAGAAGGGCGACACTAACTTGACTGCCACTGTGTGGAAAGACAAAGAGTTAGTCTACCATCTGACTATATACACTCAGTGAGCCCACAGAGGTGGCCGATGCACAACGGCGGGTTGGCCAGAATGTGCTACAACTGAAGCAACCACTGAGTGTAGCCAGCTACAACAAATTTTTTATGGGCGGTGTTGATGTTCATGATCAATACCGTATGAAATACTATGTCGGGCGAAACTCTAAGAAGTGGTGGCGCTATCTACATTGGTTACTGATCAACTGTGCGATTGTAAACGCATTCATACTCTACAAGGCCACATCACGTCGCACAACAAAGAAAAAGCGCTTCGCCCATCTTGATTTCCGTCTGGAATTGGTGCGCGACATTATCGGCGGATATAGCAAGCGGAAACGATCTGGCGTTGAAGTCGGTGACATCGGACTTGTTGATGCAGAGAACATTCAGGGCCACATACATGGACGTCTCGATGGACCAAAACGACGTTGTCGTTATCACCAGAAATATCTGTCCATCAGGCGCGAGACTGTATATGGGTGTACTGTGTGCCAAGTACACTTATGTAAGGAGGGCTGTCATGCCCACTTTCACAACCTACATGTACATTGAATCTGTGGCATATTCTGTACATAGTGTATATAAAATAATTGTAGTCTAGATGTGTTTCGTATAAATTCAGTTGTACAGACTACAATTGTTTCAGGAGAAATATATAAAGTGTTTGATAATGCAATTTAAAATATATTTTTTAATGTCTCCCTAATGGTCAGTGTGTTGACCAAATACATAATTACGGAATAAATATTACTCTGGACAGCGGCATATACAAATATATATATGTAAGTTTATGCATGTTTCTTATATTTAGCATACTTTTAGCATACTTTATATTGATAATATTCAAGCTGGGATATTATGACTAATTGTGATGTCATGTGGTTTTTAGAGAACATTATTTCTCAATTGTTCACAAATCTTGTTAAAATTTGGCAATATTTTCAGTGCAGATACGGATGTGTGGCTGTGACTGGAGAAATGTAGCTTATTGGTTGTGCGACCAGTGTAGATCCAGATCGGCCTGTGCATCCATCTGATCAGGATCTGCACTGTTCGCCATACCATCAAACAAAATATGTTGTGTTTCTAACAACAAATATAGATCGCTATCGGGCTACATCAGTATGCTATTTTGATCATTGGTAACAAATCCCATAAGCCCCATTTCTCCAGTCACAGCCACACATCAATTCCATATTTGCTTTGAAAGTTTCACAAAAAAAATAACGCACCAGGGGCATAATTATAGACAACAACACCATGATTTTTCAAGATTTATTTTTGGGAGGGAATAATGACAAAACTATATATCGTATAGGAAAAATATTTATATCAGCATCCTGGAAATTTTATTCTATAACTTCAATTTAATCATTTTAAATGGATACAATGTTTAGAAATGTTGGTAAATTCGGATTGAATAACATAACCCTATAATTCAGTTATTTTCGTTAATTACCTGTATGGAGATCAGGCTGCCAAACTCAGCTGCTGTGTATTTATAACAGACTGCTAGCAGCCACTGACCAGCCACTGACAGGCATGCATACACAACAGCAGATAAGCCATTTGGCTGTGGAGGAAGGGGTTAAGCTCACCCGACACCTGTGCGAAAATGCCTGTTGACCCAGATTTTTGTAATGATCGCGATTGTGTCACAACAAAACTCGCACATGTGGGTCTAACTGATGTTAATCATCATTCTATCGATGGAATTACAGCGGATTTTAGTGACATTCCCGGATTCCGCCTGATTGACATTTGTCTATGGTGGCCAATACACGCCAACATGAGTGTCAATTCTACGTTCAAGGAAGGGTGTCAAATGCGGATTTATATGTTTCTGCATTTGCTCCGAGTATTCCATCAACTTCTAACTGCTTGTTAATCACATGGCTCGCTACATATTTGACTGTGACTGGGAAACGAGAGTTGTGGACTACAGTACTGCCTGATAATGATATTCGTTTCATAACTTCAATCAGCAACCTGATAAAACGGGCTTAACCCTTTAACCCCTAAGTAACTGGAATGGATTTTGTCATGTTAATTTTGCAACCAATCCAATCGTCACAAAATGGTTTTCAAACTTGTCCATTTATGAAAAAGGGGATGTTTATGTTCTCAAAAATGTGAAAAGTACTTGTAAAAAGTGCAGATCCTGATGAGACGGCTCGTTACGAGCCGGCTCATCTGGTATAGCTATATGCACCGATATAGCGGGCTTTCGGGTTCAAAGGATTAAAGGTACATGCCCACCCAGTAAGCACAAAATGTTCTTTATATCAGAGACATCATCTGAGACATTTTCTGGCAAAATAAACATTAATTGACCATTGCCCTACGTATTGATTGACATTATTATACATTTTATAAACAGACGTACATTTTCACACTGCCATCAGGGGCGATAACTGTGCTTCCTTAAAATGTTAACGGACATTACTATTTATTCTCTGTCTTTATTTTTTACAATCTTTATAATCTGTCGAAAACAGTATTTTTTCAGGTGACGCATTTAATTAGTATAAATAATTAAAACATATCATGCCTCATTTGCATATGAAAATAGCCTGATACCACCGCGCGTTACTATCACTGAGGAAACTAAAATATTACTAAATTATTATATCTGTATAGTGGGCACTCGTAATGTCTAGAACTGGTGGAATAGTGACACAATTATACAGTTATTTAATTCCAATAAAGAACATTTTGTGCCTACTGAATGGGCATGTACCTTTAACGTTAGTTTTTTTACCAGTGTAATTCACGATCAACGAGCAACGGCATGGCAGACTGAATCAGAGCTATTTGTGACGTCATATGAGACACGCCATGTGATTCTGTACCTAAGAAGATATGCTATATATCTTGTATGATCGTTTCCGTAAATGATGTCAAACGTTGACGAAATGTTCAGAGAAAATGTTCAGCGCCGTGCACAATACCGTATTCTATTTGACGACAGATTGGGGCAGGTATCAGGGAACCGTACGATATCAATAAACTTCGTACGACTAAAATGTTCGTAAGTGCACAATTATGATAGTCTGTAAATTTCACATTAACAATGTTTTCTTGTAAACAATGATTGGATTTACACATATTGAGCATAGGCTGCATATGCAGCCTATGCTCAATAAATGTAAATCCATCAATTGAAATTTCCAAACGATCCTAAATTTGCAACGGACCCCATGTCCCCAAAAGTTAATGGTGTACAAACAATACTAGTTCTGACTTGCAGAGAACTGCGGCTAACACATTTATTCATTTGTGAAGTAGTGATTGGGGAGATTTACTCTTGATACGATGTTCAGTATTGAAAAATATGGTTAAGCGATGACAAGGTTTTGTTCAACACGATAGGAATATAGGTCACTGCATGGTTATGTCTGTACATGGACGTCAGACAAGTTTATGGCCGGCCGACATCGCGGCTAGCTCACGGCACTACTTATAATTACATGCACGTGTACCTTCATTCGATAGTTTACAAGCTCGGCGTCAGGGTTGTAACCAGGATGAGGCAGGCCAGGCGGTCGCCTCGTCTGTTATTTCGCCGACTTTTTATGTTACTGTATCGCTTGACCGATTGTGGCAACCATACACAGTACAGGTGTGTACGGTGGCACAGAGGTGACATTTGCAACATTTATTTTATCTCGTGGCCACGACTTAGTAAGTCGTGGCCACGACTTAGTAACTCGTGGCCACGACTTAGTAACTCGTGGCCACGACTTAGTATCTCGTGGCCACGACTTAGCTATGTCGTGGCCACGACTTACTAACGCGTGGCCACGACTTAGTAACTCGTGGCCACGACCTTAGTAACTCGTGGCCACGACTTAGTAACTCGTGGCCACGACTTAGTATCTCGTGGCCACGACTTAGCTATGTCGTGGCCACGACTTACTAACTCGTGGCCACGACTTACTAACTCGTGGCCACGACTTACTAACTCGTGGCCACGACTTACTATCTCGTGGCCACGACTTAGCTATCTCGTGGCCACGACTTACTAACTCGTGGCCACGACTTACTAACTCGTGGCCACGACTTAGTATCTCGTTTTGATTGGTTAAGCTAAGTCGTGGCCACGACTTACTAAGTCGTGGCCACGAGATAAAATAAATGTTGCAAATGTCACCTCTGTGCCACCGTAGGTGTGTACCATTTTGTGTTGAATATAAATAATTTGCTCGCCTCGTGTGTATCGATTTGTTTGACCCACAAAATGGCGGACGGGTCAAGAACCCGGATGCTGTGACGTCATGTGAAATCTAAGTATTAAACTAGAAATGTGACCTGTCTGCACACGAATGCCTCAGATGGCAGCCATAGAAATTGAGGCACATTTGCAAAGTATGAAAGCAGACCATCAGCTCGATGAGTTATCAAGCATATCCATGTAAGGTAACAGAGTTTATATGATATTAACCCGAGCGTTTTTTAAGGTTTCGAACGCAATTTATGTGACATTGACCGTGGGCTTAGCGGGGGCAGGACTATGATGGATCTGTCAAAGGGCGGTAGAGGATCATTAGAGCAATGCGTGTGTGAAATATCAAGCGGATCCGTGCAAGGAAACAGAACTTATACGACATTTACCCGAGCGTTAAGGTTTTGAAGGCAACACTTAAGTATGTGACCTTGACCCCGGGCTTAACGGGAGCGGGACGATCGTGGATTTGTCACAGGGCAGTAGAGGAACAATAGAGCAATGCGTGTGTGAATATCAAGCTGATCCGTGCAAAGAAACAGAAATTATAAGACATTTACCTGAGCGTTAAGGTTTCGAACGCACTAAGTATGTGACATTGACCTTGGGTTTTGCGGGGGCCCGAGGCTCGTGGATTTATCACAGCATGAATGAGGACCATCAGAGGAACGCATGTGTGAACTATCGCGAGAATCGTGGATTTGCCACAGGGCGGTAGAGGACCATTAGATCAATGTGTGTGTGTGAAGTATTAAGCAGATCTGTGCAACGAAAAATAAATTACAAGAAATTTATCCGAGCGTTAAGGTTTTGAATGCACTAAGTATGTGACCTTGGCTTTAGCGGGAGCCCGAGGATCGTGGATTTATGACAGCATGGTGGAGGACCGTCAGAGGAACGCATGTGTGAAACACGAAGAGGCTACATGAAATTATAACCATGCGGGACGTACGGGGCGGGACGTACGGACGAGACGTATGGACGCCGGTAACACTATATTCCCCCCTCACGTACCATTCGGAGTGGTGGCGGGGAGAATGCTCCCTGACTCCCATACCGGGACTTGGTTCGCCTCGTCTGTGTATTACCTTTGGTTACGACCCTGTGCTTGGAATACATTAGTTCATGATATGTGTAGCCGTCATTCGTATTTAATGAGGGGTCGTACATGTAGCTAGTTATTTCCCTTTGCAAATCTAGTTAAGGATATCCAGTCCTATGGTGTATTTCAGCGTTTATTTCTTACTGAAAAGCAAAAAAAAAGAATTTTGCGAACAGAGTAGACACATATCAGACTGCACATAATCTGAGTCTACACTGATTGCAATAACATTAATAAATGTAAAGGTATGCATCTGTCAACATTCCCTGGTCAGATTGCCCAGTTATGTAGGATGTTATGAATCAACACTATAGTCCGTTTCACGAAAGCTGCCCAAATTTTACGGCTATATAAACAATGCAAAAACCATATTTTTTGGGATAATATTAAATTAAAGGAAAATTTAAGAATGAGCCTTCTTTTTATTTCGTGAAATTTTGTCAAATATTGGTTTTATTACGAAAAATTGATTTGTCTATGGGAATTTAACATGGGGGAAAAAGGTAGACGAGTTGTGGGAGGAGTCAAAAAACGAAAAAATTTGGAAATTGACTCCGAAACCTAGCTAGATAGCTTGGAAATGATATAACTAAGAAAACAAAAGTTAAATTTTAAAAATCGGTCCTGTATTTCTGAAATTCTAAAAAATTTCCCCATGTTAAATCCCCATAGACATCTTCACTCCGTGAAGATGTCTATGGGGATTTAACATGGGAAAATTTTGTTTTCGCAATGAAATCAATATTTGACCAAATTTCACGAAATAAAAAGAAGGCTCATTCTTAAATTTTCCTTTAATTAAATATTATCGAAAAAAATATGGTTTTTGAATTGTTTATATGGCCGTAAAATTTGGGCAGCTTTCGTGAAACAGACTATAATCGAAAACACTATAATGGTTTCTTACGCAACAATTCATAGCATGCGATATTTGATTTTATTACAAGCAATTACGCCATAAAATATACAATTTGGACCGGGTTTCTATAAATACATTCAAAGGGAGATAACTAGCTATGATCCCTCATTGTCATCGGGAATCTAGTGAAATGGTTCTCACAGCAATTCGGACTTACAATTTCCTCATTAGGAGTTAGTATCTCATAATTAGGAGATAAAAAGATGTCTAGCATTGACAAAGATAGTAAATCCTAAGTAGGAGATACCAAGTCCTAATTATGAGATACTAATTAGGAAATAATAGGTCCTAATTAGTATATACTGACTCCTAATTAGGAGATACTATCTCCTAAATAGGAGTTAGTATATCCTAGTAAGGTATTTGTATATCCTAATTAAGACTTAGTATCTCCTAATTAGGATAAATAAATATCGTAACATTGGCACCAGGACACTTCCATAGATTTTACCTCGACTCAGGTATTATGTCATTATTATTCGTATTAGTCTTCAAATTGTGTTGAAATAAAGCGCTCGCACCGCGCAGAAGTATGTAGTATCATCGACTGCTTGTCCTTCCTGATATTTTCAGCCAGTTCCCATAACATTTCAGAACAGTTTTCTGTCAAATATATCATAAGTATCACGCCAATTTCCGACTGTTTTCAAAACTATTCTAAACTGTTTGGGGGAGTGAGTGAGTGAGTGAATAGGGTTTAACGTCCGCTTTTCTGACATAGAGGTACAAGCCTCAGGGAGTCTACACGCAGACGGGTGAATGGGGTCGAGTCCCGTATCCACCTGTCCAAGGGGGGTAAATCCCAACTTCAGAACTCAATATTTACAATCAAAATATATATTCAGTCCTGAAATTAGAACAACCTGATCTGGTGCCAGGCCCTCGCCACACCAGCATCATTTATCCCATCCCCTAAAAGTAATAGGATTAGCGCTATTCTAAACTGTTTGGGGGAACTGGCAGGAATAATGAATATGATAAATGGTCACTAACACGCTCGGACTGAGTACCGACGACAGTCGCCGGCTGACACGGAGCTGTCTCACAAACTGTTGGCGTATATAAAGTCAATATTTGACCAAATTTCTAGAAATAACTCAAAGTACTGCAAGTACTGAAACAAAGTTTGCTCCACAAGATAACTAATACGTATTATTTATTTATATAATGATGTTTAATGGCTTATCATCAGCTAAATTTATGTTAGGCCGGTTAACAGGGTCAAATCCCATATTTCATGTGTGGGGAAGAAGGAAAATCCCAAAATAAGAACAGAATATTTACAGACAAAACTATATAGTCAGTGTACGTGGCTTCGCACACTTCACATATATTTTGATAATTATCAGAAACAAGTATACAAATAAAGTTCGCCTTTGTTTGTATTTTGACAGATACGACACTCAACACCGGAAATATGTGTGTCACATGTCAGACAGTTCACGCGAGCTCAAGGATGCGCCATTGTTGTTGTACTACGTGAATCAATTTGAAAACACATGTAACTGTTATGATAGAAATGCGTGTCGTGATCTGGATATATATTGGTACAATCCATTATACATTATTTATTTTACACCGATTACAAACAGGCAGGAGAAGAATTGAATGGGTCAGTGAAAAACGGATGATAAATCACCTTTTTCCCCTGACCCCTTCACATTTGTCAGTGCATTCCTTGGTACCGATTGGTGCACGCATATGTATAGTATGTTTCACGAAAGCTGCCCAAATTTTACGGCCATACATGTATAAACAATTCAAAAACCATATTTTTTTCGATAATATTAAATTAAAGGAAAATTTAAGAATGAGCCTTCTTTTTATTTCGTGAAATTTGGTCAAATATTGATTTTATTGCGAAAACAAAATCTCCCCATGTTAAATCCCCAACTCCGTGAAGATGTCTATGGGGATTTAACATGGGGAAATTTTTTTAGAATTTCAGAAATACTGGACCGATTTTTAAAATTTAACTTTTGTTTTCTTAGTTGGATCATTTCCAAGCTATCCAGCTAGGTTTCGGAGTCAATTTCCAATTTTTTTCGTTTTTTGACTCCTCCCACACTCCTCTACATCTTTTTCCCCCATGTTAAATTCCCATAGAGAAATCAATTTTTCGTAATAAAACCAATATTTGACCAAATTTCACGAAATAAAAAGAAGGCTCATCCTTAAATTTTCCTTTAATTTAATATTATCGAAAATAATATTGTTTTTGAATTGTCTATACAGCCGTAAAATTTGGGCAGCTTTCGTGAAACAGACTATAGGTGGTCCTACCGGAGTACATAATTATAGCCTTGCGGAATTGATCTGTCAGATCCCACTCATACACGTACACCACAGCCTGCGCTTATCTTTCCAATATTTGTCAATTTATTTATTACAAACTACTGGAAGATTGTACTTGAAAGCAATCATCTTGGTGGTCTGTGACTGAGCTGTGCTACAGCTCAGTCACAGACAATCAAACTGATTGATTGCGAGTTGATATTGCTAATACATGTAGATGTTCACGAAACTTGGCATCTGGGCAAGATTAACGCGGGCGGTGGTGTAACGTCACGATCATGGCTTCGACTCGCGCCGCAGTGGTGGGAAACGCACTTATACCGACTTCAATAACTGGATCAAGCATAGTTCTGAGGAGTACAAAACTATAATTACATTTCATTACACTGCATTACATAACCGTTATGACGGAGTAGTCTTTCCAAATTTGCGTTTGAACCGTTCTTTGTTTACTTTTTTCTTCGTGGAGAGTGGCCCAAGCATTTAGCTAATACACACTGTATTAGGTAAGTTTATGGTAATATTTTTGTGTCATATTAAAGCGACCCAGCCAGCGAAGCATAGCTGTGTATTGCGTATTCCTCGCTTCGAATGTATCACTCATTTTGGACAACAAAACACGTCTGTCATTTTGTGCACACAACTTACCACGATCTGCGATGCATGCCTGGATGTTCACAATTGTTAATAGTTTATAATCGTCGTCTTCATACACCAGGAAACTTGTTAGTTATTTACAATTCACAATAGTGTGTTGACATTTCCTGTGTGTGTTGAACACGGCCGCCATTTTATACTACGTAAACCTGTTTAAGCTCGGTAATTTCCGCCAGACCTCTCCGACCAATCAACGATACGGGACAACTTTCACATTTCGTCAAAATGGGAAAGTCCTGGTATCCGATTACACATTCCAACCAATCCACTGTGCGGAATCAGGGACAACTTTCACATTTTGTCTGCGGATTCCAAAATATGGTCCTCATTGTCCTAATGTTGTCCACGGAGTAACTCGCGTCTCTGAACTCCCAAGGCCCAAATATCCTCCCCCTTAACCATTACTCACCGACGATGTTGCCAATGGTCCATTAGTCGTTAGATATGATGATTTGAACGTGATTATGACATTATTGATTATTAATATTTGTTGGAACCATGGTAATGCCAATATCCCATTACCCCACCCACTTTTTCCCCATTGCCATACGATTCCCGACTCAAGCTTCGTGACCCCCTGTTGTGTGACTCCCCTCCCACTCCTGTTAGGTGAACCCAACTCCATTGGCATGCGTCCTAGCTGTTGTGTGCCCCCATTCAGCTAGTGTCATGATTTCCACCCCAGCTTCGTGACCCCCGGCTGTGTG